>OU974072.1:5714221-5766721 GCA_918843875.1 Diadumene lineata | reverse complement strand
GTGTTATATTTGTTTCTGCCAGAGCTTCATGATGAGTGGGAAGATAAAGAGAATGTTGTAGAGTTTGACTTCCTTGGTAAAGACTCTGTGCGGTACTGGAACTTTGTGCCTATTGAGAAACGAGTAAGTCTTTTATTGTCTTTACATCCCTCTATTCATCCATCCATTTATCTAATCATTCACCAATCCATCTGTTTGTTTATTTAACAAAGCAACTTATCCATCCATCTATATTCATTCATCCATACATTCATCTATCTATCCATTCATTCATTTATCCAAACATTGACCCTCCCATCCCCTCTTGTCATACACTTATCCATCCATCTATTCATTTATCCCAACATCCTTGCATCCCCTTATTTCATACATTCATCCTTCCATCCTCTTATTTCATACTTTTATCCATGCATCTATTCATTTATCCGAACATCCTTCTATCCCCTTATTTCATACATTCATCCATGCATCTATTCATTTATCTGAGCATCCCTCCATCCCCTTATTTCATACATTCATCCATCCATTCATTTATCCCAACATTCATCCTTCCATCCCCTTATTTCATACATTCATCCATCCATCTATTCATTTATCCCAACATCCTTCCATCCCCTTATTTCATACATTCATCCGTCCATCTATACATTTATCCTAACATTCATCCTTCCATTCCCTTATTTCATACATTCATCCTTCCATCCATTCATTTATCCAAACATTCATCCTTCCATCCATTCATTCATTTATCCAATCATTCACCCTCTCATCCCCTCATTTATCGATACTCTCATCCATCCATCCGTTACATTCATTCACGGACAAAAGATGATTAAATGAGGTGAGAATGACAGTCACCTAACGTATAGTGAACGCTTGATAAAATTGCAGGCCTTTAAGAATCTTCACTTATTTATGGAAGGCAAACAGGAAGGCGATGACTTATTTGACCGACTAACGGTAGGTTATAACACATAATGTAATGTAGTGCATATATGGCGCATTTCACTAATGTCTCGATGCGCTTTTCAATCTTTAATATTTATAGTATGTAATCGGGTTTCACAAGCATGAGTTTGATTAGTAGTTAGTATGTATTAGTGTAGGCCTATCATCACGGATGGTCGTTACCTGCGTCCTCAGTCGTTCTTTTTTGCCCCCCCCCCCCCCCCTCTTTATTGGTTAATGTGAAGTGTGGCGAGAAGATGCAAAGCCTAACAATTATAAATCGAAGAACATTCTCCTCAATTATTTAAAGACCCTGAGTGATGGACCGGAAGGTTCGAACCGCTCCCGGTTAACAGCCAACGCTCTCCCAACTATAAAGATAACCTTCCTCCGAATGCATCTTCTTTGGGTTCCCTGTATCAAGCAAAAGTGACTGACAGCTAGTGGAAACTAACCTAAAAAGTCTTCAGCTCTCGATCCAGTCTCTCTCCATCACGTCCACAGCAAACCCAAACTGCACAAAAACGCCATAGAAAACCCAGCAAGTAAAGAAAAGAGTAGCCTGCAGAGGAGGCTAATAATCCCTATTTTTTTTACACGTTACTTAATAAAACCTTAAGAATAAAGAGTTTTCAGCAACGTTTTTAAGATAAAAACTAACAACAAATTTCAACAATTTCTAGACACAATCGTTAAACAAGTATCTATCGGAACTAATGGATGGCCTAACAGCCAAGGTGTTCCGTACATTCAACGCATCCCTAACACTACAAGATCAACTAAAGAAACTCACTGTGCCAGAAGATAATGTGAATGCTAAGATCTTGTCTTATAACCGTGCTAACAGAGCGGTAGCTATCCTATGTAACCATCAGGTGAGTTATATTCTGATTATGATGATAATGATGATGATGATATTGATGGTGATGATGATGGTGATTATGATGATTATGATAATAATGATGGTGTTGATGGTAGCAATGATGATGGTGATTATGGTGATGATGGTGATGATGATGGTGGTGATGATGGCGGTGATGATGATGATTATGGTGATGATGATGATGATGATGTTGGTGACGATTTTTCGCCTGTAAAATAATAGATTATAATAAGCCACGTAAATGCTTTTTCTGGAGACAATTTATTGTTTTTGTTGTAATTGTAGTTGATGATGATGATTACAAAAACATACAAAAGATTTTAATTCGACTGTATATCGTTTATCAATCAATAAGCAACATTGACGTTCATTCAGCACGCTTTATTTAAATTGTAAATAAATGGATTTCTTTCATTCTCTGTCTAAGGTGTTTTTTTCATTTGCGTCAAATTTAATTACTTAAGAGACGTCACCTAATTATCTGTAGTTTGAATTTGTTCGACTCGCGTGAAAAACTTAAAATAGGCCTTCGTTTTCAAAAGGTTTTTTAGTGTAGTTTTTTGTGCCTATATAATGTACAATGAACCTTGAACAAGTTTAAAATAGGCCTTCGTTCTCAAAAGATTTTTTTAGGTAGTTTTTTTGTGCCTATATTATGTACAATGAACCTTGAACAAGTTTAAAATAGGCCTTCGTTTTCAAAAGGTTTTTTAGGTAGTTTGTTTGTGCCCATGTTATGTACAATGAACCTGGAACTTTCAATTCACATTTCATTCCTTGTCTAGTTTTTTCTTATCTTGTATTCTTATCTTAGCTTAGGGCTTGTGTCTTCCACCCACATTAATTTGCTTACGAGTAATGGATCAATTAACCACTCAATGTAACGCCTATCTGCCCACTAATACACCTCACAATTACTGACTTCCATTTTGTCATTTGATATCAGCTATTCACTTTGTAATGTAATTAGACAAATTGTCTTCAAATGAAACATGCTATGGAAAGGGGGGGAGTGCACAGTTACACAATTCACCCTCTTGGATCGGCCCATCAACTGCTTATATATTTTATACCTTGAGGATGACATTATTTTGCATCGTTTATTTAATTGCATGTACTTCATTGCTCCATGATACATTTCTTATGTTGTATTTATAGAATTCGAATTGGTGTTTTATCCGGCAGATATAGTTACATAGCAAAGCCGCGTATATGTGGCGCCGATGAAACACGAATTCGAATTTTATAAATTGCTTCTAAAAGTCCAAACGTATGTTATTTTTTTAGGGTTTTTTTTTTTAACTAAAAAATTATTTATTGAAAAAAAATTATTGATTTTTGAATGTTACAAAATGATGATTATAAGCTCAAAACCCGTCAGTTAATTGTGCGGTGAAGTGTTTTCTTTTTGTGTTGTTCAGTTTTGTTTATGGCGTTTCATTGGCGATACGTAATCTCATTATGACAAAAATAATCGATGAGATTTGACGTTTCGACATCTCGATAACTGAACGTCATTTTCAAAGTGAATTCAGCTTCTTAACGTTGTCTCTTGTAACATTTATACGTCAGTCTTTACGTAAAGAGCACGTATTTGAATCTATGCATGTTTCGGCGAAACGTCCGCCAGCATCAGTTGTAAATAAATAGAATGTAGAAGTTATACGCTACTCTCCTTTTTGTTTCACAATCAGTATGTATCTGTTAGTCAGAGCTAATGTGTTTGAAGTAGTGTCTTATCACTAATAGAGTAAGGCAGTGTTTGCACTCCAATACAATAACGGTAGATAGTGGTAGTGGTCAAAATGATTGTAATAGCTATTAGAGTGGTATTCATAAACCACCAAAGCAAAAAATAGTATTTAAAGACTGGTTTCCCATTTAATCGCAAACGGTCGAGAACGGTCGCAAACGATCGGGGAAAAAATCGATTTTGGGTAAACGATAGTTTTCCCCTCTACTAATAATGGGAAAACTAACGTTTTTCGATCTTACGACAGTTTTTATATATCGATCGAAAACGGTCGTAGAATCAAAAAACGTTGGTTTCCCTATAATCGATTTTTTTCCGATCGCTTGCGACCGTTCTCGATCGTTCTCGATCGTTCTCGATTATATGGAAACGTAGCATCCGTTGCAGACGTCTTATGGGGCTGGGAGCTTTTCTTTCGGCGAACCACATAAGACTGGAAAGGAGGCTAATGGAAACCAGGCTTAAGTGCAATAGAGTGTATTAGATCGAAAAACGTAAACGAAAATGTTAGCATTAAAGCGTATTAAACTTTCGTATCCTAAAGTATTTTTAGGATTAAAAAAGTACTTTGACATCTACAATTATGAGAACTACAGTCCTGCCAGCAACAAAGCCAGTGTTTGTGATGAGGCTAAACAAAGGCAACAGCAAATTATCAATGTCGTTTTCGTATGAGTTGGAAACAGTACCGTATCGTAGCTATAGTTTTTAAGAAACGATTTGCATTAGCTGCCGTATCGTAACCGTACCGTTTCCCACTCATGCGAAAACGACTCTATAGACAAGCAATGGTTCGAAAACAAACTGACTTTTTTGTTCAATTTCAGAGGACTGTTCCCAAGACCTTCGAGAAGTCCATGAGCAATCTACAAGATAAAGTACGTTTATCAGTACAAATGGCATTATATATCATTTGCATTTACAATACACTATACTAACGCTACACTACATTACATTACACTAACACTACGCTATACCACGCTACACTGCACTAACACTACACTAACACTACACTAACGCTACTCTATACCACGCCACACTGCACTACGCTTCAATACACTCTATACTAACGCTACACTACACCACACTACGCTACACTGACACTATGCTACACTACGCTACATCACATTGCATCATCCTAATTATTGTTCCCTATTCTATTTATATATATTGTATTTATATTCTATTATTATTAATTTGTGTATCTGTAGATATCTGACAAGAAGAAAACGATCAAAGAAGCAAAGAAAGATCTAAAGGAATTAAAAGCTAAGGCTAAAGAAAGACACTCGGACGCAGCTGTCAAGTTAGTATAATTATTAACAGTATTAAGTTAATATGAATATATTTGTTCATTAAAATAATAATATTAACGTTTATTTATTTTTAATTTTCAATTCATTCGTTCATTTATTCATCCATCCATGCATTAGTTCATTCATTCATTTATCCATTCATTTGTTTATATATTATACTGTATGCATGGAATTATTTACTGATTCATTCATTCATATATTTATGCATCAATTCATTGTCACTGTTGTTGTTAGAGCTGTAGAGAAGAAGAAAGCGCAAGTACAGAGATTAGAAGAACAGCTATTTAAACTAGAAGTCACTGCCACAGATAAGGAAGAAAACAAAGAGATTGCTCTCGGTACTTCCAAGCTAAACTATCTAGACCCTAGGATTACCGTAGGATGGTAAGTACATTGTAATCGCCTTTGATTCCATTGTGGAAGTTCAGTTTTCAAAATTTATCCGACATTGCATCGATGAGTGCCCCATAGGACTTATTTACAAATGCAACTATATTTACCCCATTCGACCTTCTGTCCACATTAATCCGCATGTATTCGAAGCAATTTTAAGCCTGGTTCCCATATAATCGCAAACGACCAAGAACGGTCGCAAACGATCGAAAAAAAAGTTTTTTTGATCCTGCGACCGTTTTTGAACGATTTCGATCACGATCATGTATGGATCGAAAACACGTGGGTTTGTCATAATCGATAAACACGTTGGTTTGCCATAATCGAATTTTTAATCGCTATAAGCTGTCACTTTTCACTTTTGGTCCGTCCCTTAGGTTTGATAAAAATTTTACGCTAAATTGTACTGGGTTTTTGAATACCACTAATATTTTTTTTTCTTAATTTGTTCCAGGTGTAAGAAATATGAAGTTCCTATAGAAAAGGCTTACAATAAGACACAAAGAGAAAAGTTCGCTTGGGCTATCGATATGGCGACAGAAGAGTTTGAATTTTAACGTATACTCCCCATTGTGAAATGAACATTTTTTAGAAAAAATTTTAGTTTTAGGAAAATCATAACTTTTCATTGCAAAAGAGAGGCTTTGTGAGATAATCTGATGGTGGCCATATTGGTCGTGGGTTCGATTTAGTTTTTTTTAATCCCGGCCTCATATACCAAAGAAGGATGACGTAGTTTGTGCATGGAAAATCGTGGGTTCGATCTTTTCGTTATCTCCAGACTAGATTCTCCTCCTTTTTCTCCAAAGCTATTCAAAATAGACATACATACTGTAATGTTGCATCAATTAAAATTCGGTTATCCAAAGTGACTGCCATCACTTTATCAATCAACACCTCTGTGAAGCCAATGTCCCAATCTAGTTCCCAAATCTCTCTTTCTACTTTGGCGCGTGGTACTGGATGTGAACAGTCTTGAACAGTGCTTCCAAAGTAACGCTATTATTATTATTATTATTAATATACATATGTATGCTATTACCTACTTGTAGCTATTTATCGCAATCGATTAATTTATCTTTGAGGAATCCAGAACTCTTTGAATTTTAATAGTAGAACAAGACATTTCCAAATACGGTGTACACTCTGACTGTTTTCTGTCTCACTCGCCTCGTTTGCATGTTTAAACTAAAACATTTTGATTCGAGTTTGAGGTTATTGCCAGTCGGTAGATTTTTTTGGCGATGTGTTATTTCAATCAAATTGACGGTTAGCCGAAAGCCCCATCGTACTGTGAATAGCAAGCTTCATTTTAACATCACTGATCAGGCAAGCTCCTCTAACAGACGTAAAGCTTGGTGACGTTTTATCCCCGTCTCTATACCAGAATCCTTTTCACGTTAATTGCTTTTGTTCTTTAATAGGACTATTCCTGTATTCTCGAGGTAATAATAAATTTGAATATGAAAGATAAAGAATTGAAGATAAATACATCTGAGCCCAAGGTTAGCGGTCTCTGTTTGAAAAGCATGGAATCGAGGCAGTTGGGCTGAAGATTCAGTAAAATGTCGAGTTGCTAGTTAGAGTCGTGATATTTATATTACAGTAAAATCTTTGAGATGCTATCTAGTATGATATAGAGACGGGGAAAAAGCTCCATCTCGCATCAGGGTTATCACCAACAAACACGTCACAAACGAATTTTACATCGATGTGACAACCAGCATCACAATATTGTAATGGAGTCGTCACACTTAACTTGTAACAGAGTTAGTGAGTTTTATACAGAAAAGCAAGAGATTAGTTAGAGAGATTGTAAGTAAATCAACAAAACAGTCCAGACAAAACCATTGGTATTTATATTGTTTTTGGATTGGTGCATTCCCATGGGATGTACCTCGTACAAAAGAATATATCACATATTATCGAGGCTTAGCCTGAGCAATGAAGAACATGAAACTGGACTATTGTCGTGCATCAAGCAGTAGTTCTCGCCACTCATTATCTCGTCCAGTCTCTCTCGCATGCGTAACTTGTGTCACGCAACGCTTAACTCCCAAAGTTTAGCGTTGCGTGACACAAGTGGCGTATGCGAGGGAGACTACAGCTCGTCGTGATATATAGTTTGCGTTTCACGTGATAAGTGTAACGACTATAACGGTTAACCAGTTTTTTTGCCAAATGACTGACAACGGCATACGTCTGTGTGAATATCACCATTTGTTGTAATTGGACATGCATCCAAATGAAATGTTAATGAAGTGACTTGAATGTTGTCGGTCTGACAGATACTCGCTCGATTGGATGACTGGTAATGATGATCTCGCATTTGCACCCATCTGGAATAACAGTGGCGTAGTGTCCATATTAATTATATTCTAGTATGTTATTGTATAATTACGATTGATTATCCTACTATGTACAATTTATTTCCTCAATATTAGTTTTTATAAATATATTAGAAATCACTGGAAATTTTTAGAGCAAACGCAGGAAAATAAAAAAAAAACTAAATACTACAAAATAGTTTCTATTTCATGAAAAATTATCAGTATCACTCTGAAGCAAAAAAAATGAAGACCCATTTTTTATCGTTAATTTATATTGATCTGTAGTTCACTTTCTAAATTTCACATCCCATAATACATTCTGATTTTAAGGAGTATGTATTGTCATTGAAATCATTTGTATTTCCGCATAATAATCGATTTTATTTGCATCACAAAACCTACCACTAAAAAAACAAAACGCATTATAGTTATTGTTAAAAGGGGTGAATTGTGCATTTTGTTATTTTTCACATAATAATAATAGAGTGCAAACAATATATCCGTGAAACACTAATTACTAAATAGTACAAAATAGTGCTAATTAAACAAAAGAAAACAATAGAATTTGCATAAAATAAAACTATCTAGTATTACTAAAGTTTCACGGATTAATTGTTTGCACTCTAACGAGCTATCCTATGATAATGAGCTCTAAAAAATGCTAATGAGAATTGCACGTGGGAATGTACGCTTTGATTTACAAAGACAAAGGCAAATTTAATCAGCTGATTATCGTAAACGTCTAACTTTTCGTTGGAAGAGCATAAAATGCGTGTTCTCGTTATTTGTGCTTGTGGTGCACCGTAGTGAAAACACCTTGCAATGCTCATCAACAGTGATCTAGCTCATTAGCATTTTTAGAAGTGATCAACATAGAATAGCTCGATTTGTGAAAACGCTCTAGCAGGTTTATTAGGCGAGTGAAATTTCACAATATGTCAGTCCATTGATAGTCTATATTATATAATAAAAGCATTTTTTACTATTTTGTATGACCCTTGCGATGAACTCTCCTTGCTTTACGATACAATTTTCCAAGAATCGAAAGCTAGCGTCGACAATTGTGGCCATCATCAGTAAAGCATTAAAAATAACTTTCAAAACTTCGTTTACCAAAATGTTGTTGTAGCCAGGGGCGGATCAAGGGGTGTCCGTACAGGGGTGACTAGTCACCCCATTTTTGACCAGTAAAATCTACATTTTTTTGTTTTATAATCGCAGATTTAGGGGGTGTCCTGTGATGCATCGTACATTCCCTTACGTCTTCGTTAGCTAGTGACTTAGCTAGTTAATTTATTCAGTTGCGAGACACCTCGCTAAAAATAGCTAGATCGACACTACAGTCAAAGACTCATTACATTAACTGATGATGGTCACAATTGCCGTCAAGCACTATGACGTCATGGTTTGTTTACATGAATAAAAATGCATTTAGTTCTGGCAAAATATTTTTCCTTTAATACATTTGGCATTGTACTTATACGTATAATTTGTTTCAATATTACAACTGAACTTTTAACCTATTTTTTTATTGATTTTAAGATGTTGAATCCCCTCTTTTGCCCATGACTCTAAGTGTTAAAACAATAGAATTGTTTACTTGTGACGTCATAGTGCTTGTGGCTAATTGTCGACGCTAGCTTTAGGAGCAAGGATGACCATTTGGTTAGTGCGCGGCCGTCAGTGCGAGAGGCCACGAGTTCGATTCACAGTGGCTTTACATCCTTGTTTCGACATCTTTCTATTCTGTGTAGCTTGTAGTAGCTTTAAATACCCGTAAAAAGGAACATTGATGGAAAGAGGGGGTAAAGTGCGCACCGTCGGCTTCCTGGGAGACCAGCTTCAAGCTGAAGGAACTACCGACGTTAAATTAATATAAGTACCCCTTTACCTTTTTACAGGTATGTTCTAATAATCTCCTAGCAGAACAAGGCTGAACGGAGGCCTTTTCATGCAGTTCAAACGAAGATAAATGTCTTGAATGACAAATGGCGAACCAATAAATACACGAGAAGTCTCCCACGCACTATGTGTGAAGAGTCATGCAGTTTTGGCGTTTGTTAGCAGCTAAGGAAATATATACGACAGAACATTAAGATATATATGCATTCTATCATTTCAAACTTGAAAATGCCCAGAGGACTTTAGGCACCGTTTACGTTGCATGAGTAGCCTCTTTACGCACACGCATTTTGTGTGACGCATCATCACGTTTTGTAGATTCATGGGAGCTAAGGGAAACAAAAGAACATGAAGGACCTGCATGATGACTTTTAGCAGCGTTTACGGATTTTGACGGCTAAAAAACATCCGTTTACACATCGTTTTTGTCTAAACGGTTGGCCTGACAGATAAAAAGCTGTGCGTTTATGAAAATAGCTGGCTTCGTGTAAACGCTGCCTCAGTACCACGACCACATTAATGAGTCGTTTGTCGCTTTGACTTTGTGATATTCATGAATACCGCATTTTGTGTGAGTTAAAACAACAGAGTTAATCATAAACAAAACACTTGGCATTGAAGTGGTAAAGACGTTAATAAAACCATTAAAAGCAAGGACATTATGCTAAAGCTTGATTCTGATACGACCCTTTGGTTGCGTATTATTATCATTAAACATCATTTTTAAGCACATGAAAAAAAAAACAAGTAACAAGATAATGACTGTGTAGTTAAAATGTTTCATTAAAGCCTTAAATAAAAAAAACGTCCGCAAGAAGTTACGTAAAGGACAAACACAAGTAAAGAGAGAGAGAAAAAACCGGTATAGAGTATAGACAAAAAATGAGACGGAAGTGGAGAAGAAGTAGTAGTAGGACAAAAAAAGAAATATGGCTAAGTCGAACAAGAAAAAAAGGAAAATTAAGTAAAAAAAATCGAAGAAGTAGAAAGATGAAGAGCAGAACGGCAATCGCAAGGAAAACGTGAATAAATATGGCTAAGCCGAACAAGGAAAATAGGAAAATTAAGGGAAAGAATCGAGGAGGTAGAAAGATGAAGAGCAGCACCAATCGCAAGGAAAACGTGAATAATAACAAGGAGGTCATTGAGAAGAAATTAATAGGAGGATAAAAAAACAGCGGAAAAAACTGGAAAACAAAACACTTTCAATAACTCCTACTAATCTGCCCTTTCCAAAAAATATGGAAAACGAATTAAGCAGTACTTATCAATAGCATACAGCAATTATGTAGGGGTAAATGACTTGATGAAAAAATAAAAATAACTTAACTACTGACTGGCCGTAAGACTGATTGATTGAGTGGGATACTTTACTAACAATCTTGACATTCACATGAGAAGGCAGAAATGGGGAGATCGATCAAACGATACTAATGTCTCAAATTGACTTTTTTTGTAACAACTTTATTTGCTAAGATAAACATATAAGAAAAGAAAAATTTGAAAAAAAGGTGTTGCAAGGGAAGAAGAGAATCCTCTCTGCGGCAGCACCCTACCGACTAATAAAAAAGGCATGAATACTATTAAAAATATACAAAATATACACTTTGAAGATATCTAAGAAAATATAAGCATATAGCTATGATTAAAATGATTATGATTTCTTAAAGATTTACAGTGGACTGATTGTTCTTTACATGTATCCATCTACTATGCAGTGAAGGTACGTGTAAGAATAGTCTCTACAAACTATGGTGTCCGGAAGTAATTTTCAGCCCAAATAGATCAAATAAATTTATAAAAACTAGTAGTTGCTGAAAATAAAGATTGATTGATTGATAGCCCGCACTTGAGGTGCCGGAAATTGCATTGATGCAACGCTTTAATGAGTTCTAAAAATGCTAATGAGAATTGCACGTGGGAATGTGCTCTTTGATTCACAAAGACAAGTTTGATCAGTTGATTATCGTAAACGTAAACGCGATAATCAGCTGATTGTGCTTTCATTTGTCTTTGTGCATCAAAGCGTACATTCCCGCGTGCAATGTTCCTATCAGAGCTCCTCTGGCTCATTAGCATTTTTTAGATGTCATTAGCATAAGATAGCTCGTTATGTAAAACGTACCCTCTATTCAGTGGCTCAAGAGATCCCTAATTACGCTTTTGTTTTTTGTTTTTGTTCTTTTTCAAAAGGAAATGATACCGATGGTTAGCTTGCACTTGCGTTAAAATCCGTTTGTTTGTTTCTCTGTTGTTGCTTATCTGTTCGTCTTTTTGTTTGTTTATGTTTGTTTGTGTCTCTAATGAGGTTTCGTGATCTATCTATCTATCGTTCTTTGTTGGTTTGTTTGTTCACATATTTTTGTATTTACTAGTCAATATACATTGGGGGCTGCAATAACCAGCGGATCGCGGATCAGCCGTCAAGATAACGTCAAGTAAGACGTCACAGACCCCAAGAGTCAAATAGCAATTAATGTGTCATTACACTCATATATTCGTAGAACTAGCCTAGACTAGTCGAGCCAAGCCTTGCTAAAATGAAAAAATTGCACCTTAGTTCTATTAAATGGTTCTTCGAATATATGACATAATAACGTATTCGATCGTTGATTGGTTCTTAGGACATGTCAATAACAAAATTAACAGCTGATTGGTTCTCGGGGTCTGTGACGTCATGCTTGACGTCATCTTGGCAGCTGATCAGCGGTGAGACCCCCAGTGTATACTACGTTTGCTTATATGTTTTCTGTCTTGTTGTTTGTCGGTTTGTTGGCCTGTTTGTTTGTCTGCTTGATATTTCTTGCAGTTCTTGCTCTTTAATTTGTTTGTTTGCTTGTTTTATTGTTTATGCTTTTGTATTGTTTTAGCAATTTGTTTGTATTTGTCTGATTATTTCCAATTCCTCTTTGAAAAAAAATAAACATCAGTTATTTGCTGTGTAACTATTTCATGTACAACTACATCTAGCAAAAGAACAATATGTTTACTGGTCTTTACTCCCACACGCGATGAATCCTAGATATTTAATGTTTGGCATTTATTTGACGCTGTGCGGCTTCTTTCTTCAATAAGTAAATTAATTCATTCAACTAACCTCATAACTAATATGCTGGAAAAATACCTTATATTATACATCTTACAAATGAGAAGAGTGGGTCCATATCTTTTAAGATAAAATACGTTTTTGAAGCTGATATTTTAATCGATTTGTTTGCAGGTATTTTTTCTTAAAGAGTATTTTGAATTGATTGATTTAATGCGGTTTTCTATCCCCATTTTTGCTATGTTTTGATCGTCCGTTGGTAATTTTTTTATCTATTCATCTATTTTTTATTACTTTTTCATCGAATTTACATTTTTTTAGAGAAAATGATTGTTGCTCTGTTTTCAATCTGATTTTTTTTCGATATTCCGTTAATGGAAATATTCTTGTGATATTTTGAAAAGATTTTAATATTGAAACTGATAGCATTCTAGAATTGAATCTGTTGTTTTCGGTTTTTTTTTTCTTTTTTTTCAATAAATTGTATGGATATATTTTACCTTGAAGCCACCTGTATTGTTTGCTTTAAATGATACATCGTAGCTTTGTTTTGCAAAATGAATAAAGTGACTGAAACTCCAAGTATTATAATAAACAAAATTTTGTTTACATACTAGTTTATAAAATAGATATGTTTCTATTGATTCTTTGTATTATGATTTGAAAGGTTTTTCCTCTTTGCGATAGTCCTCAGTACAATTTGAAGACATTTCTGGAACATAGTCAAAGTAAATGAACTTTGTGGTGTATAGAGACGCATGAATGCATTAATGAGATAATCGAAGAATGATTGAAGAAATAATTTGAGAGATGTGAATGGATTGTAAACTAGTTTTAATACCGGCATCAAAATTTCTATAATACTTCCAAGAGATGTTCCACTTTCGAGAATGGGAGATATGAATGTGTGAGAGTGCTAATGAATGATTGGAAATAATTGAGACTGAGGTGGATGGATGGAAAACTTTAATCTAAATAAGGAATATTCTACATCAATTTTTTTATAAAACTTACACGATCTTGCTCTTCCGAGAATGGGAGATATGAATGTGTCAAAGAGCTAACGAATGATTGGAAATAAAGAAACGCACTATCGAATCTAGTCCATTCATTTAATTAGTTTTTCTTATCACTATTGTTTGCTATTTTTAGCTTTACAATTCCTTTTTTTTTGTTTTTTTGTTGTTGTTGTTGTTGTTTTTGTTTTTGTTTTCATCGTAAAACAGGTTTTCCTACCAGTGTTTTGAAATGCTAGTCGATGTACATTTTCAAAACAATAAAAACTTATTTTCATAATTCAGTGGCAATTTTGATAGATCTGTTTAAAGATATTTTTTGTTTACTGACTTCATTTGGGTTGCTCTTGTTTTTATTGAGCTTCATTCTGTCTATACGTCGGCTCTTTCCTCTTTTTTACTTTTTCTTATATTTCTTTTGTTGTTTAATTTAATTTAATTTAATTTTTCTGTTTTCTGTTTTCATTGTGGGTTTCCGAAATCAAGTTTTAATGTTGAGTCAAGACCAGAAGAAAGGGTTAAACAATATTTCTATTTTCCCTCTCTTTCTTTCCTCAATCTATATATTTTGTTTTACAACCTATATATTGCTATCTATCTATTTTGTCTCTCATTTTTTGCATTTGCTCCACTCATTCTCTATCCAATCTTCATTTCTTTTGCCGAGTCGTCTTGTTTGGCTAGTATGCGTGCATGCATTCAAATTCAAAAAGACGCCAATTTCCTTTTTGACACGATATTTACTTTAAGAGTCCACATTAAAATCTTTATTTGCTTTTTACAGTATTTTTTTGAAACTCTTCCATACTTTGTTGGCATTTGTACTTGAGTTTATTTCGTCAATACTTATATTGTTTGATTTGAAATCAAGAAAATGGGCAACGTCACACCAAGCTTTCCAAAATTCAAGTGTGATTGTTTAAAAACATGCGTTAGACCGGCGCACACGTTTTTAGTACACATTGGTTCGTTCACTCATTCATTCAGTCATTCATTCATTTATCCATTCACTCATTCATTCATGCTTTCATTCATTCATCCATTTAATTCGCTTGTTCGTTTGTTCGTTCGTTCTTTCATTCTTTCATTCAATGAATCAATCATTATTTCGTCCATTTATTGATTCATTCTTTCATTCATGAAGTCATTTGTTCATTTCATTATCCATTTGCTTATTCATTCATTCATTCATTCATTTTTGTTTGTTTGTTTGTCTGTTCCTGCATTTATTTTGTATCGATTTTCAAACCGACTGGTCTTGCTAATGCGATGTTATTCTTATAATGCGAGAGATCTATATTTATCCACGGCACCAAAGTGAAGACAGATTACTATCTAACCATAGTGACTAGAATAATCATACTTCAAGCACGTTTTGTTTTGATTAAAGGATCGCGATACATCAATATATCTAATTATTATTCAAACAAATATATAAGTTTCATCCTGTTTTAACCTTTTAGCTCGACTTTAGAATTCTTTCTGAGAGTGGAAGCCGCAGTTTGCAGAATTCAAGGTCGAAATGAAAGGATTGAACCGACGTCCCGAAATCGTAAAAATCGAAATCGAAAATTACTTTCGTGTGCGATAAGAATAATAAATACAACAATAAAAACGAGATTTATTGCGCATTTATGTCAATGCTTTTGAAGAAGACTGAGAAACTCAAGTAAAGATTCTAGAGAAGAAATTGTATATATGTACCAAATGTTGCGAAAGACAATACTTGTCATGATCTCCAAGATACCTCAAATCCAAATTAAAACGTCGTCCAAAAATAACTCAAAAGGCTTTGTCAAGCTAAATAAAAATATCATTAACCAAAACACCATTTTGTTCAATTGCAAAACCTCATAACCTCCTTTGTCTTTTATTTTGAATTCACTCCCTTGTTCGATGACTAGTTTTTACTACTTAATTAGTACACATTGACAGTGAATGGATGCTGACTTCTTAACAGCCATGTACACCCACATCCAGGGGCTCATCTGGGGGAGGGGGGTGTGAATTGGGTAACTTTCACCCCCAAGGCTTGACTGAGAGGAGAGGAAGGGTATGGATGCAGGTAGGGGGAGGGGGGGGAGACTGCATGTGCACCTTCGAAAGCTTCACTTTTGTGAGCTCCTCTAACTAACCACTCCCAGCCCTTCAAAGAAAATAGGCGATCTGCATTATCGCGTCGCTTTACTAGAGTGCACACACTAAAAGTGTGCAAAATAAATACCACTAAATAGTGCTATTTTATGTTAATTCTATTGTTTTCTTTTGTTTAATTAGTGCTATTTACTACTTAATAGTGAGAACTGTTGCACACTTTTTGTGCGTGCACTCTACCACTACATGCATTTTTGCGATTTGTTTTTCATATTTAAATCCTCTAATCCTTTTGAAAATTAACAGAACAACTTGTGCTAATTGAGGAACAAAGGAAGATTAATACCTTCCTTTGTTGCGCAATTAGCATATTCTAATAGTAGTAATTGACGACATAATGCAAATTTAAAGCCGTGTGAAAGCTTACACCCTGGCTACACTATGCCGGATAGATTTGAAAATGCAACTTTTGTTCCGATACCGTGACAAAAATTGCTCGTTAAACAATAGAATTAGCATAAAATTATTTCGGATTCTTGCGTTTTAGTGTGGACGGAACGCCTGACCGGATAAATATAGTTCCTTTTTCAAATTTATCCGGGTTAGTGTAGACGCACCCTCAGAAAAATAATAATCGTAATATTTCACTTCTCTAATGTGCTTCACAAAAGTTTATTTTAAAATAACAGCCAAATTTGTTCAATATATTGCGACCAGCCGTTGGATAACTTTGTTTTCACTTTGTCTCTTCTTGACCGTCGTGAGCGACTAAGTGCATTTCAAATTATGACAGAACTTGTTCAGACGCAAGCAATTAAGCTCTAAAACTCTATAAAATTGATTAAGGTTGTTCTCCTCTATTTGTTATGCCGATGCTATTGTTTGTTTGCTTGTCTGCAGCATATGCATTTAGGTGTGTTTGTGTCAGTGTTTGTTTGTCTGTTTGTTTGTGTGCCTGCATATACATGTACGTGTGTTTGTTTGCCTGTATATACATGTAGGTGTGTTTGTTTGTTTGTTTGTTTGTGTGTGTGTATATATATATATAGGTGTGTTTGTGTCAGTGTTTTATTTGTTTGTTTGTTTGTTTGTTTGTGTGCATATATATGTAGGTGTGTTTGTGTCAGTGTTTTGTTTGTTTGTTTGTCTGCATATATATGTAGGTGTGTTTGTGCCAGTGTTTTGTTTGTTTGTTTGTGTGTATAGATATGTAGGTGTGTTTGTGTCAGTGTTTTCTTTGTTTGTTTGTTTGTCTGCATATATATGTAGGTGTGTTTTTGCCAGTGTTTTGTTTGTTTGTTTGTCTGCATATATATGTAGGTGTGTTTGTGCCAGTGTTTTGTTTGTTTGTTTGTGTGCATATATATGTAGGTGTGTTTATGCCAGTATTTTGTTTGTTTGTTTGTCTGCATATATATGTAGGTGTGTTTGTGCCAGTGTTTTGTTTGTTTGTTTGTGTGCATATATATGTAGGTGTGTTTATGCCAGTATTTTGTTTGCTTGTTTTATGTCTCAGTCTGTTCATCGTTGTTTTAATTTGTCATGCTGTTTATTTTTTGTTTTTTCTGCCTGCTGACTTCTTTCCTTATATAAATACAATGACGCATTTCAGCCTTAATGCCGCTCAATTAAAAATATATCACGTCACACCAGTTTGATTCTGTGATAATATGTTAAACTTAATTGATATATTTTTTCTTTAATTTATCAGAGCAACACGCAACGGTTCTTATTCGAAAACGTGATTGCACTCAATGATGAACGAAAATACGTGTTTACTGACAAAAGCAGCCCCAGGGCCTTTGCGTTTACTGTGAATCAGTTGAATTCCATTATTTAAAATCGCATTCAGTCAGTATTTATGCATTTCTAATTTTATCCATTCATTCACTCATTCATTAAAACATCGTTTATTCCTATCTTCATTCATACGTTCATATCTTTCTTCACACATTCATTCATTCATTCAATTTGTTCATTCCTTCATTCTTTCATTCCTTCAGTCAGCCTTTTATGTATTAGAAATACATTCATTAATTCATTCGTGCATTCATTAATTCGTTCTTTCATTCATTCATTTGATTCAGTTTATCTATCAATCCAGCTATCTAGCATATTATCTATCATTCGTGTATGTTCATTAATTCGTTCTTTCATTCATTCATTTGATTCAGTTCATCTATCAATCCAGCTATCTAACATATTATCTATGATTCGTCCATTTATTTAATCAATCATTCACTGAAATGCGAATCTGCAATTAATATTTTCTTACTCTCGTGTTCAACTATGTGCCGGCTCTTGGTGCAAATCTAGGTCCTCTTAAAGAGGTATTATATTACTATAATCTTACGATCAAATAAGGACAAAACAACATCTTTTCTGATCTTTATGATTAATTCAGAGGATTTAATTGTAATGGCTGCTTTTAAAAGACTTCAAAATAAGTTTGGTTGATTAATGATTTATAAATAACGACAAAGTATATCACGTGAAAGGCGGGCTAAGAAGCCGGATAGGTAATTTCACGATAAGAAAAAAGGAAATATTATTTAAAAGATCGCGACGATTTCTAGTAGAAAGTGAACGTGAAAGACTAGCAAACAAACAAAGGCAAAAACACAAATGAATAGTTAATCAAAAATAAGAGATATGACGAATAGTACTTCAAACAAAGAAACAAACATATTGACCTACAAAATGAAGACGAAGTATAAGCAAATTTTTTAGAAAAGTAACCAGTCAACAAGTGATGAAAAACTACGGAAAATTTGATTCATTAAATGACTGCAAATGACTGAAAGTGCAAATGAAATATGTAGTCATCACAGCTAAAAAGTGGAGTATACAAAAACAGACGGAATCCAAGTAGTAATTCATGAACTGTCATATTATATTCTTGCATTATTTTTTATACGGAAAATAGACCTAATCTCATACACGATGAAGAACTTTTGAACTCGACGGACTCAGTATGACTAGCGGCGCTAAAAATAGATTCGTGCAGACAATCTTAAGAAGAAGAAAAAACACAGATAAAAAGATCAACGTGGAATTAGTTTCCCCAGAAGCCTTACTCGTTGGATGCATTGTCATGGTCAATAGAATGAATGATTGCGAAATTACTGAAAAAGAACGGAAAATCGTGTGGAATGAACCACTGTCATTCTAGAAGCTCCAATCAATATCATATTTTCATGGTCCACAAATTAAATGAAAGCGAATCAGTCTAAATTGAAACAAATTAGCTCAAGCTAATACTTTAAGTAATATGTTGAATAAAACGATCCCAATCAATAAATAAATAGTTAGTAGCTTCTAGAATGAATGATCAAGGCCATGGTCAAATTTGCAGTATCAGATCAATTTATACAATAAAGCACAATACACTGCACACTATAAAACAATGCTATCAGTTTCTTCTTAAGAAAATCTCAGCTGAAAAGAAACGAAAGGAGGTGTGTTTTTGTTCTGGAAGCTTTGATCAAGCCATGCAAACAGAAAGAAGCTTAACTTTAAAGAAGTAGAAAAAAATTGCGTAATTGTGTTAATTTGTACAACGAGATCCTTTATTTATTTATTTTGGATTTGTGGTTAATTTAAACTTTCCCGTTTCTGTTGTTGTTGTTGTTTTTTTTTTTGTTTTTTTTTTTGTTTTTTTTTTGTTGTTGTTTTTTTTTTTTTGTTTTTTTGTTGTTGTTGTTGTTGTTGTTGTTGTTTTTTTTTTTTTTGCTTCACATCTATTTTGCACTTAAACTTCTTTCTTTTTCGTTTCATTTTTTGGCAGCAATTTTTAATTGGCGACGTGAAATCCCCCCCCCCCCTTCCCCCCAAAAAAATAAAAACACTGAGTACATTTAAAGATATTGGTCTAGTTATTTTATATTTATATTTTATCTAGTTATCAGTCGCACTGTACAGTCGCGAGACATTACGAATTTAAATAAGGCTCTGATACGAACAAAAAAACTAACAATCGCGCTTAACATACATAAACACATGCTACAAATACAATAACATGAATTAAAATACACGCGACATGCACGATCGATGAGCTTCATCTCCCTAAAAAAATCCTGCCCGGCTGTCAAAAAAATAGAAAAAAATCAGATTCAATATTGCATGTATAGGAATACGCTAGAAATAAATTCATTAAAACGAAAAATAAGTGGAAGATTCGAATTAGTAGAGAATTAAACTGAAAAGACTGACATTAATGCCGATTTTGTGCGGTAGAAAATACACTTCAAAACACTAGACATAGTTCATCAAAAAGAATAAAATCATCAGAATGTCGAAAAAAGTAGCAAAAAAGACTCATAGCTGACATTAATACATGATTGAATGAAATTTCTCGCTTGAAACCAATCAATGTTTCTGTTTAAAGAAACCATAATTGGACAGAAAAGCTAGAAAAAACCATTATGCTAATTAATATGACGGAATTCGCTACGAATCAAGCAATATATATTTCCGTCAAACTGAAAAAAAATCGTCACAAAAGAGCTAAAACTAGTACAAGGTTTTGTGATTAAGTATCGCGCATAGTGATTGACGGTATAGTTTTAAGTGGGTATTGAGGTTATTTTTACTTGATGCCAACTAGTTAGCTAAATAAGTATACTCCTAAAAACGTTGTGCGTGTCAGTCGATAATGTTTTTTTATATTGGCATGCATGGTCTCGCTCTTGCTGCAGATATTTAAACTTGATATTTTGTTGAATATCATTGACAAAACAAAATTCTGTCTTCTAAATACGGTTTTATTGATCGAATTCATATATACATAGCAAAAAAACTACGCTGAACTAACTTGCCTTTTTCTTTCATTTTCTACAATTCAAATTTGACCAAATCTGGTTTGAAATTTACTATTAAATGCAAAAAAAACATGAGTCCGTAAGTTTATAGAATTGGTTGAAAACACGGGAAGGAAAATAAACATATTACTTTTAGGCAAAGTCCACATGAAAAACAAATGATAAGAAAAACAACATACAATAATAAAAGTTATTATAGTTTTCGTTGAGACAAGATGACACCAAACAATTACCAAACTAATCTCAAACATTATGTACTACATATGAATTTCCTTTATATCAAAGATAGAAAAAAAAAAAAGAAAAAATCACACATAAATTGCAGTATCAGAATATCTATACTAAATGCCATTATCAAAGGAAAATAACAAAATGTATACATGAAAAAATCATACATTAATGGTAGTAAATATAAATAACTAAATTTCAGTAGAAATTGAAATTGTTTACTTGCACCCAAAAAATTGCACAAGTACTGTTCTATTTGAGGTGTTTTGTTGTTGGACATGAGCTGAATCTGACAGAAAAATGAAGATGATGAATTTGCTTTTAAACTGTTTTGCTTTACACGTAAATTCAAATTCAAATGAATGTTTTTATTTCAAACTTCACAGCTTTACTTCTCAATAACAAAACTTCATTGTACGATTCCCTCGATAACCAGTGAGGAAGTCGATGAAAAAATTAATAATCAAAAAACCGCTTTTTCAACTATGACAGCAGGAGCCAATCATGAAAGTTTGTCGTTTCACAACAAATAGAGAAAATATAATTGCAATCTCCCATATCGCTTCAACGTTTTTAGTCTCGAGGAAGTGGTAAAAGTTTTTTCCGTCTTGTCGTTATGGTGCTTGAAAGTAGCTCGTCACGGTGTATATAAAAGCATGGAAGTGTAAAAAGCTCTAAAAATTATAATAATTATATGATAAAATAAGCATGTAATACTGTGCATATATATATGGTCTATATATATAGCCTGCATTTGTAGTTTCATCAATTCTGATGAAGCCACTTACCATCAACTTACAGCCATCGATAGCAAGAGAAAAATCCGAAACTTAAGCCCAGTATTATACGCTTTTGCATCTTTTTGCAAATAGTTCAATTCATGTTTTGTTTGAGTCCAAGTCGTCACTCACATGATAATTAATTTTATTCTAGTTGGAAAACTTAATGCAAAGTTGGGAACATTGCTGTCACTGTGGTTTTCGCGGTTCGACTGATGTTGTCCATTTTTCTGTTTTCCTTGAAAACTAAGCTTAAATGTTCATGAAGACTACTTGTAAAGTAACCACACACCCTCGAGGGCAACATAATATAAATAATATTCTAGTAAAAAGAGTTAGTTTTATGTTCTTTCGTTGAATGTGGTCGATGCGGTTGATTCCATTCAGTCAGTTTCAGCATGATGCCTTTGCCTACCCCCGAAGAAAATACACACTCATTTATTAATATGCAAATCCACAATCATTGAGTTGAGTTTTTAATCACAGTTAAACGTGTAAGAACGTACCGCTCTACGACAGATCGAGATAAACACATCCAATAGATATCATCTACCTGAGAAAAAAGGTTTTCTCTGCCTTAAGGGTATAAGCCACGACCTATTTTTAACCAAGTTGTTTTTCGATATAGAATTCCAAATCACTTGCTGTGTTTTACAATGTAAAGTATGCTTAGCAGTACTTATAAAGACAAGAAGAGAACAACGAATTAGAAGTAGAACAAATCTTTCGGCTCTGTTCCCTGGTCACGTGTACTAATGATGTTTATTATCGAATAGTGGTATTTTCAGCCAGTCATTACTGGAGTCATGTGTTCGCTCTCATAAGGGGCCGACGTAAATTAGTCATATCGCAAAGTCATATACGCATATTTGTGTTGTGTTTTTTTCCACTCCGATAAACAACGGTACGAGTCTTCGGTGACACAAGGCGCTTGACGTAACGATGACACTTTCACTACGAGGAAAAAAATCATCTAAGGATTTTTACATGATTCGTGATACGTCATTTGGATCTTACTGAGAAGGCAAATAAACACGGCCTTACACAAACAACCATTGATAGTCTTCGAAACCGTCTCGCAGTGCTTCATTTACCCTGACAGATTCACAGACAATGCTACCGTGAAGTTCGTTTGGGATGTTGCTGAGACTTGTACACCAACACTATTGAAAATACACGCTAATCTCAGTAAAAGGAAGTTCAAGAATAGCTAACAGATCGAAATGATTTTCAATTTGACTGATGAGCCACCGTCGCAGAATATGACTTCCGTCTGTACCGAAGAACCTGATTCATCGCTCGTCAAAATCGTTAAAACATTTTCTTATTGCATAATGCTAGTGCTTGCTCTTGGGGGAAACGTTCTACTCGTGTGCGTGGTCTCGTCGCAGCGTAAACTTCGCACTACAACTAACTGTTTAATCTCGAACATGGCTATCGGTGACCTGCTAGTTCCCATTTTTGCAATGCCTCGAACGATCGTCGAAATACACATGGGTCATCGTCGGTGGCTTCTTACCGGCGCGCTTGGCGAAGGTTCCTGCAAGATTATTTACTTCCTACAAGATGTTTCTACAGCAGTGTCTGTACTGAGTTTATCTGTAATTACTATCGATAGATTCTATGCAATAGTTTTACCGGAACGTCGGACACCTATTAAAGGCCGTGTTAAACCTGTTATTTTAGGGATTTGGGGAACAGCTATGCTTATGCATGCTCCATATTTATACACCTTCAAACTCGTTACTGATATGAATGCTAGCTACTGCGTATTACTATGGCCTGAAAATATTGACAAACTACTAGCAACGAAATGTTTTTTTCTCACTTTAATCGTACTTCTGTATTTCATTCCATTTTTCCTAATTGCCATACTACAAGCTATGATTGTCAAACGACTCAAAAATCAACGACTGCCTTCATTTTCATCGTCTTGTCGGCAACGAAAACGACTGAAACGAAACAAAAATGTGGTACACTTCACTCTCGCTGTCATTATTACGTTTTTCATATGTTGGACGCCCACGGTGGTCTATTCGTTTGTTTTGATCTTCGGTGGATATAATTGCATCTCTGATATATTCAGATTTGCCTCGCTATTTTTAGTACAGTCTAATTCATCCATTAATTTTTTTATTTACTTCATCTTCAATCAAACCTTTCGTAAGACGTTTAAAAAGATCATCCATGATAGAAAGATTAGCCTGAAACAAATGGGACGTTCTCAGACCATCCAACTTCCGATCAATCGCGACCGTGAACCGCACCAAAAAACTGGCCGATTGCGAACGATTACCTGCGAAACGCTACCTGATACTTTAAATGATTATAATGCTAAGCGAACGATTACGCCACAATTGAACACTAAGAGTTATCAAACTATTAATGAGCCATTTCATGAGACTGAAGCTTTGGTTAAAAACCAGAACCAATATGGGATAAATACGAAAGAAAATGACGGTAAACAATTAACTAAATGTGGGTCTATTTCCTCAGAAGAATTTTCTGGATAAGCTTAAAAGCAATAACTGGTACAGAAATATGACAACAAGAATAAATAGAAAAGTGTAAATAAAAGATAAAATACAAAATATTACAACGTAATAAAATGAAAAATCAAATATCGAGAAATTTGAAATTAAGACTGAAAAAGTTGGATAACAAATAATAAAATACGCATTCGATTGGCAAATGTTTGAAAATATCACAATTCCTTGTATTTTATTAATATAAGAATATAAAATTATCCATGCAAAACTTTGTAAACAAAATTGTTCAAATAATTGATAAATTTAGCATAAGAAATTAATGATTTGACATTTTATTGTAACAGATACTTAACAACTAATTGAATTTCAATCGACTTTTAGTCTAGAGAGGAAAACTATATATTTTTGTACAATTGATATTTGAGAAATTTGTTTTTGTATTTTTTTTGGTTATTTTTCAACGTGTTTTCTATTAATTTAACATATGCTACCCACGTATAAATTCAATAATTCTACCTATCAGTTACAGTATGCAATAGTTTTGCTGAGTCATTTAACACCGATTAAAAGTGTCGGCGCAGATCCGTACAGTTTATATTACAAAGTTTTTCATGGATATCTTTGCTGCCAAAACCTGGTGCCAAAACTGCGTTGTCGGAATAAAATCCAATGGAATTGGAAACTTCAAGACCGAATTCGAAATGAACTCTGGGATTTGAATAACGGCAAAAATAAGCAAATATCTAATGAAATCCGCTTAATAGGCGCCGTAATCAACGGAATTATCGAATATCCGATAGTTGACAGTATTATGAAGATATTATCAAATCTATTCAAAAAGATTCAATTTATGGGATGTCTTTAGAGGCATACTAGCTCGTAGACCTTATGGTATTATTTTTCATCTAGTGTCATTTTCTCTCGATTTTTTGCTATGCTCTCGATACTGAAAATACAAAAGAAAATGCTAGCCATTACTTGTATATAAAGTGGTTCGGCCATAAACCAGTGAAAGACAGTTATGTTAAAGTAAGGCACAGTAAGCTAACTAGTGTGAAACAGAATAAAATCTAAATAACAGATAATTGTCATAAACCAAAAAAAACCTTAACATGCTGGGATAAAGAATTACAGGAATTCTAAAATTGTAGAACAGACATTCAAAATGGATAAATATTAATATTTCAAGAATTGGAATTAACTTATCAGCAAAACAAAATAATGAAATGGAATTCCAAGAATTCCAAGAATGTGAAAATATACAATTAATTTATTTTTGCTTTGTCATTAAAAGATTTAAATAAAATCCGTTCTATGTTATTGTAGTCTGAAATGTTTACAATATGAAGCTAGATAATCTCATACTTAAATAAGTATCTCCTATGATCACTTCGTATTTGATTAGGCCTGACTCAGGACTTTAAGTCTCCTTCAATCGTCTTCAAATCTCTCTTGATTTGGGCCACAGCCTTAATTTGCGTTAAATCGCCATAGCTGCCTTAAGTCGCCTTATGTTGGCTTAAAACCTCGCTTGCAATTTGGCCATATTTCCTTAAAACGCCCAGTTAAGTTGCAGTAAAATACGGCGACTTAAACTTGATTGCTCATGAAACCGTACAGAAATGAAACCATAAATGAGCGTTGTTATCATAGATATATTTGTTATAGATACAAGACATTAGTAGGAACTGCATTAGAAGCAATGTCAAACAAAGTCTTGGCATTAAAATATAACGGACCACACCTGTTGTAAGTGCGCGTACGATGGCGTCTGGTTTCCATATAATCGCTGGGATCGCTACCGGATCGCTTGGCATGGATCACTATGATCGCCAAAAAGTGTTCTAAATCACTGGGATTGCTCCCATTCTATCTGAGTGATCAGCGAGTTGAGCGATCGAGCGCAACTAAACACATACCTTTGTCTAGGAAAAAAACAGGAAAAAAATCTTTTTTTCAATTTTTCAGCGATTTTAGCGATCGTAGCGATCGTAACGATCTTAGCGATCTTGGCGATCATGGAAACCAGGGTAAACAAGCTAGTCAAACCTATGCTAAGGAAAGCGAATGCATTGCCTGGAGTTGTAGAGTTATCATATCCGATAATAACCAACATTTTATACTAACAATTGACTTAAAAATCGTGTTTCGGAAATAAAAATAAAAATGCATAGGAAATAGGTAAGTAAATAGTTATTTAGTTGGACAGATTTTCCTGATCGCTAGAAACTTTAGTGGTAATTTTTTGAGCTAAATTAAAATCAACAGATATGGACGTAATTTCTTTTTTTCGGTGGAAATCAAAGAATAGACAGAAATTAATTTCACTGATACCATTTTCTTGGAATGGAATTATTAAAAAACAAACAAACATTGTTTTAAAGCCTCGTGACGTTAAATATCATATTGTGAAATTTGAAGAAATAAAGGTCAAAGAATGAATGAATGAAATGGGGGAATGAATGAATAAATGAATGAATGAATGAATGAATGAATGAATGAATGAATGAATGGATGGATGGATGAATGAATGAATGAATGAATGAATGAATGAATGAATGAATGAGGCTAGAGATACATGTTATAAAAATAAATCAACATAGAAATCTAATGCAAAATAACAATCAACCTCACGGCAAGAAAAAATCAAACGAAATGACCAAAATGTGATTATACACATGTTTAGTCGGAGTCCTACTGACCGAGTTCAAAACATAAAATTCATTACGTTATATGCCCAATAACACCATCAAGCAATCTGGTTCTCTCAAAGAGACCGAAGTCATTATTTGTTGATGGTTGCAGACGACATTATTACCACGGCGTCTCACTCTAAGCAAGATGACAACAGTTTTCAGCTGCTTTATCTAGTTAGTTTTAACCATAACCCAAGAGCAATGACAGAATAAAGACATGCGTTATTGATGCATTCACGGTACGCACACCACCCTCCCTCCCTCCCCTCCTGACAACAGTCCGGTGCCAGCACATTAACTCCACAGGAACCCCACAATGGGAAAAATCGGCATTAGTCTGCGGTGGGGATACCGACCGTGATTGTCAAAACATGTTATGTTGACAATAAAACAAATCGGAATAAAATAATTCAAATGTTGTAAGTATTTTCTCATTTTTTATCCTGAGATTTTCTATTGATGTTTAAGAAATGAGCTTTATTTTCAGTTTTTAGTGTGAGATGAGTCGGTGTTTCTAATAAAAAAAGTTGTAAAAATACAAGTTTTACACCCTAAAAATGATAAAATAATAATTTTTATTTTTTATTATATTTTTATTCTTCTGTTTATATTTTGAATGTTTCGAATCCGATTCCTCTAAAAAACGTTTGTGCGCTTCAATGCTTTATTAAACCACACCCGACTCACCCGTACCCAGACTACTCGAGCCTTTGCTTCAACGCAGCTGCATTTAACGGGTATTTAAAGCAACTACAAGCTAAGACAATTAAAACATTAATAATCGATTACAGTGTAATTTTGAACGGGATGTTGATGATAAATTAGTGTTTATTGCTTTGTATTTTTACATGGTTCACCGGACCAGGTGGGATCATAAATGTTCCACAATTTTTATGAATCACGTAAAAAAGTGAAAGTAATTTTTTTGAATATTATTCATTGCGTGTATCTATTTACCCTTGGTTTATTCATTTAAATGCACATGTAAAATATGATCTGCGTATTGTCAAAATAGGGTTTCTCTAAAAACCAATGTTGTAATAAGTACTATATAGACAGTGTTTCTTTAGGAAAAGAATTAAGTGTCGGTAATATCTATTTTAGTGACATTGACGCATTCCATTTTATTTTATTTAGTCATTATTATTTATTTCATAGCACGAATCCTGATACATTAAAGCCGCATACTTTTTTCGTGCTTTTGGTATCTCCTTAACACACGGTATTTGGTTCATTGCGTGACGAATATTAAATGTGTCACGGGGAATAGCCTTTGGTTTGCAGCAAACCAATAACTCTGAAGCGTACGAGTGACGACGTTTTATCCCCGTCTCTGGACCGGTATCCTTTTCACATTCTGTTTTCTTATTATGACTATTCTCGAGGGAATACAAAATTTTAAATGAAAGAACTTTTAAAACTATTAAACGTCATCTCTCCTCGGGGCAATTGATCTTTGACGTACGCAATGCAAATTACCAACTAGTGCAAAATGTTTTTTTTTCTTTCAAAATTTTGAAAATAAACAGTTTGGTATTGACGCAGCCAATGGAGCCACAAAATTAATTAAGTTTTGAGTTTTCTATCGTGACCATCTTGACCGGAGATGTTATTGCGCCCAGTATGTGGGTCAAGGCAGGTGGACTAGCGTGTGTTTTTCTGCTTCTGGCAGCACGTTTATACAAGTCTTCCTTAAACAAACAGAAAAATACGCGAGCGGAAACATGCTCTTTTTCTTCCGTTCTTGCCAGAACGTAAACGGATGCGGTTCCCTGGATCTTAAAAGATATTCTTTTATGATCACTGGATTTATCAAAGACACGTCTCTTTGAGTTTTCTTGAACTTTCTATTTAATTGTATTGAAGAGTAGTGCTTTTGTTAGTTATGTGCAAATGCGAATGCTTTTAAAACTTTTGAAACGGTGTGTATGTATACATGCACTCTTCACCAAAGACTGTTTATAGACCTTTATACGGATAACCTATGATAAAATCGAATCATCCTCTGATTCCGTGGTGCAAATGTTGAAGTTTCATTTTGCGTGTTTCTTTATGATATTTCAAGAACGATTCAAGAAGATGCAAACTTCAAATCAATTGCAGTTTAACATTGTCGATTGTTATCAACATGTGGTCGACCGCTGAACAAGTGTCCCGCAGTTTCTTGTAGTGTTGATGGAGCAATTAGCGCTCTTTGCATGGGTGACCACTTTATTTGGTCATGCAAACATGTGAATTGTTATATTACGGGATACTGCAATCTAATGAGATTTTCTATCACGTATTGAGTTGTTATTAATAGTGCTGTTTTGTTTGTGTCTTTTTATTTCCTTGCCATTTTATCTTATTATCAGTTTTTTTTATTCATTTAACTTTTTTCGCGCGTCAAAACGGCCTTTCAGACAATGAATTCACCGGTGTTTCCACAGCTGCAAGGGTAAAACCATAAACTGTGATACGCCCTTTACCACTTGAAGCTTGTCAGTTTTTTAACATTTTTCAGTATTAAGGTTGGTGCCTATTATTGTCATTGCGCATCGAGTACTGCGCATGCTGCTGACAGTTTGAAAAACAAACACTTTCAAAGGCCGATCGTTTTGTGTTAAAAAATGTCCAGAAACAAGCTAATTTAGCAATCAATTAATTCACATAAACCTTTTCCTAAAAGAAAAACAGTTAATCTTTGCAAAACTGACCTGAAAAATGCACTTTTGTTTACAAAACAGCTTCAAAAGAGACTGTTATGCTATCAAACTTCCAACAATCTTTCCCCGGGCGCCATCTTGAAAATCTCCCAAAATGCATTGTTACTTCTCCTACTGTCTAGGGAGGGGTAGGAACTTTTGTGCAATTTTTGCAAATTTTGGTAAACTTTTGTGCTTTTACAACGATTATCTTATTAAATTGCACGGGTTCCCCTATTTTTCATTTATTTGTGTGATAAAGTGATAAAAAATCTTTCATATGGTTAGCTTTTTGAAAATTTAAAATTGAAAGATCATAGAAATATTGGTGATTTCATTTAGGGTAGCTAATTTGAAAATGTTAATATTCATGCGTTCAACTGCTCTCGAAAAAATATTTTTTTTAATTTTCTTACCTTTAAAGACATTTATCTACAAGAATATTATGTGTGTTATGATTTAAGAGATATTTCCTTTAGAAATTAATATTATATGACAATTTATGAATTTTTTCCCTTCCAGTTACAATTTGTCTAATTTGTAATATTTGATGACGTATAACTCATTAAAATGCACGGTGACCTCAATTTTTTTCTTTCAATCTATCAAGTGCTGAACTAGTTCTTTACAGATAGAAAGGAATTTCGAGAAAAAAATCACTTTTTAATTAGTCATCACCAGCCTTAAACAATACCATTTCGCGGTAAAAAATTACCTCCTATTAACATTGTATTAAATGGACACAGAGATAAAACTGTCCTGTATGATATCTCGTTTCTTAGAAAGCCAATCGATGACAAGCCATGAAGTTTGAATGAAATAAATGATAATTAGACAAAATGTGATGATCTTCAAGACTGATTCTCAAACCATTTTATGGCTGGGCAATTAGTTTTTGGTAATTTTGTTCATCGCTAAAACACTGCTTGAGCGAACAATTGTTTATGTAGAAAATTCTTAAGAATTCGCCTATTTCGATTTACGTAGTTTCTTTGTTATTTGTAATATTGAATTGATAATTGTCTTTACATTAAAGGTGCAAAAATACAGTTTGATTATATCTTTTTCTCTAGCGGCCATTTTTGGTCACCTCGAAAATGGCAGCTTGGCATATGATGCAGGGCCGCAAAGCATCCTGGCTAGACGGCTCCTTTAACTGAAAACTAACATCTTTATGTTTTATCTGTTCATGATTTAGGTAAGTTGAGACATTAGGCAATGTGGGGTTTAGGGTTTAGGGTTCATTGTTACGAGTATAATACCTAATATATTTATATATAATAATCGCAACGATGTTGTTTTATATTTGTCTCAAGATACCTTCACGACATCTTCAGGACGCGTACGAATTCAAAAATGTTCAATTCATTGAGATAATAACAAATATCTAGAATGCTCATGTTCCATTTCGAAAAAACAACAAAATATCAAAAAGCTACTCCGTTCCGAAAGGAAAGTATGCTGATGACGTCAATGTGCAAAGAGATATATAGCCTTGCGGCAGCCATTAGTGATACCGTATATCTTTAAAACAGATTGATGACATCATACATTTTGCAAGGTTATATCCCGCTCTTCATGACGTGATTGCTGTTGATGACGTCATTGATGGTGTATTGTGAAAGCCACATTATGTCCACGTTCATGTTTCAAGGCGGTGATGTACTTAGAGCCACTGATAAAAAACGCAGATAGCGTCACTTTCCAGGGTCAATGGAGAAGCAAAATGCGTGTGTAATATATAAAAACAATTTTGGGAAAGTAGTTTTTTTGTTATACAAAAGGTGCTGAGGCCCCAATTGCGACATTCCCTCTGAGGCCCACTGTTTTCAGGGCCATGTTATAACCTTGTCCTAATCAGTCGTCGTTGTGAGCTACCATATATGGTATACATTGTTGATGACGTCATTTGACAGTGGCATTTAAGCTTTGTTATAACCTTGTCCTAGTCGTAGTTGTGAGCTACCATATATGGTATAAATTTGTGGTGACGTCATTTCATCGTGGCATCTAAGCATTGTTATAACCTTGTCCTAGTCGTCGTTGTGGGCTACCGTACACCACCACACAATGTTGTCTGCACCAATCTGGAGCTTGTTCGTTGTAATAGTAGCTTCCAAACTTTTCGACCACCTGAAAATATATTGAAGCAAACCCTAGACAGCGTGATAGACTGTTTTTCTCTATAAGTTTGCGAACTGCTTCTATAATGATACCAACGAAATTGTTTGTGCTTGGCACAGTGCAAAGATAGTTCATGTCTGTCTTGAAGGCGTGGTCGCAATCAGGTCTTGTCCACCCATACAGCTCTCCCTTTGAAAATTGAATTAAAATATATTAGTTGCTATAAAAATATATATACCAGACGAACGCGAGAAACTAAGGCCAATTTTACACGTTGAAACAGGACGAATGTTTGACCTTTCAAAAAATACTACGCTAGGGTTTACACGGGACCGCGCTATTCGGACGAAAATTCGTACGATTTCGGTAAACCACTACTGGTAGAACGATGGACGAAATAACAATGACTGATGTGGAAAACAACAACAAAGAAAGTAATCCATGTGTCGAACAATAAACATATCATTTTTAGCCGTAATTCAGGCTTTCTTTTTTTTCTTTTTTTTTCCAATCCCAGTTCCAACAGTGGTGTTCAACCGTACGATTTCGGACCCAGACCCCGGCTCAACGGTATATTTAAGGTACGGTATTCAGTATATTACCGGTACCACATCGCGTTTATACATACACTTTGTGTGCTTATCAGCCAATCAAATTACAAAGGTGTCCATTGGCTAATGACCTAAACATCTTTTCATAGAAGAAAGGTGTAGTTTTCGCCCTTGACCCTCGCTCCCTTATCCTTCTTCTAGGCCCTTTCTGTTCACGCGCGAGCGATTCGACTTCGCTCTACCTTTTAATTCCGACACACCCACTACCCTTTTGATACTTACACAGCTATAACACACATCGTGTTTTCGACATGCCGGTGTAAACTTCTTTTTATAGAAAAATGGGAGTTTTCCTGGCACACTACAACCATTAGCTTTGATTGCACAGTTGGTTCCATCACTGCTCGTTACATTAATGGCGTGGCGTCGTGCGAATGTGCCGTAAAACAGAGGCAGGAGTACAACAAGTAGAACCAGTGATGGCCTCCTGTTCATATGGAGATTATATGTATCAAGTTCTTTATATCTGTAAATTTAAAAACATTAATTAAGAAATCGATCATCACTCTATAACAAGAATATAAAGTATGCGTTTATCGGAGAATGTTGAGGAAGTGTCTAGAAGTGCCTTAGAAGTCAAAGTACAGCTTTTATAACAATGTCATTGGCGGATCCAGGGGGGGGGGTTCCATGGGTTCCACGGAACCCCCCTCAAACAACTTGCGCGTAAAGCGTTTTGAGACTTTGTGAAATGCGCTACATAACAACATTCTACATTACATTTGTTACAGTACGGGCGGCACCGTTTCCTACTCAATGCACAGGGAGCCCGGCTTACGAGAAATTGCCGACTCCATTACGTAAGCTAGTTGATACGACGGACCTGTAATAAAACACCACTATTTATTTAAATAGTGTAACGGCTATTAGTAACGCAAGCATAAGAGAGAGGAAAAAAGAGAAGGGCTGAAACGCGGGTAGATTTATCGTTATATGTGGTCCAGCAGTTGATGGGACACTTAAAGCCAGCATGACGTACGATGCAAGCTTTCGCTCAGAGAACCAAAAGAAACAGTTTGGGGGTTCTCTAAGTGTAGTTACATGGTAAGTAATGACAACAGCCGATTTAAAATTTTCAAAGCCGTATTTTTGGAACTCGTAACTGTGATACCCTCTGGTTAATTATCAACTGTCCCATCAACTGCTGGAACAGATAACTTTAAAACAACCTCTTCGTAAACCGTCGATTTAGTCGATTAAAAGCTGGTCAGGGAAAAACCTAAACCAGAGTCATTTGGGTTAAACTATACTCTTCCGTTTAAGCTAAATATGGGTCCGAGCAACTGTACGAAAATCGACTATTTACGAGATGCACTAATTTCGTTTCAGCCCTTCTCTTCTTCTTCTCTCCTTATGGGGTGACGTTACACTAGTTAAGTAAATAATGGTGTTTTATTACAGTTCGTATCAACTGGCTTACGTAACAATCTCATTATTAACGGCCGGCTGGTTTGCGCGCTGCGTGACCTTTAGTTGTTGACATAAGAGTCCGACTCTATCACTGGAGTCGGCAATATATCGTAAGCCGGGCTCCCTGTGCTCAATGTGCAAACGACTCGTCAGAAAATGTGAAACTCCAAAATGGAACCCCCTTTTGAAAAATCCTGGATCTATCACTGAATGTAATAACAATAATATATTAAAACATGATATAGTTGATCTTGCACTTCTTCTATAGAAATATCCAAAGCGTTTTTTTTTAGAAACTCGAAATAAGAGCCAGATCATAAAGGATGAGTAAAAACAAAAATTATAAAGCGGAGAAGAGTGAAACTGAATATAATGAATCCACATGTACTTGTGCATTTGTATTATTGGAAGATATTGGGCAATTGGTCGTTTAGTTTATTTTTATTACAATTTGATATAAAGACGATCGCACAGTAGATTAGCGGCATTTACTGTTATTACATCATCTAAAAGCGTTCCTGTCTGACAATGAAATTAATTAAAGGGCGGCAGAAGTGGAAGTTAAAATGTTTGCCTTATACGAAGTGCATACGTTATAGTTCGAATATCCTGCATGTTCAACGAAACCAGGGTAGAAATGAGTAATCTAACCAGTATTTATCAGCTTATCTTTCTTTGGATTGTGTTGTCTAAAAACTCTTATAACGTACAAGTGATTTGTGTGCAGTTTGTGAGGAAGTTGTATCACTGATCAATAGAATGAACGACAAGCGACACAAATTCATTATTGAGCGTGGTACTCTATCTACTTGCATTTGATAAAAAGTTCCTGTCCATATTCTACTTGCCCTTTCATTCATCCATCCATCCATTCACTCATTCATTCATTCATTCATTTGTTTGTTTGTTCGTTCATTTACTTATTTAATTTGCTAATCTAATTATTTAATCTGTTCCGTTTTATTTATTCATTCATTCGTATGTTCGTTTTTTTTCGTTTATTCATTTATTTGATTTGCTCATCCAATCAATCATTCATTCATTTATTTAATTTGCTCATCCAACCAATCATTCGTTCATTTATTCATCTTTTTGCTCGTTTTTTTCGTTTATTCATTTATTTATTTTGCTCATCCATCAAACCAATCATTTATTCATTTATTTATTCTTTCATATCACTCATCCACTCGTTCAAATATAAAGGATTTAAATAGGAGAAAAAAGGAATGTTACCACTTTTATAGATCAAAGATCTGTTGACAATGTTTTGCAGTCTCTAGCCCCTAGAACGTCAGCCGTTGAATATATACGACGAGAAATTCAAGCTGATTAGATAAAATAGATAGAAAGAGCCGAGGAAAAGTCCAGTGTTTTAACAATGTTTTTTTCTAAAATCAAAATTTAGAAACTGAAAACGAAAGCCACGTTTTTTAGTTTACATAAGGACCTGCCATGCTATTTATTCTAAATTATTGTCGCCAGAAGTTTAGTCATAATCGTCCTATTTATTAACTTCTGTCTTAGACATTCTTTCCATTTTCCTTTCGTCACAAACTGTTTCACCAGGTCAAGCCAGCAAGCTACATTGTTAAAACTTTAAGAGTATATCATTGTTTTTACCTTTTGTTGTGTGCTGTGTGATCCAAAAACAAGGTGTCAGACGTTTTTGCTTGTAGTTCTTAGTTTTGTTTTATTATGAAAAAAAAGTTCATAATATTTTTGTTCAATCTTAGTGAAGGTCTTGTTTTAGTTATTGTTGTGATTGTCCAATGAAAGATCACGAACATCTGGTAATACCAGTTTAAAATCAAGAACTTGGCAAAATGTTTTGGAAGGCTGTGCATGATTTATTCTGGGAATAAAGCTTGGAAGGCATTATCGGGTCCATTTTGTAAATTACAATAAAGCGTAAAAATCAGAACTACAATATGTCAGTGTAATTCCATCTTGACGAGTTTGGGTTTCCTGTGGTAATTCAGACCCCCAACGTAGTGCAGACAAACAATCATCGCGTGTCCGACATGATGTCTACAAGCAACATTTGTACTGTATTTTAAGCGATTTTAGCCTTCGTTCGTTCTCAATATGGTCGGCACAAAGCATTGCTGCTGGGGAGAATGTAAAAGTGACTCAAGATATCCCGAAAAACTCGACGAATCGTTGAAAGCAATGTTAGAATTAGGCCAGAAAGCCTTCTTACCCTTTATCAAACCAAGCATTGACTTCGAGAGATGTCAACGTTGGATAGACTCGTGCTCTCGTGAGGGTTTTACGATAAAAAATATCAACAAGAGTACATATATATGTGCACTTCACTGGCCAGGGAAGAAAGGTCCGACTCAGGAATGTCCCGACCCTCTGAAGGCGAAATTAACTCGACATCAAGTCAAAGAAATACGAGCAAAGCGAAAAGCACGGAATTGTGTGGTAAAAAACCATAAAAGGTTAAAAATACCAGATGATCAAGAAAGTTTGAATCGTCAAAAAGAAGAAAAAAATGATATTCCCTTCGTAAGTGATAGTAACCAGGAAACACTGACCGAGTTCACGAAGTATGAAGAACTTTCTTCCGACAAGTTAAAATCGAACTCAAATTCCAATTATGTACCCATACCTCAATACGCAAGAAAAGTTCCAGTCCAAAAGGAAACGACCCACACCATTCTTCAAAATGAAGCAAAAAGTGTTACTGTTCATACAGCACCAAATGTTGTAAGCAGCAGTTCCCAAAATTCATTTCTACTCAAGGAGCTACTGCCTCGGTTCAAGACTACTCCCCCCAAACCAAGAGTTCCAGTACAAAAAGATCTACCTAATTTAAGTACAACTTCTTACTTGAAAGTTTTTCCATTCATGGGTAAAGAAAATAAAGAAACACAGACAGAGCTAGCTCATTCTGAAGTTTCAGTAGAGTCCTGCACAGCTCAAAATAAAGCAAAAGTTCCAAGAAATGAAATCCAGATAGTGAGTAACACTTCCCTTGAAGTAGTTTCCAAAAGCTCAAGCCATATGCAGCATTTCACAGGCCTGTCTAGTGAAAACTTTGAACTGTTGTATAATTTTGTGAATGGTATTTCCCCATTGAGCAAAATTACCTACTGTGGCTTAAAAGGCAAAGCAGACACTGTAAAGAGACAATTGTCAACATGGTCTTATAAAGAACTGCTATATATGTCTTTGCTTGGGCTAAGAAATGCATGGTCTTTCAAAACCATGTCCATTCTTCTTAGTACACCAGACCGAAAAATCTCTGAATGGTTGTTGAGAAATATATTTATTACATATATACAGTTAATTTCTAAGATATTCAAGGAGAAGGAATATGCTGTCTTCCCATCTAAAGAAACTTTGAGTAGATGTCTACCTAAAGTATTCAAGAGCACTCCAAGAGTTTGCTGCAGTGTTTATTGTGCAGAATTTAAAGTTGAAATGCAGAGCAGCAATAATGTGAGACAGCGTATTCCTTGCGAGCATGATAACATACACAAGAGTTTGATAGCTCTCACACCAAGCGGAGGGGCATGCTTTGTATCAGATCTACTTAAAGGAGAGATCACTGAAGAAGAACTGTTCAAAGAAAGTGGCGTTTTAAAGCAAATCAAACCTTGTGACTTGCTTTTAGTGGACAGAGGTGTGACTGCCCTACACTTTTTAAATCCTCTTCAAGGACAGGTCAGTGATCAAACTAACCCTTCTGCTGCAGAGGAGCTCTCGACTAGGAAGATTTCAAAAGCAAGGGTGAATGCTGAGAAGTTTCGGCATAGATTGAGGGAATTCCAGTTAATATGTAACACAATTCCTCAGTCTCTTGCACCCCTTGCAACTGAAATGGTTGTTGTTGCTTGTGGCCTTATCAATTTCCAACATCTTTTATGCAAGTAGTTTATAGTAAATGGCTCTTGGGAGATGTAGCCTCCTTTGTGGTTTTGTGATATTTGAATTAAATGTACCTGTTCTTAATTTTTGTATTGGAGGTAGTTTTCAAATCTGTAATAATGTATTTGCGTACTTCCAGATCTACTTTAAACCTTTCTGCAATAGATTTGCAATGCAAATATTGTACTGATCGGTTGAAATGTAGACACAGAATTATGCAAATGCGTAATGGCTGGTAATGCGTACAAGCATCACTCAGTACTAATCTGATAAACTATTTGTTATCATTTGTTATTACTCATGTAACATAACATCACTAACAACATATGACATCCCTCATGTAACCAATCAATCAATCAGTCGATCAATCAATCAACTAATCCATCAATCAACCAATCAATTAACCAATCAATCAATCATTCAATCCATCAACCAATCAATCATTCAACCAACCAATCAATCAACCAATCAATCAACCAATCAATCAACCAATCACTCAACCAATCAATCAATCAATCAATCAACCAATCAACTAACCAATCAATCAACCAATCAATCAACCAATGAATTAATGTATGTAATGTGGTGCTTATATAGCGCATTTCACTCAGTCTCAATGCGCTTACAATCTTTTAATATTTATAGTATGTAATCCGGATTTACAAGCATGAGGTTGATTAGTAATTAGTATGTATTAGTGTAGGCCTATCACCGAGGATGGTCGTACCTGCGTCCTCAGTCGTTCTTTTACGTCCCCCCGTTAATGGTTAATGTGTAGTGTGGCGAGACGGGACCTCCAGTTTATCGTCCTTATCCGAGAAGACGCGAACCCTTACAATTATAAATCGAAGAACATTCTCCTCAATTATTTAAAGACCCTGAGTAATGGTCCGGTTGAGGGTTCGAACCCGCAGCCTCCCGGTTAACAGCCAACGCTCTCCCAACTGAGCTAACCTGTTAATCGGTTATATTAATTAACCAATCAATCAATCAACCAGTCAATCAACCAATCAATCAACCAATCACTCAACCAATCAATCAACCAATCAATCAACCAATCAACCAAGCAATCAATCAATCTTCATTAGTACGAGCTATTAATAAATATTTACAATTTGACATAAATTGAGACATTATTTGAAGTACATGCTACCTATAATAACTAAAAAGTTAGACGAGAGAGGTAGCTTACATCATACACATGGTATCTTTCACAAATCACAATTAGTGACTGTGTATCCCGCGTTTACCAACGGAAGAATAAGATAAGATCGACATCGTTCCATATCTAAAATAAAATTTTTATTTACAATATCTGATTACAAAACAATATGATGTCGAACGTTGTAACGTCGCTAAATCTCCTTCTTTCTACAAATCAGGTATACCAGATTCCACATGGCATCTTTCTCAAATCACAATTAATGATTGCGTGAACCAACGGATGGATGCGATAAAATCGACATCGTTCCATATCTAAAGTAAAACGTTATTTACAATATCTAATTACAAAACGGTATGAGGTCGAGCGTTGTAACGTCGCTAAATCTCCGTCTTTATACAGATCAGGTATACCAGATTTCCAAGTGCGTATGCATAGAAAAATAATGATATAAACCTGAATATTCTTAATCATAAAATTTCCGTTCTCATCTTTCCCGCGTAGTTGTACGTTTGCCTTTGGTAACCTGTTTATCAGAGCCAGTTTTTTTAACTATCTCCTAATCTTGTTACTTGTTATGTTCCACTACTTTCAATTTAGTTTTCCATCGTCTTTATCTTTTGAAATTCATTTTTTGTGTGTGTGCTCTTTTTTCTTCCCTTTTTTAATAATACTTCAAGTTCCTTTTAGCTACATAAACAAATATAAAAATCAGTATGGTCCTCTATATTTACAGCTAATTTATAACAAAATAGTTGGAGTGTAGACACTAAAAGTGTGCAGCATAAATACCACTAAACATGCTATTTTATGCTTATTCTATTGTCTTTTGTTTAATTATTCGCTGATTAGTGTTATTTACCACTAAATAGCGACAACTGTTGGTGCACATTTTAGTGCTTGCACTCTATAATTCCATCTAGTTTACTCTAGAAAGAGTTAAGGTGTCTGTGTTGGTATCAGTGCACAGATTTCAGTGACGCAACTTTGATCTCCTGTGTCTTTTTGCTGTCTTCACTTTCACATCCTTGTTTCAACTTCCTTCGCTCTATTTCGACTTGTTTCTTCTCTGTACAGCTTGCAGTGGCTCCGTAAAAAGGATCAGTGATGGAAAAAGGGGAAAAGGAGTCACTTTCCTCGCTTTTCTGCGATGTGTACTTGTGGTTGATTGTGCTAAAAAATGGAGCATCCATTGACAAAAGAAGAAAATTCTGCAAGGTCTGGTTCCATGGAGAAGGATAACTTCTTACTCAAGGAATGACCAAAGTTAAAATATAGATTCATGGTCGTATCGTAGCCTAAGAACACATTCCAGCGAATTATCTATACCACATCGTACGGTATCGCAACCTCAACCATTTCCTGCGCAACGTCATGTACAAATCACGTATTTCTTTAGAAGTCTATGTAGTCAGGAGTAAAAGGACTCGTAGGATAGCGATTGTCTTTGTTGATACTCGACGTTCTTGACCGAAGCCCCGTGTCTTTGGCTTGTACCTGTGAAACGATAATATAGAGAATAAACAACACGCATACACAAATAGAGTGTTAATAAGTCTCGATCTTGTTCTGAAATTAATTCTGAAATTTCGATAAAACGCAAAAATAAATCTCGTTTTTCTAACAAATGGAGTGGTTTTCAAAATCCTGTGAAATACACTTTAGCATGTTACACTTTAATACACTTTATTACATTGTATTTTACACCTTATTACGCTTTATTGTACACATTTTCTTTTGAATTTCTTTTGTTTTCGTTGTATGACATTTTATTACATGCTATTACACTTTCACTATTACACTATTTCACGGTTTTTAAAAAACGAGTAAAACTCATGAATAATTAATGTGATTTTCAAAGCAAGTCTATATTCATGACGAGTTCTATAACTATGGATATAGAACTGCATGTCCTATGAATATAAAATGATCGGGTTTTTGATGGAAAAATATAAACATACGTTTGGAGTTTTAGAAGCAATTTATAAAATTCGAATTTGTGTTTTATCGGCGCTATAGATACGCAGCTTCACCATGTATCAAGATCTGCAGATAAAACACTAATTCTTATTTTATAAATAGTATATGGTGCGTTTGCACGTTTATCCATAACTTCGTTTAGGAGTTCTCTATTTTGTTGGTTGTTGACAACTGAGTGATGACTCCCTTTACCTTAGCTACTGGTTTATTTGCTGGTACATGATGTACCCTGGTCAATGCGATAAGCTCTTGGTTGTCTTTATGAGAGAAACTAGTAACTTTTGTTTTTGTTAAAGCTCTAGAATGTAGTGGATGGATCTTGTTGGATCTATGAAGAAGACGATAAATTATCATTACTGTTATCACCACCATCGTCATCATCACCATCACCGTTATCACCATCATAATCATCGTACGTCATCATTATTATCATCACCATCATCCTTCTCATCATCATCAGACTCTGCTACCGACCTGTTGGCATGGTATGTAAAGCACAACGTTATTGTCAGTAGAAGTAGAGTAGCAGCTATCGCGCATACTATCACAGCCCAGTAATCAGTTAAACCAGGTATAATACTGCCAGTGGGCGTGCTCTTAATATCGACTGAAGGACCTGTGGTCAGCGGTTTAGATGTAGTTGTTGACATGGTGATGGTAGTGGCAGTATCAAGAGCCACCTTAAGACCTGTTTGTTTTTCTATAAGTTCTGTACTTGATTTGATGACTTTTTTAACGACTATCGAGGGTACTAAAATACCGCCTGACATTCCTGGTATCTTTACTTTCACAGAGACTAAGACCCTACCACCTGTTGTTCCATTAATCGTATCAATGACAACATCCGTCCTGTTAAACACAGTTGTGCTGGAAATAAACAACAAACTTTGATTAACAAACTGCTTGAAAATATCAAATGTTGATGTTAAAATTACAATTGAGACAGAAACCTTTTCTTCAGATCTCAAACCACCACGGTCTCGCTGTCCAGGCCGAAGAGTGTCCCGCCTGGCCACGAGGGTAAATAGTGAGCTGTTGAGTTGGTGAGAAATATTCTGTCTTCAATGGCCTGTGCAGGGCGAGCGCACCCCTGAACCGAAAGTCCTTTTCTCAAATATTTTTCCAAAATATTCTCAGTATGTTATGGATAGTGGGTAGTGCTGAAGGTGGTGTACCCGTCCTAAAAACAATCCTTCCCCTGTGTCCTTAATTTATTTTATTTCATTTTCGAGTGGAGAATTACATACAGAGCATTCATATTTATTTATGTCAAAAGCACATGGAGGGTAGTGTACGAGAGACCAACAAATTGCTTCAAGTAATGCCTTGGTGGTGCATAGCATCTTAATTGGACAATTATTAGTAAATATTATTGAAGCACAGTTCGCCCTACAAAAAGACTTCTCTGTTATTTTAGTTGATATACCTGCTATTTGTAGAGTTAGGGTTGATGTAGCATGACTGAGGCTGATTTTTGCAGAATTCATTCATTTGGTCGGTGAGGATGTCTTTTATCTTGTTTTCTTTTTCTTTCGTCCACTAAAAAAAGAAAATTTAAATGAAAATCGGAAGGAAGAAAAAATGGCACAAAAAGTAAGAGTAACCAAACCAATTACCTACACATGCACGTACATTTTTACTAGGTGACACATTGATTACAACCACGTGATCCCAGCCTGTTGTTGGACCAATCATCGTAGTGCTTACAGTTGAAGCATGCGCAGATAACGTTTTCAAAACTGACGTAGGCATCAACATTGTTGCCATGGTTTCATATTTGTTTACAATGCTACTCTTTACTACTATATTGGTCGTAGCCGATGAATGATGAGTTATTGTTTTAGAGCCTTTGAGTTCAGTACTGGAAGGCTGAAGAGGTTTAGAAGACGACATAACTTTTGATTCTTGATTTGCACTTGTTGCCTCTGTTGTTGTAGGTGTTGTATGTATTTTTTCAGTCGTCTTACTACTTTGAGAGTTATGCGTTTTTGTAGCTTGTGTCGTTTCCGATGTAGTCGTGATGAGCACGTTCGAACTACTGGTCTTAACTACATTCTGTGTCTTCGTGGTGGTGGTACCCATAGTTTGTCCAGGGGTATCAGTTGTAGTTATCATTGTTGTAGTTTGCTGAGCATGCGCCGTTTGAGTTTGATGACGTGTACTGGGTGGTCTTAAGCTTGAAGGAACGTACACTAGAAAATAATAAATTAATCAAAATTGAGTATTTACAGAAAAAATAAAACTGAAAAAGACGAGACAAACTGAACGGAATCGGCCAGTTCGTGCAAGAGCAGATCACGCTTAGGGGCTGATTATATGGAGTGAGCCAGCCCGGTTTAGCGGGCTGGTTTCTTTTGTTTTCATCCGCTCTGATAGCATGAAGACAAAAGAAACCAGCCCGCTAAACAGGGCTGGCTCACTCCATACAAAGAGAAGCTTAGTGAGCCCAAAACGAAGAAAGAAGACGCAACGGACACGTACACAAACAGAATGATTTTAAAAGTAAGTTTTGGATTATACGTGCGTATATATTGGTGGACATGTTTTCATAGTCAGATAACTAAGACCTTAACTAATCTGTTTCAAAACAAAATTTCAGACTTTAACTGAATCTGCTTTTACGGGTGAATCTGTGTTTACAGGTAAGAAAATCGAACGCCTTTACTCCTTCAAGTGAAAATATCAATACCAGCAATAGCGATGTTGTGTTTTAACTGTAATATCACGCTACCTTGAGTACAATTTATTCCCATCCAGCCCGTGTGACAAATTTGTTCTCCACTCTTTGGATTGCAATCATAGTGACCAGCGGTATCATTCCTTGGAGTACACTCTTTTTTCTTCTTAGTACAATTACTGCTTTCGTCATACCAACCATCCACACAAACCTTGAGCCCGCGGTCATAATCGCAAGTATAATGGCCTTCTAAGTCATTGTCACGTGCCACGCAGTACTCGTTGCATTGTGGGATTAGGTAGTTATCATCACAGTAGACTTGTGTTTTGATGTTAGTACAAGATCTTTTACCACATAGTTTTCTTTCTTTAGAAGATGATGATGCTTTGTTTTTGGCGGGAGTATCCGTGACAACGAAAGTGTATTTATCGACCAAGTCCGCTAGTTTACCGATCAGGTGACCGCCATCATCATCCCAAACTTCTACGGCCACTGACACTCCCTGAAAAACAAAATTAAAGAACAAAATGCTACGACCTTTTTCACAATGTGTATACTGTGTAACAGTCTTGCTAGCATAATGTGATGTTGGTATCATTTCTTTATCGCTCAGCTTTGTAGGCGTGACTGAGTGATGCATAGGAGTGACTGACTAAATATGCAAACAAATGAATGAATGAATGAATGAATGAACGAATGGATGAGCGGACGGACGATAGCAGAAAAAAACGAATTGAATGAGTGAGTGAAAGAATGAATTAAAAAATGAATGAATTAATTAATGAATAAACGAACAAATGAAGGAAGTGAACAAACAAATTTATTGAACGAATGAACAAACGTATGAAAGAGTGAATGAATAAAGTGAATTAAAATAAATGTCCATTATAAATTACATCCATGTGCACACCTTCCACTCATCAAAAGAGTACGTTATAGGATTTTTCACCCCACCACCGAGATCACTACCAAAAGTGAAACTGTCGTCTCCTACCACTCCAGTTGACAGTAGCCCACCGAGTGAACACTGCTCTGTTGAACCCAGCATAACAGCACAGAAACGAAAAAAATTATCACAATCATTTAAACTACACCAATTAATGTTGTCACAGCACTCTCCATTGTACACTTTATGGTCTGGATTCTTGAAGTCTATCAACTGAACAACAAATTTACCAGTGGCTTGAGTTCCCTGTATGTAAAGAAATAAAACAAACCAATAAATATATAATAATAATTGAAATATAATAATAATAATTAACATTTATTTGGCGCGTTTTCCATGGCGAGATGAACAAACGCGCCATGAATAAAAAATAACAATGAAATATAACTAACACGGCTTTTCAGTAGCAACTAGGCCTCGATAGCATGTCTATTATTCTTTTGATTTATTTCATAGATAATTCTTTTAATTTTTGATTTGTGTTCCCCCTCCTTTCAACCTTTCTGGATCATTTTTTTTATTTGTGCCCCCCTCTTTCAAAATTTCCGGATCATATTTGATTAGTGCCCCCCCCCTTAAAAATTTCCGGATCATTTTTGATTAGTGCCCCCCTTTCAAATTTTCCGGATTATTTTTTTATTAGTGACCCCCCTTTAAAAATTTCTGGATCATTTTTTGATTAGTGACCCCCCTTTCAAAATTTCTGGATCATTTTTTGATTAGTGCCCCCCTTTCAAAATGTCAGGATCCGTCCCTGTGCTGTGGTTGGAGTGCAAAAACTTGTTGACACAGTGGGTGTCATAATTTTTACTTTCTACTTTCGTGTCATTCCTTTATTTCAACCACTGTAACTGCACTGCAACTTATTATTTTCATTTTCATTGGTTTCATTTGTATTTTCATATATATGTTAATGTCATATTGTTTTTGCGCAAAGAAAATAAGATAAAGTTTTAAAAAATAAAATTAAATAAAACTATTTAGTCTTCAGAACTGTCTTCAAAAGCAGTGACGGATTCAGGGGGGTTCCATGGGTTCAACGGAACCCCTCCCCCGAGCAACGTGCGCCTAAGAATTGTAAGGGGTTTTGAGACTTTGTGAAATGCGCTACATAACAACATTCACAGTACACATTTGCTACTCAATACGCAAATGACGTCGACTCTTTAGAAAATGTGAAACTATGCAATTCAAAATGGAACCCCCTAGCCTTTTGAAAAATCCTGGATCCGCCACTAAAAAGCGATATTGAGTCTTACACTGACTTATGCTTACTATACTAGTCAAAAATGGTTTATTTTTGTAAAACCATACATGAATGATACAAGAGAACATGCCTGACTTCGTAGATATGCGTGATGTTTTCTTTCTTGTTTATTTAGTTCTGTAAACAATGTTTCTTTTGATTGTCTCGCACACAGAAACAAGTTAACAAATATTGATGAACCAAAGGGGTGATATGAAAGTCATTCTAATTTAAAACAATGTACAACAATGTGTTTACCTTTTATATCACGGAAGGAAGGGACGTATCTGGTGCTAAATTTGGTGCTCTTACCGATGTAACAAATTAACAAACGTGCGTTTTGACCCGAACGTTTTTAAGAACAAGTTATATATAGCAGAGCTTTCTATTAAACGTAGTAGCAGCTTGTGGCTCCAGTGCATATATGCATAAAAGAAAATATAAGCTACATATTTAGAAAGGAAATAAACTGAAAACTTGCAAAATAAAATCGATTCCTCTTAAGCCACACAGAGGTTAATCGATGTTGCTAAAGATAATACAACCACCCACTTCATCCTCTAAGTAATTAAGTACACGATTTGTTGGATGCCATTTTTATAATGGCGATGAGTTTCCGGGCCTAGATAGACGTATTTGTCTAGTTTATGTCTTATTTTGTTACTAAATCAACCTTCAAGGTAAATAGTGCTTTGTCTGTTGATTTGAGGCAGAAAAGTTAATTACTTAATTAGATGTAAAAAAAAAACCTCTGTAGATATGGTAGAAATACTTGCATAGTTTGTAGAATGAATCGTATAAGAGGCTGGAAGAGTTTGTAAATTGATTCACCATAAAGGCCAATGGGAAACTGACGTTTCGGACGTTAGTCTTTCGTCAGAGTAAATGCTGACGGCGGACGCAGTCAACACTAGCTCTAAACTAGTGTTTAGTTATTCCCGTATAAGATACCAAAAAGTCGGGATTTGACAAATCTCTTACTTTTACCCCTAAATGACCAAATCGCTCATTACTCCTAAAAGATACGACGGCCGCTGAGTGCCCCCTCCCCACCTCCCTGGGCAAAAAGTCTAACGATGTTTATGCAGTATGGCTTAAGGTATGACATGTGACGATTCAAGCACAACAAAACGGATTGTTTCTGATTGCTGAAGAGATCAGTAGATAAAATAAAGATTAAAGTGTTTACTGTGGCAACCTTTATAGCGAGCATCATGATCAGGTCTCAAATACAGTAACTGTATCTGTAATAAGTACTTCTAATCTCATGAACAAAGCAGCTCGTTGTAAACATTTTACATTTTTAATTTCTGGAATCCCGTGAATAAGCGTGATAATAAGCGTGATAATAAACGTGATAATAAGCGTGACAATAAGAGTGACAATAAGCGTGATAATAAACGTGATAATAAGCGTGACAATAAGCGTGACAATAAGCGTGATAATGAGTGATAATAAGCGTGACAATAAGCGTGATAATAAGCGTGATAATAAGCGTGAAGTGTGATAGCATTTTATCCTCGTCTCATATCAGAAATCTTCGCTTTTTTAGTCTATTAAAACTACTCTAGTTCAGAAATTATTGTGAGAATTAAAAAAGTGAAAATTAATGTTTGTCCAAATTTTCTGTTAGTGTCCAATCTAGTTTTAGTTCTCTTATAAAGCGTGATTTTCACTAGCGACGCAAGGGCAATAAGTGTTTGCACTTTACTAGGAACCTTTGCTAATGGATGCGCAAGTCCATGGATCAAAATGTTCCCATCCTTGCGTTTGCGCTTCCATTGTCGAATGTTCTTAATATTTCTTTCTTGTGCTTGTGCTTGCGCTGCATGTCCTTGTGTCGCTAGTGAAAACCAGTCTTTCATGACTAGCTGGTGAAATGACCGTAAATCCGGTGACCTTATCTTTTTGACCAGCAAAGCAACTGATAATGTTACTTCTAGACTTGCGCAAGAAATATAATCTATTGTTTGCTTTATCGGACCACACTCGGTGCTTCAAGGACATTACACTAGAGAGAGCTTGCTCCTGTACACAATATTGAAACATGCTGCCAAACTATTTCAGGACTAATTGATATTGATTACTCCGACGAAGGACTAACATCCGAAACGTCAGTCTCAACTATAGCCCTAACGATGAATCAACTTACAATCTCTTCCAGCTATTTCAGTAGAAACGCCGACACAGTCTACACATCATCATTTATATATTTTTCAGGACTAGCTTACCCAACCTAGGCTTTCCTCGGAACATGGCTGGTAATCGTGATCAAATATTCTGGAATCCATATCAGTTTCGCAATAGGTTATGTAATCATTGTCTGCCACCAAGTAAACAGTACAAGCTTTTAGTGAATACCGACATTTATTTGAGACCAAGACTTCATTTTTCTGTTTATTTTGTAAGTTCTACCTAATAAAGTTTGCCCACGTTTTTGTCCAATCTAGCTTTCAACCATAGCACGAGTGTGTGTGGTGGTCGTCACTGAATGTTATTTCGGAAAGATTTCTCGCGGTAGTTTTGTGGCGATGTAAATTGTTCGTGCGGTATTTCGGTAGATGACAAAGTTACGCAGAAATATTTGTGGATCTACAGTGTCTAGCAACCCGTTTGTTGTTTTCTTATTGTTTTTTTACTTTTGCGATGTTTAAGTGTTAAACCGGTGAAAGGGAATCCCATGTCAAAGTATTGGGGGTGCTCGTTGGAAATTTTCAAAAATTTTCCATTTAAAAGGTGTGGCAACGCAAATTTAGATACCAACCGTATGCAAAAATTGTTTATACGTTCAATAGCTGCATAAGTTTAACAAAAAGAGCGCTTAGATTTTTTGATAATTTTAAAATTGCCGATGCGATCCTCGCATTTGGTACCCTAAAAGACACTAAAATCACTTTTAAAGCGTAAACCTCTATCTACACCCCAGGAGATACCAAATCGATGATTTTTTACCCCTAAAAGATAACACGAGAGTCACCGATACTTCTATATGGGAGTCCCCCTCGGGGGTACAGATAACAAAACTTACAAGAACGTAACGTTGTAAACACAGAATCTTGGTAAAAACCACTGCCAGCCACAATGTACACAAAAAAGCTCAAAACTAACAACATGCCAGTCAAAACCATCATCTCGCTTTTGTACAAATGCTGTACAAGTATTAAAGTGTATCTTAAGAGGAATACTCCAGTTAATCATCACCAGACACGCACGAAAGATCCAATAACCTAACAATGTTTTGCATACATTAATCTGCGCTTCGTTGAGAAAGAAAAAAGTGAAAATGCATAAGTCTGACCTAGAATCAACCCAGCCGGACACTCGATCACCGGCTCTTACACCGTTACAGCCAAATTCGTTGTATCGCGACCCGCCGTTTTAAAACTTTGTTTTGGTTTGGTCTTTTCTGAACCGTCAATCAAATTCAAAGGCGGAGTTCATTTTAGATTAACCAATGACAGAACATATTAGGGTAAGCTCCGCCCTGTGAAAATGATTGACGGTTCAGAAAAGACCAAAATGAAAACAAAGTTTTGAAACGGCGAGTTGCGATACAACGAATTTGGCTGTAAGACCAAAGCGTATCAACTAACTATTTTTCATTTTCTTTCTTATTTTGTTTTCGCTCTTCTTTGTGGGGAAGCAATCAAATTGACAAAAATAAACTTGAAAGCGAATAAAACATTAGCTATGCGGCAGGGTGTTGTCAAATATTCTTCAATAGCTCATAATCGGTTTGCTGTTTAGTAATTGTCGTTTTTGAACTGAGTAAGAAATAGAATCCTAGTCGGATGATGTGCATAAAAATTATCAAAAGTAACAGTGACAACCATGTCGTAATCAAACACACGTGCACGAAAGTGTGATCTTATAGAGCGCATGAAACCATAGAAATACGATGCCGTGAAAATCAGACATTTAGCAACCTGTCTTTTTTTGCATATTCCACTTGAAAATATCACGAATAAGGTAACTACACAGTACAAGTTCGGTGTAATTCCGAAACACGCTAAAGAAGAGTGCAAACTTTAGAGCAAATCTAGATACATCCAGTTTATACAGTTCATACTCTCAGTTGATAAACTTAGATGTTCATTATCCATAATTATATATAGATTTTATGTATTTGGCCATTTAGATATGGCGCTCAATATCAAATAGAAAGGTAGAAGTTAATATTTGTTACTGGACTTCACGCCGCCTGATGTCCCTCTATTAGGTTTACAAATCATGCAAGTCTGCGTCAAACCTATATTTAGTTAAGGCAACGAAACTCTCCATCACTCAACGTCAAACTATTTTAATCTTTGCATGTATTCGCAATACTGATTGCTCAATATATTGATGCAAAATGCAATGTTCATTTACAGGAGGACACTCGAACCATGAACACTTGTATTTATTTTTTATTTATTTTTTTTCTTCTAAGTTTTCTATTGCTTCAAATCTTCTAAGAAGTAGGACTGAACTCAAATGTAATCAAAATGAAAACGTTTTCAGATCGATTCACTTAAAGGACACATGTTAAAAAAAGTATAAAAAAAGCACTAAGTCTTCACAGTTCGAGTACCCTCACTGTAAATAAGGCAAAGTCATACCATACAAAGTCTACATACTTTAAACACGAGTTTTTAGTCATTTGCATGCACATTGAAGTACAAATGCAACAATGCTGCATAACGTAGTGTAAGTACACGGAGTAGTCTTTTGATAATGTATAAATGACCTACCAATATTATTCCTACGAACACCAACATACAGTATCCAGATCGTAGACGTAAGTTATCCATATCCAAGGTTCAAACGCACCCACAAACCACTGAGCTATGTGTAGATGACACACAATGATACAGCAGCGGATAGGTCGTGTATCAAGACCGTCTTGGCAACCTTGTTACTCTAGAGTGGATCAAGGGTGTAGGCCACTTTACCAGTGAAATCCTAAACATATGACATACACATTTTAACTACATTAAATAGCTTTTCTGGTGCATGTGAATTTGTAGGATGGTGTATTGATCTCGGTACAGTTGCGATCGAACACTCAAGTCGCGAGGTAGACCTTCACCCAAACTTATTTAGTAGTGGTTCAGAAGTGTAGATCTTAAGATCCGTAGTAGATAGGAAAGACAGTTTTAGTCGTAGCTAAGTTTAGTAACTAGGAGTAGCTGTTCTACAGTCTTGTGCTGTAAAGGATGGTTTGTTTGTTTTAGTGTCATTGACAGATGACCTCACTTGTCAAGTGTTTCCAGTTGTATGTCATCAGGTAATGCAGTGATACCCGGATATACAAACATGACGTTGCAAATACCTGCAGGATAGAGAATCCCGACTACGCAGCTAAAAAGAACATGGAAAGGCGAGGTGCAAAGTCTAATGATATTCAATCTACGACTCAATCAAAGAAGAGTAATAAAAGCCGACAAAGCAAAAAAAACAGTAAGGAAGAGAAGAGAAGAGAAGAGAAGAGAAGAGAAGAGAAGAGAAGAGAAGAGAAGAGAAGAAAAGAGAAGAGAAGAGAAGAGAAGAGAAGAGAAGAGAAGAGAAGAGAAGAGAAGAGAAGAGAAGAGAAGAGAAGAGAAGAGAAGAGAAGAGAAGAGAAGAGAAGAGAAGAGAAGAGAAGAGAAGAGAAGAGAAGAGAAGAGAAGAGAAGAGGGGCCACGTGACAACAGTATATACTTACCAAGCCTGAAAATCGAGTTCCAACTGAATTCTTGAATCCTTTAGTGATCGTCGCCTGTGCTCTCTGATTAATAAAATAATTGAAAGTTTGAACTACCCGTCCCATAGCGTATCAAACTCAAAAACTGACATATCATCTAGGATCCAGGCCATATATAAATAATTTTGTAACCAGAACTAATTTGTATCCGTGGAAACGCACTGAGTCCAAGACGATTATGAAATCTTCGACTTAATCCTACTTACCATCAAACAAACTAAATCTTCTTATACAAGTTCTGGTATCGATATCCCGCAAGTGAAAGATAACCTTTGAATGAGTCTTTAAGTGGGTCAAGAATATAACATATACAACGAACTGCACTCGTTGGCAAAAAATAAAAAAAATCCGTTGGCATCTTCATTCTTTTTTTCTACTCTTCAAGATCAGGTTTACTGTGTTTAGACAAAAACTTACTATACTAAGGGGAAGGGGAAAACTCTCGCCGTCTTTTTTTCTTCAGTTCTGCCCAATCTTCATTCCACATGGAGTGGGAACTGTCTCAGAATTGTGAATTTATGAAACAACCTGTTATCGCGCTGATAAGAGAATGTCTTGTACTTTGGATAACTGAATGTATATCCTTAGGATATAATATGGCAGATCTTCTATGCATCGAAGCAATGGCGGATTGAATAAACTATACAAAATATGAATTAAAATTTGTATTGAAGGGTAAAACAGCATCAAAATAATGCTTCTAAGTACAAAAACAAAAAAAACAAAAAAACAAAAAAAACAACAACAACATTTGTGGCCAGTGATAAACACCACACAGGGTTCAGTTTAATTTAAGGACTTCATGTCTCAACTCTTTTTTCTTCTTCTTTTTTTGACGATTTTTATGTTACAGCGCTTAGAGCTGACTTGTATAAGCGCTATACAAATCTATTATTATTATTATTATTATTATTATTATTATTATTATTATTATTATTATTATTATTATTATTATTATTATTATTATTATTTTAATTGATTTCAACTCAAGTAAGATTTTACAATTTCACCGGGTTTAAACTATAAACCTTGGGTATAATCTGGCTAATTACAGTGATAATGTTTTTCTTAAAATACGAGCTGTTCCTAACAATGCTACTTTTTGACATAGTTCTATTCTTAATGTCTCTGATATCTTGCTCATATTCTTAATCATTCCTTTTCTGATTAGACCAAGTGCTCCAATTACTATGGGTATGTTAATTACTTGCATGTCCCACATTCTAGCTAGTTCAATTTCTAGGTCCTTATATTTAGATCTTTTTTCAAGTTCTTTCACTCCTACGTTGTTGTCGTTTGGTATTGCTATGTCTATTAAGTAGCATGTTTTTTCAACCTTATCTTTAATAATGATGTCAGGTCTGTTCGC
>OU974072.1:5411721-5711721 GCA_918843875.1 Diadumene lineata | reverse complement strand
GACGCTTTTAGTTTCGGGCTTTCTGTGGGGAGGAAACCCAACACTAAAAGAGGCTGCTAAGGAGACTAGATCAGCCCCCATCATATAGAACAGGAATATCTCATCATCTTGCATCAATAGGCGATTTGCAGTTATGGCGTCATTTTACGTACTAGCCTGCGTAGCCCGGCTCCTGGGGTGGGGGGAGGGGAGAAGGGAGGGGGACTGGGGTCAGTCCCCTCCCTTCTCCCCTCCCCCCACCCCAAGAGCCGGTCTACGCAGGCTATTTACGTACTACCAAGACCAGCATTCTTTGCTAATTCTCTTTCATATTCAATTTTTTTCACAATTTGCACTAATTGCGATACAAAAGAAAGTCGGCAAAGCATTCTTGTATTGGTAGTATATCACGTCATCATGCAAAACGCCTATTGCTCAATGTTCTTGAATTTTTTTTTTTCAAAAAAAAAAAAAACAAACAAACAAACAAAAACAAGAGAGTCAAGATTTAAGAAGTAAGAATTGCTTTAAATCTAAAATATTGTGGAGTAAATGCGATATTAAGCGAGCAGCGAAATCCACAAGCGGCCCATGAAAGCAATCTACTTGGTACTCATTTCAACATGGTGATTCACAATGAAAGTACGTGAATTCTAACACTGTATTTTCATTGAACCGCAAAGTACAAGTAGATTGCTTGGGCCGCCTGCGAATGTCAAGAAAATGTTGTGCAACAGTTCTATTTCGTCCGTTGTTTTTTCTGTGTTGTTGTTTTAATAAAAGCCACACCGCGTGGTCAGGATGTTATGCAATTGGCCATATGTTTTGTTGGTTTGTTTAAATGTTGTGGCTTAGCTGATTCAATAGTAGTGAGTTCACAGTCCAGCCAGTCCTAAAGTCATGTACACAGCTGATTTAAAAACTCACAGTACTACACTATGCTCCCTCCCCTTTCTTCACTTAATAAAAATGTTGCTGATCTGCAGAGTACCAACGCAACGCCAAGATCAGAGTTGAACCCAAGTATATTCTAACAAGAAAAAATCAGACGAGCCCACGCAAACTTATGTGAAAGGCTTTAAATATTCAACTATCCATAAAAGATTCAGAATACCACGTTTTCAATCCAACATTTTATATATACTACCGTGCTCCCTTTGATTTAAAAAAATGGATTCATTATTGCTTATATGTCATACGTTAATTCTGTCCTGCAAAATTTTGGAAGAATATAATCAGAAAAGATAAGCAAGGCAGATACAAAACCTCTTGGACAATTTTGCTAAAAACGCCTAAAATCGCCCATAACTTTGGCGATTTGAGGACTCGAAGCCCGGAGTATGAAATTGAAGTATCCAGAATTTGTCATTGCGGGAAAGGGGGGTTACGGGTATTCCGCAACCCCCTAAATAAGCTAGTGCATGTTATCCAGTAGTTAAAAACAGGGATTGCGATGGAAAATGCAAAATCTTACCCTCAGTGTATCAGGGGCGGATCCAGGGAGGGGGACTGGGGTAACTTGTCCCCCCCCCCACCAAAAAAATGCTATGATTTTCTTACTTCTTTTATAATTTAAAAGCAACTTTATTTTTGTCATTTCATTAACTGAAATAAAATAATTGATTTCAACCGAATAATTTTTGAGTATTTTATTCTCATAAATGAACTGCAATGAATGACGTACTAGAAAATGCTAATGAGAATCCAAAAAGGGATATAACGAAAATAGTTGGAAAATTCCGCCATTGGTCCCCCTCCTTAAAAAAATCCTGGATGCGCTGTACATCAGTAAATGAAGTGCATATATATTGATTCTCGACACATCTCTTACGTGGGTGTAAAAAGTTCATGATTAGCTGTACATTACAAGTCTTACAATGCGCCAGAAAAATGTAACTAAGACCAAAAAAAGGCGATTACGTATGGGCGCATGGGACATCTGAGTTTAGCCTTTATATTGACGTGTTAGAATAAGGACAAGAATTAAAAATCAGGATCGAAAAAGCTATACTCCAACCAATATACTTAAGGTAATTCCGTAGTTTTGCACTGCGCATAGTTCTGCGCATGTTTCAAGTTTTTTGGTTTCAGGACTTTTATCATGTAATCTAGTCAAATTATGTTTGTAAATTACTTTGAATAAAAAATTGGAAGAATTGCGACATTTTCGAGCGAGAAAACGCGAAAATTTTGAAACTCGACCCAGTCCTCTCTCGGAAAACCTGTTTTTTGACAATAAAATGACGATATTTTTTACAATATTTCGCAAACTAGCACGGTGACCTATGTTTTTTATTTGATAAAATTATTTTTTATAACATAACATCAAATATATCTAAAATTGAGCATAGGTCATCGGGCTAACTTTTGAGAAATTTCCAAAATACTTTCCGCTTAGGACTTTTTCGAATGAATTAGCAGCTCGTGCGCACGTTGGTATTTCGTCAATTTCCTCAAGATCACATATTTTTTATACATCTGTTCATATTTTTTAAATAAAATAAAGTGCAGACATTTGAACAAAACGCGAATTTTGCTCTTAAAAAACAAATTACTGTGTTTTTGTTCCGTTTCTTTTCGATTTTTGAGCTTCTTTCTTTACGTTCTCAAGTCACTAAAATACATGAACTTTGACGTCATATTGCGCAAACAAAGAAGTCGGTGACCCCCCTTTTTTATTGTATTTTCTGAAAGCGTTTCTCAAAATTGTTTGTTAGAACGAGTATAAAAAAATTTCATCGGGCAGTTTTATTTCTACGGAATTACCTTAAGGACTTGAGATGATATCTCGTAATACAAAAAGATTAAATGATGCCATAGTCTCTGAATGATGTAGTCATAACTCTAGGGTCGGTTGTACGAAGCCTCAATAGCGCTATCCACAGGATAAATCCTTATCCAGCGGATACATTCTAAAGAAATCCTATGGAGTGGATAACTTTATCCAGTGGATAACTTTATTCAGGCTTCGTGCAACCGTCCCCTGACTGACTAGTTATCCAGCTTTCAGATGTGTGGCATGGTTAGCATAGGAAATGCGGTCTATTTGTTTAACCTGATGTATGTTTAGTATGTTGTTTGATATATAAGTTCGAAATCAAGAAAATTCAATTTGTGAAGATTTTCACTTGAACAACGACAATGGGTGTTGTGAGCAATAGTTTTTTGCACATCCTAATATTAGGTAATGTTTATCAGTAAAAATGAGTGCCAAAATTAGAAATTAATTACAGACAATAGCATTCGAGCAAATGTGGGGCATATTGACATCTATATGTGTTAACACTGTTTTTTGTTCTTTAGGTTTGTTTCACTTCAGTTATGGTAAGTTGCAAATTCTCAAAACAAAAATGTCGTTTTAAGTTTCTTTGAATTAAGTATCTTTGTTCTCGTAAAAAAAATATTATTTAGGCGTTGAATAATATTTTGCCGAAAAAAGAGAGCAAATTTCCTTTGTATAAATGCTTGCTTGCTATTGGATAATTTATAGAGAAGTTACTTGGTTGGCTTTGGTGTGTTTCTTCAATGGTAAATACAATGTAATGCAAGTACAAATACTTCATTCGCGGTGCGATGATGATATAGATTCAAAATGTTTTCCATTTTTAACCTTAAAATTAAAATCGATGTTTCTGGCTGTACTATATGCTCGGATAAATAAAGATAATCAAATGCCTTTTGAGACCCTGGCTACACTACACCGGATAAATTTGAAAACGCAACTTTTGTTCCGATACCGTGGCAAAAATTAATCGTTAAACAATAGAATTGACATAAAATTGATTCGGATTCATGCGTTTTAGTGTGGACGGAATGCCTAACCGGATAAACAAGTTGCGTTTTCAAATTTATCCTGGTTAGTGTGGACGCAGCCTGAAATATGAACAAAAACAATACTATAAATATATACTTTTTAGTTATTGTTCGGCATTTGTCCGGAATTACTGTAGTTATCAAGTGTGCCATTAATCTCTTTCTTGTTTATCCTAAAAGCATCGTATGAACAAGAAGCTTTAGAAAGACACAACTACTTTCGACGTGCTCACAATGCACGAGAAATGACTCTCAATGCAGAAATGAGCCGTTCTGCGCAGGCGTACGCTGAGAAACTCGCCCGAAGAGGATCACTGTCTCACTCCAGTTCTAGTGAGCGACCAGGGCAGGGAGAGAACCTTGCTATGACATGTGGGAGAGACTTTAACGGTGCTACTGGTGTTGATATGTGGTGAGTTAATTTGCACAATAAATGTCTGCATATTTCATCTTGAATTCACACAGACAAATATTTAATACTATAGTCCATAGTCTTATGCAATATCATTAAGCTATGACATCAACGTCACAACCACATACCTTCCCCTCCCCCCTTCCGGAAGAAATAATACACCGTGTACAAATCATAGACTCACCATTTATCCTTAGGTACAAAGAGGTATGTCAATATGACTTCAGAAACCCCAGATACGTTAGCGGCACAGGCCACTTTACCCAGATTGTCTGGAAAGGAAGCACAGAGCTCGGTATTGGTGTCGCTTTTAAGGATGGACGTTGGGGAAAGTGTTTTTACATTGTAGGACGCTACAGAGCTGCTGGTAACATGATGGGAAGTTTTGGCAAGAATGTTGAGCAGGGGTGTTTCGATAAAAACAGTTATTGTAGGAATAATGGAGAGCCATGCGGTGGAAGGCCCCCAGCAACGAATTCACCACCTGCGACAAATGCACCACCCCCTCCACCACCACCACCTCAACCACCTACTGAACCACCAGGTAAGGGAACCCATCGACCCCTGGTGTTTGTCGTCCGTGACGGAGAACAGGCTGGTCCATAAGAGATTTAGATCCAACAAAAGTCGAGAATGATTTCTGACTGGAATCCCGTATTCATATGATTCCAGACAGGAGATCATTTTGCAGTGTTGGATCTGTAAGTTAGATATCTGTTAGATAGAGTGCTCATACTAGAGTGCAAACACTAATTTATGCAACGTTTGTCCCTATTTAGCAGTAAATAACACTAATTAAACAAAAAAAAACAATAGAATTAGCATAAAATAGCACTATTTAGTGGTATTTATGTTGCACAGTTTTAGTGTGTGCACTCTAGAAGTGTGCAACATAAATACCACTAAATAGTGTTATTTTGTGTTAATTCTATTGTTTTTGTTAGTTTAATTAGTGCTAATTAATTACTAAATAGAGTGCAAACACTAAATTTGTGCAACAGTTGTCTCTATTTAGCAATAAATAGCACTAATTAAACAAAAGAAAACAATAGAATTAGCATAAAATAGCACTATTTAGTGGTACGTATTTAAGTTGCACACTTTTAGTGCGTACACTCTAAAATGTGCAACCACTAAATAGTACTATTTTATACTAATTCCACTGTTGCACACATTAAGTGTTTGCACTCTATATTACAATGTACTGTATACATCAATTGTGTTGCAGCTCCATGCAATGACAACCACAAACACTGTGATTACTGGCAGAGAGAAGGCTATTGTTCTAATTATAAAGACTATATGAAGAAGAACTGTCCTAAAGCCTGTAAATTCTGTAGTAGTGGTGGAGGTGGAAGTGGTGGCAGTGGAGGTGGCGAAACAGGAGGTAGTGGAGGTAAATATACGCATTGATATTAGACAAGAGAGTATGAGATAAGAGAGCTTATCCCCGGACCCCATCAGGGGCTCTACTCTTCGTGCTATTTTTAGAAACTTCACAAATCTCACCAATCTCCACACTTTTATCTTGAGATGTTTTGACGATGCGACCGCGCCTCCTGGCCAATCGCGTCCGTTCCCGAAATAACTTCAGTTTTAAAATAGAATGAAAAGATCCCCTGATGTGTGTAAAGCCCAATACGGAGGATAAGCTCTCTTTTCTCATACTCACTTGTATTAGAATGTTTAACAACGATTACGGCACGGGAGTGGTGATAATGCTAGTGATTTTTGGCCTTGATCGAGTTTTCAAACTTGCATAAAGATATTTGTAATAATGACGGTCTTTGTGATATGGTATTGCTAGCTATTCAGTGAGGGACGATATCGATGGTGATAGTGTGTGAGATGTTGTGGTCTTCTCCCATGATAGATGCACAACTAAAAATAAAATGATTGTCGTGTTAGAGTCGTTTTCGTGTGAGTGGGAAACGGTACGTCTTCGATACCACTACGATACGGTAGATAATTGGATTCTTTTCTTAGAAACTACGTCTACGACACGTTACAGTTTTGTTTCCCACTCATACGAAAACGACTCTAGTGATAACGATGGATATAAGACAAAGATGATGATAATGATTATGATATAAAGATGGTAGTCAAGACGATGATGATTATGATGTTGTAGTTGATTACGATAGTGATGTTAACATTGATGACTACGGGCCCGATCATCCATGTTTGGTTGATATTACTTTTACCAACGCCGCCCTTAATCATTCATTTCATTCATAGACTGATTACCAGGCCTTCTTGGGGAGGGGAGGGGAGGGGGCCTTTTCCTTCTTTTCCCCATTCCCAAAGATCCTGATACTCGGGCTATTTCATTCACTTGTTAACATCACTAGGTAATGGCGGCAGTGGCGGAAGTGGAGGTGGCGGTTCCTACGCACAGGAGGGTGTAGACAAACACAACGAGTACCGTCGTATCCACAACGCTCCAGCAATGAGGCTTAACTCTGAGATGACACGCGAAGCAGAAGCTTATGCAGCTAAACTAGCTCGTATGGGAAGTTTAAAACACTCGAACAGTCGTGATGGAGAAAACTTGGCCATGTCATGCGGAAGAGAACTGACTGCATCAGCTGCAACTGAGATGTGGTTTGTATCAGATGTATAGTATACTAAATCAGGCCCGTAGCAGGGGGAGGGGCACAGGAGGTCTGTCCCTCAATGACAATTTCAAGCATTTATCTATTTGACTGCATATAATATACATCTATTCTTGAAAAGGTTGTCCAGTTGAAACACTGAATTAGCGATTAACAATGGCATTTGCATATTTCAAGTTTTCAGTTTTCTTCTTTTAAATACAAAGCTGTACATATTACATAGTTACATAGTTTATTATAATTATGTGATTAAGTTATTTTGTACATTTCGACACATCATTTCTTAAAAAATAAAAATGATGAGATATTCAAATGACTTTTCTATTCGCTAAATCAGTATTTCAACTAGACCACAATTTCAAGAATATTTGTATGTATAGAAAAGCCCAAGATAGGCAGAACGTACTGGAAGACTTTTATTGCCTCCCATAATGCCAGTGGGCATCAAGGACAGTAGACATTAAGGGCAGTAAGCATATAGCAATTTCAAGTAACCTAGTTTATAGTATTTCAATTTTTATATAAATTTTATATAAATAAGACCTATGATATACAGTAAAAGGAAAGAAACTAGTCCAGGTTTTCGTGTCGTATAATGTCTATACATCTGGCAAATCAAAGCGCGCGAATTATTTCAATTAACTTATTTTTATATTATTAATTACCTTGTTTAATAACTGGCATATTGCCACTTGTGGTGTGCTACTTGTGGTGTCTAGCATATCTGCTACTTGTGATGTCTAGTGGTGTAGGTATTTCATATGCTAGTCCAGATTAGCGTGCTTTATTATCATTCCTGGTATTTTTTGTCTTTTCCAGGTACAAGGAAGTCTGTGACTTTAATTTCAGCAGTGGTGGTTTCAGTGGTCGTACAGGCCATTTCACTCAGGTTGTCTGGAAAGGAAGCACAGAGCTTGGTATTGGTAAAGCAACCAATGGTCGCTGTACCTATGTAGTGGGCCGCTACCGACGTGCAGGCAACTACAGGGGTCAATACAGACAGAATGTAGACCAAGGAAGCTTTAATAGGCAGAATTACTGTAGAGGAGGAGGTGGAGGGGGAGGCGGAGGAGGTGGAGGGGGTGGAAATGGTTGGTGGCGTGGAAAACGACGACGCTGATTTAAACATGGTGCCCAAGGATTCAGCATGTTATCTATATTTGCTGGATATTAAGAAATAAAATTTGAATGATTAGAAATACAATTTGTGACAATTAATTGTGGAATTAAAGTCTAAATGAAATAAAGTCCTGTATGAGTTTTTATCTATTTCTCAACTCTGAAATTTTAAGCGCATTTCACCATATTTGTATGGAACCTTCGCTATATAAATATTTAATTATTAATTATTATTAATTATTTAACATGCATGGAAGACGTCATTGATGTAGATGAAGCGAAGGCATCAAAATGAACAAGTAATGAAATAAATGAATGAAAATGATTAAATGAATGAGAGGATGAATGCGTGAATAAATGACCGAACAAACAAACGACTGAATGGACGAACGAACGAACGGTTGAATGAAGGAATGAACGACTGAATGAATGAACAAACAAACGAGCGACTGAATGAATGAATGAACGAACGAACGAACAAACAAACAAACAAACGAACGAACGAACGGATGAATGCGTTAATGATGGTCGATGAATGAATCGATCGATGGGTGTTCGGATGGAGACTAGTTATTAAATCAATTGTGAAAAGTTGAGAGCACGAGGAAAAAAACAATTGTATGCATACGATAATATTTTTGCATCACTACACGAATGGCACGCAACGTAGCACTGACTCCAAACAATAACCGAGATTCAAATCAAAAGAAAGCATTTGCGCAATTAGATAAAACTAACATAACCAGAGATCGATCAAACAGGGGCGGAAGGACTACATTCACAATATTTATGTCTAGGTCATGCCCAGTACGTGATACTCTTTGTAAGTTGTGGTAGTGATGGAAGCAGTAGATGTATTATAGAGAGATAACAGCTAACATACACCTGGGGGGGGGGGGGGGGTACTCCCTTATATTTACTATACTTATACGGGGACGTTCCGCCAAATACTGTATGGTTTCGCCTTCAAGTCTTTAATAGGATATACAATTTACCTTAAGCTGTCTTGAATAAAGGTCTACTTTACCTGTGTTTACTATGTCTTAAACAGGGTGTTAATATCTAATAGAAAATCAAGTCAAAATGAATAATATTGACATACTGACATCTCTACGGGATGGATAGGGTCTACATTTTACCGAATTGTCTTGAATAGCGTATGAATTTTCGAGATTTTAATGTCTTAGCTTGAATAGGGTCAGGGTTTTAAGGCAGTAGCGGAACCTTCCCGTCAGAAACTGGATCAAGTACCCCCCGGGAACATACACCGCCTTTGTTGTTTGTGGAAAACGCGAAGAGATTGTGAAGAGAAAATATGAATTGGTTCCACGTAGCACTGTCTCGATTCACTGCCCCCCATTTTTATACTAGCCCAGCCCCCCTTCTCAACCTTAAATAAAATATTTATGTCTATAGAATAAATGTTTCGAAACCTGAACCAAAATTTTAAACAAACTTTTAGAAAACCAAAACTTAATTAATTATCGCAGAATTTGTTTTTCTAAGGATCACTTTTTTGTTGTCTAAATATTAACATGTTATATCAGTCTTAAAATTGAGCCATATTTCGACATAATTAACGAGGTCGAGAAACAGGAAACACGACCTTTTTTAGCGGTCCATAACCCGTATCAAATAGCCGTGCAATACTCAAAAATACTTGAAGCTGATTGGCTGATCGATAAGGCGGATAACTGCTCAGTACTGAAAGTTGTATATTTTATTCTTGATTCCGACCGTATATGTATTGGCGCATGCAGGTGTAAGACGTACTCTGGTAAAGAGTGAAGAATGAATTTTAAACGACTGCTGGTGTTAACAAGTGTAATTGTCTGCTTTAAGGTACTGTATCTTGTGTAGCGGTCACATATTATGTTGCCCGTGTGTGAAATGGTAGGGTTCAATACATGTACAGCAGTAGAACGACGAGTGTCATTTTGTGTAAACTTTCTTTGGTTTCCATGTCAGACTACGATAATTTTCTTTTGAGAACTGTTCATCGTTTTTCTCTCAAACAAGAACAAACTGTGATAGTCAATGAAAACGCGCAGATCATTTTAAGTAAATTTAATTTGTTTCTTAAGCGGGTATATTTATTTGATAAAGTTTTATTTATTTTTCCGAATTGATTAAAAAAATATATATTATTATTTCGAAATCGCCTTTGATTTTGACTTTAATGTTATCAATCTCTTGTATAGTATCGATCGATAATTCTTAGAAAGACATTTCATAGGAATTTTAGGTCAGTGAGGACAGTGAACAAATTAAACACAGTTTGAGTATGACCTAAATTTTAGCAATAACTTATCTCCCGATTAGATAAGACATTGGTCTAATTCTAGAACGACTGGTCGTTACAGTATTGTTTTGTTGCATGTTCCGTGCGCCACGTGCTCTGATCTATAATCAAGTTAACTTTACTCGCGTTTCATTTACCAATTCTTGCAGATTTACACTACAGTGGAGTTTTAGCTTGTATGTGTTGGGACCTGTTAGTGTTCATGCACTTTTTACCATCTCAACAACTTTGCCCTCTTGATTTAAAAAAAGCACGAAGTATTAGACAGCTGAGTGCGGTTTTAGAACTGTAACTGAACTCTTCATCCGTCTTAATCTTGTTTCTGATAAATCTGCCATCAGGCTCTTATATACGACTTGATATAAGTATCTATCACTTTTGAGAACATCACGTCGCTTTTGCCACCAACATGAGTAGCATTTCTTGGTATCACGACACAATCATGGTCAGAAAATAATTTAGGAAGAATAAATTAATTATACATATCAATCATGAACAATTTTGTACAGTATGCACTAAATATGCACAAAGAGTAAACTTATATAGCGTAACCTTCAAGGACTGCAATGTGTCCAATAGCATCCTTCTACCTTTCAAGTATAGAGTGCAAACGCTAAATGTGTGCAACAGTTGTCACTATTTAGTAGTAAGTAGCACTAATTAAACAAAAGAAAACAATAGAACTAGCATAAAATACCACTATTTAGCTGTATTTTATGTTGCACACTTATAGTGTGTGCACTCTAGCAAAGACTTTAAAATAATATAGATGAAACCTGATTAAAGTCATTTATTTTTCTTTTGCTTTTTATTTTAATATGCGCAAATTTCAAAACAGTTTTCAGTATGTTATTTCCTGAATAAGGTGTCATTTCATTAAAGCTTCATATCAATGAGAATCATCTGAGTGAATTTCCGATCCATAATCGATCTCTTCAATTTAAGCCTGTTAATTTAGCGTGGTATATTTCGAAAAGAGTTATTTCGTTATTACGTAATTGCGCAGAATCAATAACGTGTACACCACCCCAACCACAGACTTTCACAAAAGTTTGTTGTAAGCACCATTATCAAAGTTAGTGGATAGAATACAATTTGCAGTCCATTTGTATCGATGAATGTCACTAGTATGTTGCTTCTCTAATCTGTGTTGTTGCGCAGGTAAAAATACAACACCAACCCACCCACCTTGCTATGTGGGACATTTAAATTTGGCAAACATTTTGAAGAAATGTATAGTATGTTGTACTTGACGGATATCTGTAAAAGCAATCATTAGTATCGTACGACCTATCGTACAAAACTAATCTCTTTGATCAAGGTTCCTGGCGTGTACTCGGTGTGCATCTCGATAGGCTTCTTTGTTGGAGGTGGCCGCAGAATAACTAACGGAATCGAATGAAACCGACATACATTCATAACGTTTAATGGTCCATTTTTTAATCTTGGTAGTTATAGCATTCCAACTTTTATGATTCAGTTGATTCAACTTTTCCTTTCTTTCTTTCTTTTTTTCTTTCTTTCTTTCTTTCTTTCTTTCTTTCTTTCTTTCTTTCTTTCTCCCTTTCTTTCTTTCCTTATTTCCATCCATTCCTTCCTTCTCTCCATCCTTCTTGGTTATAAAGATTTAATTAAGATTTGATTTACCTATGTCAATTACCAGTGATAATTTGCAATCTATTGATTCTCCGAGTATGCATGATTTATATGATCTGGTTTCCGTCCCAGTGATTCCTGGCGTGACTGTCACTGAGCGGATGACATTGATTGATTATTTCGCTTGTTACAATATAAAACTCCACAACAGCGCAGCAACAACATTAAGAAGCAATTACATGGTGTATTTGTTTACGCAACTTGTCACTCTAAAACGCGTTGCATGAGCCATTGCACAATACATTCTCCTCCGGGGATAAACGATCGGGGGTTCTCGTCGGAATTTGTCAAAAATACCCCTAAAATATATCGGACGTTTTTCAAAAGGGCGTGGCTTTGCAAATTTTTCATCTCTAAAAGATACTAAAATCATGAGTTTCAGTGGCTTTTAACCCCTAAAAGATACCTAAAGTGAGAATTTGGCAAATCTTATATTTTAAACCACAAAAGAGACCAAATCGCTGATTTTTACCCCTAAAAGATACGACGAGCATCGCCGATCGTTTACCCCCGGCGTCCCCGGGTTATTCTCCAACTGACAAAAACGGCATCAGTATGTTCGATGTCTCTCGATGACTTCGTACATACGTTTCAAAGTAAGTTAAGCCCCAAGCAATTAGCCACAAGCACTATGACGTCACATGTAAACAAATCTATTGTTTTAATGCTAAGAATCATGGGCAATAGAGGGGATTCAACATCTTAAAATCAATGAAAAATAGGGTAAAAGTTCATTTATAATATTGGAACAAATTAAAAGTATAAGTTCAATGCCAAATGTATTAAAGGAAAAAAAATTCGCCAGAACTAGATGCATTTTTATTAATGTAAACAAGCCATAGTGCTTGACAGAAATTGGTTTCGATTTTTACTTCCACTTGCAATTTGATGTTATGATTTTATGCAATGCATTCTTTCAAACTCATTTTGACGTCCAATGTTAAAAGGAGGTGGCAAGGTGGCAAACTCTTTCACTGCTGCATTGGATAAAATTGAATTGCGCGCGTTTCGAAGTAAAAATTCGAAACCAGCGCTTTGAAAAGTGTACCATAATAAATGCAAAAATAGAAGAAATTGAACTTTGAGAGGGACATAGAGATAGACCTGGTTCGTACGTTGACAGGCGTAAAATGATTCTTGACGTCGCATGTTTTTCTTGGAAATGAGGTGTAAGGGTTATATGATGTCTGAACTTGCGGATATTCCCCTAACAATGCGGCAAGCCTTTGACAATTTTCTGCAAGATGCAACCCGCCTTCGACTAGATAAGGAGCTTGAAAGACAACATATTTTGTGTATAAAAATGTTTTTATTTTGTCAATCAAATGTTTGAATAATAAAAAAGCGTTTTTCGTGGAATCAAGAGGTTCTAAGGTTACGAAACGTCCGAGCCTGTGCTTTTCACAATGCGGCGAACCTTTCATGAATCTATTGACACAAAAACATTCAAGATTTACTTTTAAAGATAAGAATCAAAAGATAATAATTTGGATTCAGGATAGACATCTATTTTATGCTGTGATAATAGACGGTCGTATATCTTAGGCCGGAATAATTAAGATTTTATATAGTTTACATGCACAAGACACAAACATGATACGAATTTGACGATAATAGCTCTTGTTCATGATAGATATATCTTGTACTGTGGTGTTACAATAGACGACCGGGTGTTTTCTTGGAAATATATAAAGTCTATTAAAGGCGTGACAAGCATCAAGATAGAAATCTAACGATAATAGTTGATGTTTTAGACAACATTTATTTGTATCTAACATAATAGTTTGCGTGTTCAAGATCGACATGTTATACGCTTTGTTAATAGACGGTCGTATTTTTCTTGGAAATAGCCAAGATTTTTAACTATTATAGCGTCAAGACAAACATCAAGATAGGAATCTATTGATTCAGGATAGACAACCTAAATGTATTAAAAATATTCCCAATGCAATTTTTGAAGTTCATAGGCGAACTTTACGGTTTTGTACAGTTTAACAAAGACGAATATTGTAGCATTTTAGGTAAAAGATTTTGCAACGCGAGAAAAGTCGATATCGATGTTCCCCACACGCTATAGACGATTTGCATTATAGCGTCATATACTACAACTACCAGAATGCTTTGCTTACTTTCTTTTGTAGCGTAATTAGCACAAATTGTTCTGTTAATCTCCAAAGGGATTGAGAATTTGAATATGAAAGAGAATTCGCAAAGAATGCTGGTAGTTGTAGTAAAATGACGCCATAATGCAGATCGCCTATTTCGACTGCAAACTATGAAAGCTTGACTTTTCACACTCGTCTCGTAGTATAGGTCTCGCGCGCTAATAATCAGACACAGGTAACCCAAACAATTTTTCTTGTCCTAAAAAAATATCACTTGGTGTACACAGTCTATACAGCATATGTTTTGATCATTTGTCTTAGCCACTTCCGTTTGTCTTGAAGGTATTTTAAGACTAAACTCTGATTTATGAGGATTACAAAAACACAGCTTCCTTCCTCACTGTTATTCGGAATGTTTTTTTTTGTTGTTGAAATAATCAGCCGAAAACATAAACAGTGGTTATTCATAAAAAAAACGAATCTCCCTGTCTCAATGTATTTTGAATGCACTTTTTTGTCTGATCTTGCAAACTTTTTAATCAATGATATGTAGTCTTTTGCTGGAGTGATGCTCATTCATCTAGAACCTCAGCTAAGGTCAAGTTGGACCGGTACACGTTCAGACAGGTTTTCCTACCGCAGAGAGATTATAAAACATACTGCTTTAAATCGTAAAAAATACAACTTGTTTATTTAGACTATGTTGTTTGTTTTTAGAATAAAATATATGCCTTCTGATGAAGCGCACAAATGTTATGTTAATTGATTGATTGATTTATATTATATTCTATCGTTATAAGTTTTTATTATGGAGTTATTCTTTTGTATTTGTATGTAAAGCGGATTAGATCATATATACATGTAATTTTGCGCTGTATAAATAATAAATGTATTATTATTATTTATTATTGATTGATTCATTCGTTCGTTCATTCATTCATTAATTTGTTAATTAATTAATTAATTCATTCATTCATTCATTCTTCCATGCATTCATTCATTTATCCATTCATTCATTCATTCGCTCACTCACTCACTCACTCATTCATCATTCATTCATTCATTTGTTCATTCATTCATTCATTCATTCGTTCGTTCATTCATTCATTTATTCATTCATTCGTTAATTCATTCATTCACATTTAGTCATCCATCCGACGACTCTTTCATCTCTTTATTGGTTCATACAGAAATTCATTCACTAATTTCCATCTATTCTCCACACACTACTTATCTATTCATCTTTTTTTTCAGTTCACAATTCAATCAGGAGTAAAAGTATCTCTAGAATTAGTCAGTTTTAAAAACCCTAACAACAAAGATTTGAATGGTAAATGCTGTGAGCAGACTTGTTCAAGATGTGATTACTACTTTAGAGTTTGTCTTAAAGACTCAACGAGTGGAGGCTGTCTACTCGATATTACAACCAAAACATGGGGAAGTACAAATGATATAGTATTTTTGACGGGTAAAGGAGCACTTGGAAACAATCATGACAATCCTTTGGTCAAGGAGCTTTCAGCATGGAAGGTAAAAAGGGTTTTTTATCTCAGATTTTTGCCAATTTGATGTACATACTTACACACAGGTTGTCAAAACATCAGACGGCACAAACTGTCTTTCTCAAGACTAATCTCACACGGATGATCTTTCAACGTTGTTATTGCTGATTTGCCCAGATTGTGTTTGTAGTAAAAAAAAAACGAATGTTTTTTGGCGTTGATTTGACCATGTTGTCCAAACGATTAAAGTAAAAAAAGTAATATGGAAAATTCGCAAATTCGTAACAAAAATAATTACTGGAGGAACTTATAGATCAAAATTTCATTTACTCATGTTCTATAAAAGCCCGGGGGGGGGGGGGGGGGGGGACTCCGGGGATAAACGATCGGGGATGCTCGTCGGAATTTTTCAAAAATACCCCTAAAAGATACCAAACGTTTTTCAAAAGGGCGTGGCTTCACAAATTTTTCATCCCTAAAAGATACCAAAAGCATGAGTTTTAGTGGCTTTCAACCCCTAAAAGATACCAAAAAGTGAGAATTTGGGAAATTTTATATTTTTAAACCCTAAAAGATACCAAATCGTCGATTTTTACCCCTAAAAGATACGACGAGTATCCCCGATCGTTTACCCTCGGAGTCCCCCCCCCCCGGGTATAAAAGTAACACTTTTGCAATTTGTGAAATTGTTTATACTGTAGAATTCGCTCTATCTAAATGAAGATTCATTCTGAATGTTGTGTTTTGTTTTAGGGTAAATTAATCGTGGATATAAAAGTGTGGGATAAAGACACGATCTCTTCTAACGATTTAGTTGATAAGTATTACATTAACAAATTGGTCACCCCTACAGCTGGTACTGTACAACAAACATGGACTACTATAAACATTAAGGTAACTGATACATACAGGCCCATCAGAAACCCCGCTAGTGCTATTTTTAGACACCAGGCTATTTTTAGTTTGTTACTAATCCCACTAAAGCCTTTTTCTTAAGAGAAATATGACTAGGGAGCATGTTAATATATCCAGCATTGTTAAGTTTTTCTTTTGTAAATTTGAAGAGCTTTCCTTTTTATCTCTTCGATGCCAGCATAAAATTCGTCTATTTCCTCTATGGTCAATCTGAAAAAGTTCTTAAAATAACTCGGCGGCAATAAATAGACTTTACGGGGCTGATGAAGTGTGCAAAGCCCAATATGGAGGATAGGTTCTCTTAGCTAATATCGTAATCATATAATTTTTATAAATATCACCTTTGCCCGGCATAGTCTAGCCTGAGTTTCATGCTCTCAGAGGAAAAAGAAGAGAAGAAGGCCCAGGTCCCCTGGTACCCCCAGAATGTCTGTATACTTAGGCTAGGTTTCATCACGATCGAACGTCATCATCACAGTGAACCCTGTCCACCCCCCGATAATTTAATAATTTATTTTATAAATGGAATAAATTTTTCGGTGCCACCCCCACCCCCAAAAATATTTCTACACTTGCTACAGACCTGTCATAATCGCCCTCATAATCATCCTCATCTCTATCCTTACCATTGCAGGGTATACCAAGCACCATGGCATTGCGGTATAGTGTGCAGTGCTATAAACACTATTATGGACCAAGCTGTACCAAGTATTGCCTGGCACGTGACAACAATCAGGGACATTACACCTGTGATTTAAAAACAGGAGAAAAAGTGTGCATTAATGGCTGGTATGGCAAAGATTGTTTAACGTACTGTATTCCAAAGAATGACGACAAAGATGGGCATTATACATGTGATGATACAGGACAAAAGGTAAATTGACCAAAACTTGCGCGATAGGGTTCCATGCCGCTGTATGCTTTTAATTTTGTTTGTTGTAGCGCAAACGACTGAGCTAGGCTACAAATACATCATGCAATGTTAAATTTATGATAGACTGGTTTTACGAAAACTTTAGAGTGCAAAGAATAAATCCATGAAACACTTATCACTAAAACGTTTCACGGATTGTGTGCAATCTACTATAAACGTTATATACGTATATACATTCACAAAAATGTCTAAATTCCTGGAAACGCCACACGTTTTAATTTATTTTGCATGTTTTTGAAAAACTGCAAAGTGTAAGAACGCTCTATTTGTCGAGTGTTACTTATCTTCAACACAAGTTGAAACTATATCGACAACTGTACAGAAAAAGCATGTAGAGTGCACTAAAACGAACTTAGTAGCTGTTTATATGGAGTGAGCCAGCCAGGTTTAGCGGACTGATTTCTTTTGTTTTTACGCTCTGATAGCTTGAACACAATATATATATATAAAACACGGCTGGCTCACTCCATATAAACAGCCCCTAAATCGTTCCAGCAAAGCGAGACAAGTTTCTGAAGCCATTTTATAAAATACAACTGATATACGGCAGCACCACGTTTCGTCATTAAACGCACAAATCTAATTTTATGCTAAACTCTTCACGCTCGCTTGATAAAGTGTTGAAGAAAAATATCAGAAAAACATTTAAGAAAAACAAGAAAAAAGAATAATTAGGATAATATTTTTTTCCTTTGGGAGAACATTCATTTCGATGTATTTTGTACATGTTGACGTGCTTCACGAACTGATCAAGAAAATACAATAAAAGCATTGAAATTCAACTTTAAGGAAAATGAATAGCCGAGAGTTATTAGATAAAATTAAAACCCAATAGAGTGCACGCCCTAAAAGTGTGCAACAGTTGTCACTATTTAGTAGTAAATAACACTAATTAAACAAAAGAAAACAATAAAATTAGCATAAAATAACACTATTTAGTGGTATTTATGTTGCACACTTTTAGATGAAAGCATGCCGAATTTTCAAGTTTCTATCTTCAGTAACATTTTTCAGTTCAATTTTTATGAAGAAAACAGTCAGATTCAACAAGCTTGCTTCCGAACGCAAATAATTAAATAAAATGAAAATATTCCCAGAAAAAAATCTCAACTAATGATAAACTGCAAGCTAAAAGCGCAAGCTTTTTTTTAATGAAACATTTGCAGGTCATATTGTAAGAATACCATACGTTGTTCCGAAGCAGAGAGAAAAATTTTCCAGATAAATAAAATTTAAAAACAATACAATTACGAAAGCAAACAAATTTGCCGAATTTTCATAAAATGACAACATTTCCATACAAAAACTGACCTGAAGATAAAGCAAAATAAAAACGCATTTTGCAAGCTTTGTTAGGAAACATTTGCAGCTCACATTGTAAGAAGACCTCATGTTGTTTCAACGCAAATAAAGACATTTTGCAGATAAATGGAAAAATTCAAAAACCATTGTTAATGGCAATTGATAAAAGCAAACAAATTTGCCGAATTTTCAAGTTTTTATCTTAAGTAAAACTTTCATTTTTATGAAGAAAACTTGAGCTCGCATTCAGATTTCACAAGCGTGCCGTTCCAAAAACGCAAAAAATAAAATGAAACAAAATGAAAATATTTCCAGCAAAACAATAAAACTCAATTAAAGATAAAACATTCAACATGAAAACATTCAATTCAAGACAATTGAAAAGCTTTTTACCTTTTAAAACCCATGATTTTGTGAGAATTGTCTTTGTAGAATTCACCCCGTTTCATCTTGAACACCAAATTTTCGCTTCAGTGATTTTGACGCAGGATTTGACTCCAGCATCATGTTAGCCAATCAAATGTCAGTATTTTTGGAAGTACATTTCATCTGCGGCAAAATTTGAACCAATCAGAGTGTTCCAGTAAATGAAAGCTCGAGTGACCGGACGAAAGAAGATGAACGAAATAAGATAATTAATAAGTAAATATATAAATGAGTAAGTTAATGAATACATTAAATAGTTATTAAGTTGTAATCATTTATTCGTGCAATTTTTTTTTAAATCTAATTTATTCAATAATTCAGTCAAAAGCTGATAAAAGTAAACAAACAAAAATCTAAACACCATTTTACAAAATATGAACATTGAACAAAATTAACTCCCGCGTTTTCTTGTTATTTTGCTTGGATTCTACAGATTATAATTTGTTTTTTGTTTTTTTAGCTTGTGTTTATTGCATAATTGTGGTTTAATGATTTCGTACCATCATTTTGTTTTATTTTTTATATGTTTTTTTTTATTGGACATTCAGCTGTTCTTCTTTCAGTTGAAATACTGATTTAGCGAATAACAATGTCATTTGCACAAATCACCTCACTTTCAGTTTTATTGTTTTAAATACAAAGTTGCACATATTATATCGTTACATAGTTTACTATAATTATGCGATGAAGTTGTTTTGAACATTTTGACTCGGCATCATTTCTTAAAAAATAAAAATCACGGGATATGCAAATGACTTTATTATTCGCTAAATCTGTATTTCAACTGGACCGGATGAACCATTTCAAAAATAGCTGTATGCGGTTGTAATCTCGTACTTAGAATAATTGCATTTCAAATAACTTTGCCATTTTCAAAAACTGAAAACTCTCCTAATTCCGTATTGTCCAGGTTTGTCTCGCTGACTGGTACGGGACAACATGTACATCTTACTGCAAGCCACACAACGACTCATCAGCTGGCTACAGCTGCGATAACCATGGCAACAAAATCTGCCTTCCTAATTGGTATCCTAGAAACAAGTGTGACGTCTACTGCTATCCTAGCAACGATTCAACGTCAGGCTACACGTGTGACCAAACAACTGGACAAAAAACCTGTTTATCCGGTTGGCACGGTCCGGAATGTGACTGCAGTCCAAGGAATGACACACAAGCCAGTTTTGAATGCAATAAGACAACTGGAGAGCGAATCTGCAACTTAGGGTGGCATGGTACTCACTGTAATGTCTTTTGCATCCCCAGAAATGACTCCTTATTTGGTCATTACACTTGTAATCCTGCAAATGGCGCTAAGGAATGTTTGAGATATTGGTTCGGTAAAAGATGTGATGTGTACTGTCCTCCGAGTAACGAAACAAGCAGTGACTCAACGACAATGTGTTCTGTAAACAACACGCTCATTTGCGCGCGAAATTGGTACGGTATGAACTGCTCCATTCATTGCGAACCACGTGATGATGACGCAGGACACTATCAGTGTAATGAACAGACTGGACAAAAAGTCTGTTTACATGGGTGGTATGGGGAGAATTGTTCGACTCACTGCATACCACGTGATAATGACTGGTTTGGACATTACGATTGTGATATTAATGGCACAAAGAAATGTCATGAACATTGGTTTGGACCTGATTGCAAGACATTCTGTCATCCTCAAAATAGCTCCTTATTAGGATACTTCCAGTGTAAGGACGATGGGACTCGCGTGTGTCTTGAGAATTGGTACGGACCTAAATGTTTGGAGTACTGCAAAGGACGTGATGATGGCGAAGGACATTATCGCTGTGGTGCGGATGGTAATGTTTTCTGTTTGGAAAACTGGTTCGGAGTGAATTGCACTACATATTGCATACCACGTGACAATGCCCAGGGACATTACACTTGTGATCCACGGACAGGAGAGGAAGTGTGTATGGATGGATGGACTGGGACGAACTGCAAAGACGGTAAGAAAATAAACTGTTTGCTTGTTGTTGTTTTAATTGCTGCCGTGATGGTGCAGTCTCATTACTACCTTTAGTCTCAATTCATGTTGTTTGACAATTAAGAAGCTAATTATTGTATTTATAGCAATTTCAAATAACATTGTTATCGGCAAAAGGCAATGGATCATTCCAAGACCACTAGGAATGATGGGTAAAAGTCATGACAGAATGTAGAATGTCACTTTGGACAGTCAAAAAGATGAATATTGACCTTTCAATCTATGGAGCGAACAGAAAGCAAATCAAGTCATAACTATGGCGTGAAATTCTTGCCAACTGGTGCAATAAAAATGACATCAATATTTATACCCATAGTTCCTAGCAGTCCCGGAATGACCTATTATTGCCTTTTGGTGATGACGAGTAACTGAAACAAAATCAAAACTGCCGGCTATTTAGTATTTTGAAATCGGTTCACGTCAGTGATCCGTCAGCTAGCACGCATGTTTATATGAATACGGCGATCGAAAATGTGTATGACGATTTTTCAAACAAAATCAAAACTGCCGGGTATCTAGTATTTTGAAATTGGTTCCCGGGTGCCGGGTATCTAGACAGTTTCAAACTGCATGCAACATATATATGTGCGCGCTCACCTATTAACCAATTAAACTGGTTCATTTTTATTTGAAGAAGCGACAGTTATTGAGCCAACAGTGACAAAAGAGTCACAATCACCACCAAAAAGCAGAGAAAAGACACAAAAACAGACTGCCCATAAACTAAGTGAATTATCACTGGCTCTCATACTTGGGGGCTTTCTTCTGCTGCTGTGCGTCACTGTGGGAGTAGTTATTATAATATGCAGGTAATGAACATGATGGTGGATGTTGTTGTTGATGATGCTGCTAATCAAACAAGAATGGGTTCACTTGATTGTGATGATGATGATGATAATGTTGGTAGTGTTGGTGATGACAATATATAATCAGACCATTACTAATGGTGCAGTGCTAGTGAAAAAGTGCGCATCTTCGCACTATTGGAACAGATTTGCTCATTAAATTTTAACTGAGTAAAAGTGCTTAAAATGGTTGTTATTTATTTTCAGTCGAAAACAAACCAAGCGCTCAACACCATTCCCCTACCTACGATACAAGAACACAGCAACCGAAGGCTCACTAGAAAGGGCAGCAGACATCGTGCGAAAACCTCAGGAGCCCGAGCCTGAAGCACAACTTAAACGACAAAGTAGAATTCCTAACTTACTAGCAAAATACGATGATAATGTTGCAATTGAACAAAAGCAAGATGTGGTCATCAATTTACAAGAAATTTCTTGGTGAGTAAGATCATTGAATTCCTAGTCAGTTGTTTTAGATGAATTTGTTGGAATAATTTGAAAACATTTGTTGCATTGGTGCTTCTCTGGTTGTTCGATCATTACTTTTTGGTCTGTTAATGAATTTGATTAAGTGATAATATAGGACTATGTATGGTGGAATTTAGAATGACGGAAAATCTACTTGGATAACCATATATGGCAATGGTTTGTTGCAATTACAGCTCATATAGTGCTGCATGTGTGTATATCGTGGAAAGCACAATGTCCCATAATGCTCAGCGTCACCTTTTGGCCTGGTTAAAAATGAACAATAATATCGGAAACTCGAATATTTTGCCAATATCTAGATGTTTTTCTTTATTTGCAGGAACCAAGATGGTAGCCGTAACGTCGATGAGAAACTAGTGATGTACAATAATCCGCTATTCATAGAAAGAAATGATGTAAACCCTAATCCCGCCCCACGGCCAGACCCGCGGGTCGACCCGAAGACGGGCCTTCGGGATAACAGTGATTGGGTTGCAATATTTGATTCATGCGTCTTCGAATGACATTAAAAAAATACAAAAAAAAAAACGTTTCGAATTTCTTTAAAAGCGCTGTTAAATTCTGTTGTGAAACAACTTATATTTAACTTAACAAAATTACACCTTTGACAACCATGTCTATGAATATTATGCATTAGCAAGGTTGAAGGGGGAAGAAGGGACACTCGAAGGATGAGGGGGATCGGTGCATGGGTGACCAAGAATTCTAACGAGCAAAATGTAAATAGAGTATATAGTCTAATAGATGACAATTGGGTCGTTACGTATATTTGACTCATGTCTTGGAATAAGATTAGGATTAGAATTTAACCGTACAATGATCTTTACAGCAATATTTGCATAATTACAGTCATTTCAATTAAATTACAAAGGAACATAAATTATTACGAATTCTTGTTAATATATCATCTTGTTGTATATTTTTTACTTGTGTATTTTTTTTCAAAATCACTTAAAAAATGACTCTGTATTATTACTGCTGTTACACTGAATGCAAATAAATAAAGTAACGAATAAATGTCATTCTCTTTTCGTTTCCATTTCAATCCCCTTGTTTTCCGAATGAAATGGAATGAATGCCAATATATGGATGGATGGAAAAAGATGAATGAATGAGTAAATGAATGAATAGATAAATCAATGAAAAGAATAATAAGAATCAAATAAATGAATCTGTGAATGATTGCATAAATGAATGAATGGATGGATGAAAGAACAAACGAATAAATGAACGGGAGAATGATTGGACAAATGAATGGGTGAATGGGTAGATGGATGAATAAATCAATTATAAATGAACGAATATACATATTATACATTTCAGATTTCTCGAGATAGACCGTAGGCCATGTATGTAAGTATGAACGAACAATTTTGATCAACGGGTACTTCCTGACCGTTTGCCGATTAATGATCAGACTGATCCGAGTCATGTGTGTTCACTTCCGGCCCCTGAGAAAAGATATCTATTTCAATGATCACGTCATCTCTAAAACCGTGCTTCGTGGAATGCATGATAAGCCCATATAATACTGATGACCTTAACTTTGACGCAGTAAGCAAGACTTAGAGCTAATACAGAATTCGTACAAAATGAATCGCGTTCTGCTTATTGCTGGTGTCTGCCTTCTTTGTATGGTGACAGTAAGTGTTTGGACGATAACATTTTGAGTGATTTTTTGTGTGGCAAAGACGTCCAACTATGCGAATGACGTATGACAAACAATTATGTCATTATAATCACGACTGCAAGTACAGTTCAATCTCGTAACGCGTATATCGATCAGTTGATATCTTTGTAAGAATCTAAACTGATGTAATAAGTGATCATGAACTATGATAAGATTAGAATTGCTAAATAATTGTTGGGAAAGACTGAGGTTTTAAAGGGCTATGATTGATAAAAGCAGTAGAGTTTTATGTTAACGAGAAATATGCTGATTCCGTACTTTGATTATCATACTGAAAAAGTCTCAACTTACTAATCAGAATTCGTCCTTATACTTCCATGTAAAAAATTTTTTTCGGAAATTTGTATGGGACGAATTTTTTCATTCTCGGATGACGGTACATTTTAGCGGTCAAAACTAGCATTGTGCGATAGTTTAGAGACGCTCTCATCATATATACACATAAACAAACTCTCTTCCTTAGAGGATCTGATTTTTAATTGGTTCTAAGTATTGGGGTATTTTTCTTCATTTTCCGAGGATCATCCTATTGTCACCTTTTGATGTCGGGCTACCTCAACCACCCCCCCCCCCCCTCCCCACCCTCACCCAGGTTTAATTCCTTTAGTACATAAAATTATATTCATTATATACTGAGCTGTGATATTTCTTTGTGCAGTTCGAAGTCGAGGGACGGGGACATGTATCAGTAACATTCAAGCGTTACCGTAATCCGACTGGTCGTAAATGGAATGGAAAATGCTGTGATGTCCATCTCTGGGGAAGTCGATGTCGTATTAAGTGTAACACATACTTTAAGATGTGTCTTTCCAACTCAGCACATCGGAATTCCATCAGTGGATGCTCTTTGGCAAATATTAGAACTGCAAAGATGGGCCATAATGACATTTACATGCATTTTACTGTTAAAAGGAGTTTCGCTTCTTTTTCTGTAAGTATTTAGTTTATCTGTTGTCATGTGAAATTACAACAAACAAACAGCTCATGACGCAAATGGAGACAAGAAATGTATTAGCGAAGGAAGGAAAATAAACGCGCTGAAAGAATAGAAAAAATTAGAACAAACGACTGCGCGCTAAATACTGGCAAACAATCCAAATAAAATATTAACTGAAAATAAATAGGCGAATTAAAAATGCATGAGCAAAATAACTTATAAAAAAGTCCATAAATAAGTAAACACACAAAAAAATTCTCAAAAATGACGCTCACAAACGCTGAAATGCTTTTGGTACTAGTGCTTAATTTTTCAAAGCTTACTAGACTGAATCAATTTCGATTTTCATCTTCAAGCTGCATTAAATTTATTTCCTAGGGTAAAATTGGTCTCTACATCGAAGTCTGGGACTGGGATGCTATCACCAAAGACGACTTGATTGACAAGCTATCAATCAACCTACCAGTTAGTCAGCCCAGTCCTAACGGCCAACAATCGCGCGTGTACACCCGAACCCTTCGCGGTCGTCGCTCAACGCTTGAACTACAAATTAAGATCTTTTGTGCGCACAATTACTATGGTGCACGATGTTCTAAGTACTGCAAGAAGTCCAGCAGTGTTAATGGTCACTATTACTGTGATAATGCTGGAAACAAAGTGTGTTATTACACGTGGTATGGCAATGATTGTAAGAAACAGTGTGTGCAATATGATGATAACGTACGCGGTCACTTTAGATGTGACTCCAGTGGAAATAGGTGAGTTAAAAATATTGGGACTGTATTGGTATCATCACCAACCTGAAATGAAATAAAAAATAAGAGAAAAATATCGTATGCCAAATAAAATACAATTGCCATCTAACAATTTTTACACTCGTTCCAAGGTTCTGTCGTTTAGGCTGGTACGGGGCGGACTGTAAAAGACGATGCATATCCTATGACGATGACATGCGAGGCCACTACGTATGTGATACCCATGGCAACAAGATATGTCGGACACATTGGCATGGCAACCAATGTAAAACATTCTGCCAGAGAGATGGTCAAAGCCACTATATCTGTGACAAAAATGGCAACAAAGTTTGCTTGGACAATTGGTATGGAAAATCCTGTACAAAGAACTGTGTACCAGATTCTCACTCAAAATGTGACATCAATGGTACAAAAATCTGCTTACCAGGGTGGTATGGAGAAAATTGTAGTCAGTACTGTATGGACAGTGATGATAATGTTAATGGACATTATAATTGTAGTTCTAATGGCACAAAGGTTTGTCTTCCTAACTGGGCTCCACCTGATTGCAAGGTTAGAACATTAATCTGCTCATCTCATCTTGCTCTGTGGCCAGCTGATATTATTCATGGAGAGAATTTAACAACACCTTTACTCACCAATATAAACATCATATATAATTGCCACCATCACCCCCCCTCCCCCCACCGTATACAGGCCATAACTGGAGGGGACACAGATTGCAAATTCACCCCACCCCCAATAAACACAAATATATCATCATATATAATTGCCACCATACCCCCACCTTAATCAGGCCATACCCGGGGGGGAAACACAGATTGCAAATTCACCCCACCCTCAATAAACACAAATATATCATCATATATAATTGCCACCATCACCCCCACCTTAATCAGGCCAAAACCGGGGGGACACAGATTGCAAATTCACCCCACCCCCAATAAACACAAATATAAACTGGCTACTAAAAACCATTCATAGGTCCATTTTTATTTAATTTGCACTCTTCCAGTAAATTTCTTGGTCAGTGCCCTGCCAACCCCACCACCAAACTTGTAATCAATATCATTATTCTAATTATTATATCTGTTACATTTCCAGACATGCCAAGAAGGCTTCCTGCCACCCAACTGCAACCCACCATGCATTGCCAAAAGCAACCCACGAGATGGACACTACACATGTGACAAAGCCAACAACAAAAAATGCCTTATGTGGTGGTACGGCAAAGACTGTCAGACACACTGTGTACCCCATAGCGATGCGATCAATGGACACTACACTTGCGGCCCTTCTGGACAAAAGCAGTGCATTCTGGGATGGTCTGGGTTACAGTGCACAACCCCGTGCTTTCTAGATGGAGTTGATAGTGACAACTGCAAGGAGTATAAAAAGCTGTGTAAGAGTGGATCTATGTGGCCATTGTGTAACCAATGTTTGCCAGGTTACTATGGTAACAACTGTACTCTAACCTGCCTCCAATTTAACTCAACAAATACTGGGAATGTTATCTGCAGTTCAAATGGAGTTGGAAAGTGTGGGAAGTGGTGGTTTGGGAAGGATTGTGACGTGTACTGCATACCGTATGATGATGACCTAAATGGCCATTATATATGTGATATGAATGGAAAGAAGATATGTTTGGTTGGATGGAGTGGTCCAAATTGCAAAATATCTTACAGTCTATTTGGTGACCCACAATAATAGAGTGCAACCACTAAATGTGTGCAACAGTTGTCACTATTTAGTAGTAAATAGCACTAATTAAACAAAAGAAAACAATAGAATTAGAATAAAATAGCACTATTTAGTGGTATTTATGTTGCACACTTTTAGTGTGTGCACTCTAGTTTTATGTAAACTTAGATGGAAGACAAACATCTTTAGGAATTCATGAAATAACAAATGAATAATTAAGAAAAAGAACTAGCATTTCAAACATCATAGGACTACTAGAAATGTCATTTAATTAATTTAAAAAAATAACTTTGACCAAAGAATGCTGTATGTAAAATGCTAGTTGCATGGCTGAAACCTGTTGGTAAAGAAATATAAAACATGAATAATTCACTACCTTTGCACATCTTAATCTTAATAATGGTCATGGCTTTATAGCCTGTGCTTCACATACACAGCATTACTGACACAGGAAGCCCAGCGTCTATTGCATGAATTACATTGTTTTTGTAGTGATTTCTGGTAGAGGCTTTTTCGGTGAATTTCAATGAGTTCTCTAACCCTTGTTACTTTAACTCATCAAGAAAGTAAAAAAAAAAAAAAAAAAAAGAAAATAAACAACACATAGAGCTTGGGCTTCCTTTGATACACCTGCAAGCTATCAGCATTGGATTCAGACTTCTTTCAGACAATGTCCTTTAAAATATAGTATACATATATATATCTAACTGAGAAATTACAATAGCGATACTTGAGCCGACGTAATCCTTTGTTATTCATGTGCCAACCAGACAGTGATTGGCCGTTATTTCAATAGAGCTTATTGTAGTTCTGGTTGGCACATTAGCATAACAATTCATTTGTTTATAATCATTAAGTATCGCTATATAGACTGAGATATTGCAAAAAAAAATTTTTATTCAGTAGAATACTCTGTCATTGAGAACTGCATGTCCTTTGATTATCTGAACTTCGCTGAAATTTACTCATTCAACAAGCCTAGTTTGAAACTTGTTGCTTCTATGCCTACTGTGTTATAAGGTTTAAGCAGAACTACCACAGTTACCAGAAAATGTTGATGACAATCATTAATTGCTTTGTACAATAATAGTTTCCATAAATCATGATTTTCCACCTCATTTAGTAGTCCAAAGAGCTTCCTTGCAAACTTAGTTGAACTACACAGTCTTATTTTGTGAGATTAATTGTGAGATGCATGAAGATGTCTTGAAAATGCGTATTCATGTTTATGTATTGTCTGCTATCATATTCTTGTTTTTGACAGTAAAATACATATCATTGCATATGGTATATATATATATATATATATATATATATATATATATATACAAGTAGCTCATAGTTGTTTGTATTCAATGTTGAAAATCACTTTTTATGGTTTGGGACTAGTTCTTGATTTTAGATTCGTTTTCTGTTGTTTCATCATTTGTTGTTTTGTGTTTTGCTTCATCAACTTCTGACAATAGTTGTGAAATCCTTTGCTGCAAATAAAATTAACGATACATGATACTGTCAATCATAATTATTCCCTGCATTTGTCAGTGTGTTCTCCTGTGTAATAAAATTTAAACTGCACAAGTGACTCCACAATAGTGAGTCAATTTCAAAAGACAATACTCCTTTTGTTTCTCTGTTATTGTGACTTCACTTGTGAACATAAATTATATTACACAGGAGATAACCCATATATCAAAAGAAACCTCTGCAAGGATGTGTTTACCATTTGTCAGTGGTTTGTCAACATTTGCTGTTTTATGGCCAGGGGTATCATATAGCTGGTGGACAGAAGTGAAGTACATGGCAGTTTACCACTGTTAGCTGGCTTCTATTGACACCCCTGGGCATCACATTGAGCATACTGGACAGAAAGGTATTAACATGTCCTTGTAGAGGTTTATGTTGAGAAATCTCTGCCAAGCAAGTAACGAATAATCAAACTTTATTCAAACTGAATTATAGCAGAATATTCAAATAAGTGCATTCAAGTAATATTGAAGAAAGATGGTCTGATGCACATGTTGATAGAAATGTCACTTACAGCAACATCCAGTCTACTTCTTGTTCTTCTTCGTCTTCTTTCTGTTTCTGGAGCTGGTCTTCCATCTGTGGAAAAAAGTATATGTTTTTATTTATTTATTTGTTTATTTATTTATTTATTTGTTTATTTATTTATTTATTTGTCCAGTTTTAAAGATATTATCAATTGAATATGGTAATAATTGTGATAGTAATTGAATATCATAATAAGGTAGAAATTCAATATATTTTACCTGCAAAAGACCAATCAGGCTTGTCTGTAAGAGGTCCATATCTGATTCCATCAGATGCCTGGCCTTGGCTGAGAAGAAAATTTCAATATTATGATTGTAATCGCAAATGAATAAATGAATAAATTTGTGCTAGACCATTTACATCTATCCTAAAAGATTATGTTATAGATATGTTGTATGGTGATGATTTGTCCATTTTGTGCATACCTCACGCGCCATTTTCCTCCAGCACAAATATTTTGACTTGTGCTCAATTTGCAACTACACACTGCAGAAATCGGCCGAGAAATTCCCAAAAATACTAAGAAAAATAGAAAACAACAGGCAACGTTATATACTGAAAAACTTGAAAAACAGTCCATAATTTCAAGAAAAATAACAAAAAAACTTACATTGCTTTGAAGCATACGATAAAGCCGCCATTTTTTTTACTACTTTGGCAAACAGCTGATCATGAAAATCGACGGCTCGTAAACTCTCAAATGTTTCTGCTGTCCAACAACTATTGCGGCTTCATATTATGGCCTCACATGCAAAATGGCGGATAATAGCATTTACAAAATATTACGTTTGTAAGTATTTCGCTTTGAAATTAATCATTGTGAACAATCTAGTGATCAATTTTTATTGTCTACTAACAGTTCTATTTGTTTGCGTTAAAATATAGGCACATTTCGCCGGACAAATTCTACATTGAGCCTCGAGATCCGAAGTCCCTCGGCGAGAAGATTTTAGAAATTGATAGAGTGACTCAAGAGCTAAATTTAACTGGTAATTGTCTTTTGATTTTGAAGCTGTTTTTCATAATATCAATCTTTCACTCAATGTAAATTATATCCATTGACTTCAGTCAGTTGTTTCGGCAATCACTTTTGAAAAATTGGCTTGAAATGCGAAGTCAGCGTTTCGAAACTCAAAAGTTATTAATTTTGCAAAACTTCTATAATCGCCCTAATTTTTACGCTTTGTTTCCGATCCCCTGTAGTTTTAAGCGAGTGCCACATGATTACGTCGTTTAAGTTGTGTTTGCCTTACTTAAAAATTGTTTTTACAAAATTCAGTTAATTGGTAGAACAAAGAAATGAAAGATGTTCACTCACACAACAATTTTCATAATAGAACCACATTGATTTTATTGTTCATTAAATAAATTGCATTTGCTCATTTTTATCGGATACTACCTTGTTATAATTTTCATTTTCATAAACGATTCTCATTTTGTACTTTGAAGCTAGAAAAATCAAGTTTCTTTTTTGTTTCACCTATTTTAATAAGCATCATGTATATATTTTCAAACATTCGTTCAAATTATCTAGATTCTATGATAACAATTTTTGGTCACAATTTACAAATGGAACATTTGTACTTTCGTATTTTGAATATCATTTTCATTGCAAAATCCTTCTGTTGACATTGTGGTTTATGTGAAATGAATTAGTCATTTTAAGGAACCCATCAAAAAACACTAGTGACCACAGCATTGGATAAATCTTTATTTATATCTAGGGAATGTAATTAGAAGAGAGTCCTTTCTTTATTTTCAGTTTTCAACTAAGTTTTGATACCTTGTAAATTAATTATTTTTTAACTGATCTCTCTTATTATGTTGATTTATATAGATCCATTCATTTTTTTCATTCATGCATCCATTTGTTCATTCATGTATTTATTCATTTATTTTTGATAAATTAAATACATACTTTATCGGCAAAAATCCAATTGATAATTCATTTATTTCTTTATTCATTTATTTATTCATTCATACATTCATTCATACATTCATTCATTCATACATTCATTCATTCATTCATTCATTCACTCATTCACATGCAGTCATCCATCCAACGACTCTTATCTCTTTATTGGTTCATGCAGAAATATATTTACTAATTTCCATTTATTCTTCACACATTATTTATTCATTTTATTTATTTTTTATTTATTTGTTCATTCATTCATTCATTTGTTCATCTGTTCGTTCATTTGTCAGTTCATTCATTCATTTGCTCATTCATTCATTCATTCATTTGTTCATCTGTTCGATCCATTCATAAATCCCTTTGTTCATTCTTTTTTTTTATCCTTTGGTCCATTCATTCATTCATTCATTCATTTATTCATTCATTCATATTTTTTTAAATCAGCCATTTGAGTATCCATTAACTGATTAACTAAGTTTCATCCACTTATCAATGTTTTATGTTCTATAAACAGTTTGCATATTAATTTGTTTTACAGAAAATGAAGGTCAAATTCCACCATCAGCCGAGACTAAAGATATCTTTGGTATTATGGGAATCATTCACCTGTTGGCAGGTAATACAATTTATTATCTGATTAATCAGTCAGCCAATCAACCCAGCAACCAACCAGTCAGAGATATAGCTGCCCTACACTTAAAGAAAAGTGGAAAGTGGAGTCTTTTTTTTTATTCTGACTCATCAGGCTTTGGAGATAGTAAATAAACAGATGGATGAGTGCAGACTCTGATCTTTTTGAATGAATAATGTGTTTATATGTGATGACACCAAATCATAATTGATTAAAAAATGAATCTACAAATCTAGCTAAGTTTATATTGATCATTAAATTGGTCATGTACTCTATCTGAATAGTTACTATAAGTTAAGCTTCTAAATATAATGGAACCAATGTATTATTTTGTTTTATATCTTTGCGTGGAACCTGTATATTCAAATATTTTGTTATTTCCTGTAGGTCCATATTTAATAGTAATCACCAGAAAGAGGCTAGTGGGTTATATACAAGGTAATGAAATATGGAAGGTTCTTGGTACAGAGGTTTTGCCATTCCCTAAAGCACTTCTGCATCTTACTGAAGACCAGGTAATTATATTGAGATCAAGTTGGAAATGATTTCCTGTGTTTACTCTATAAACTAACTTGCAAACACAACTACAATCAGTAAATTAATATATTCCAATAGTACTTCATACTCAAATTGCAAGTAATTTTAAAGAGTTTTTTTTTGTATTTTTTTTTTTTGTAGGTATATTACAACAAGATCTACCTATCAATGATCACTTCAGTTCTTCAAACAGATGGATTCTATTTCTCTTGTTCTTATGATTTAACCCACACTGTGCAAAGACTATCAAGTACAAGTCCTGAATTTCAACAGATGCCTCTCTTTGAAAGGGTAATTTTGGATAAATACTGCCTGACTTTGCTTGGACAAACACACAAAAATTGTTATAAACTGAGGTCAGCCTTGTTTTTCAAAGTAATCAAGGTCCATCTCACTTTAAAGACGCTTGATTATAATGATCATCCAAGTGGACACAGGAAATATCTGTCAAGTTAATTGAAATAATTAAAACAAGTTTGACTATTTGTCAGAGTTTTTCAACACTAAAAAAACAAATTTTGAAAAAGATGAAAGAAAAGAGAAATGAAAAGGGAAGAGAAGAGGAGAGAGGAAGCAAGACAGAAATGGACAGAAAAGAATGGAAAATCTGGAAGGAGAGAGCAGTTTGAAAGAGAAAAGAAGAGAAGAGTTGGAAACAGAAAAGAAGAGAAGAGCAGAGAACATAAGAGAGCAAAAGAGAAGGGAAAACTAAAGGAAGAGAACAGGAGAGAATAAAAGAGAGAAGAGATTAAAAACAAATAGAGATGATTCAGCTATGAAGCGTACAAAAAGCAGATAAAATTATAAATTGTATTCAAATTTAGTGATGTTAACAAAAGTTACTTATTCACCATGATTTAAGGTTGATCCAAGATTTGCATGGAACAATCATCTACTAAGGCAATTTACAGTACAACCAGAGGTGAGAGTTTTCTGAGTGATTATTTGTTCACTGGTAATTTAGTTTACCATATATTTGTAAATCCATAATCTTCAAGATCATTGACAGTACTCCAAATTTGTATTACATTTGACTCACAATTGATTTGATTATAATAAATATTAATATATCTTATAATATTATTATTATTATCATTTCAGCTTCAAAACTTTATACTTCCAGTTGTTCATGGATGTATCCTTTGTAAACCCTGTTGCTGTCCCATTCATTCATCCATTCACCCATTTGTTTATTCTCTCACCCATTCACCCACTTGTCCATCCATGAATGAATGAATTCATTTTGCCATTTTTTCTTAATCAATTAGAAAATTTCAAAATTTATAGAGGACAAGAGGCCTCCAGAAGCAAAACTAGCATATCCATCCACTCATCCATCCATCTGTTCATTCACTCATTTAACCTTTTATTTGTTCCTGTTTTCATTCATTTATTGCTTGTCTATCAATTTATGGAAAAATTCCAATGATCCTTTTATATTCAAATATACCAGATCTTTAAGTTCTGTAAGTCTGACAAGATGATGTCTTTTCCTTAACCCTTTCATAGTCATCAGCATCACAACATGCACTATAAATCAGACACCCTTTGATTTTATACTGATATCTCGACGTAGCTGCTACCGTGCTGGAGTGAGGTATTATATAAGGGGTTTGGACGATGAAGGAAGATCAGCAAACTATGTAGAAACAGAACAAATTATTCAGCTTGGAAACGGGGCAATATCATCATTTGTACAGGTATTGGTAACTTGTGCTAGTCATTGGGATTATAATGATGATCAAAGGGATGAATATGGTGGTGATTGATGATGGTGGGTGGTGATGATGCCAATGATGATGATGATGCCAATGGTGATGACGATGCTGGTGGTGGTGATGCCAATGGTGATGATGATGCCAATGATGATGATGATGCTGGTGGTGGTGATGCTGATGATGATGGTGATGCTGGTGGTGATGATGCTGATGGGGATGATAATGCTGGCAATGATGATGCTGATGGTGATGGTGGTGATGGTGATGGTGGTGATGATGGTGATGGTGATGGTGATGGTGGCAATGATAGTGATAGTGGTAATGATAATGGTGGTGATGATGATGGTGATGATAGTGGTAATGATGATGATTATAATAAATAGACGTATTACAGACACAATGTTAGTCTATGCATAAAACAGTCTGTAGTGTCATGATTGTTAACATTAGCATCTGATGATGGTAATGTGTTGTTAGTTATAATCTTGTTTTATTGCTATTTCAGATAAGAGGTTCTATTCCACTTTACTGGACTCAAAGACCAAACTTAAAATACAAACCGAAGCCAGTTATCAGTGGTACTCAAGATCATGTAAGTTGTACTACATCACCAGCAAACCATGTAGATGTATATTGAAATCACACCAATTATTTCTTAATCTGTCACAAGACATACATGTAACACCAATAGACTTCTTTATCAAATGTAAAACTGAACACTTTTCTTTTTAGACTATATTTTGGTTAGTCAGGGCCGCCAGTGAGGGAGGTGGCTGCAGGGGTCGTGCATCTACTCCTGAAGAATTTTAGAGTGACTCCTAATCGTTTGTAATGCAATCTAATGCTTATATATCACATTAGCACCTAATGTATCTAAATGGGCTTAACAATTATTGTAATTGTTTGTATTGTATTCAAATCTGCAGCCTCCTGGTTGATAGCACCATGCTCTCAAAAGCTAACCCGTCAATTGGTGGCCATGAATAATTTCTTTACAAAATCCTTTGACTGTATAGTCTTTTGCATTCTCTTATCTAGTTATAAGTCTTAGTCAATGAAATGTTGATGGCTGTGAATGGTTAAATTAGCGGAATTGTTTTTTTTTTGTATTTTTAGAGTTTAGTCTTCCGTTACCACATTGATAATGAAATAGCACATTACAGAGACCTGGTCCTCATCAATTTGGTAAGTCAATCATTACAGTTTTCATATTTGTAGTTTATATGATGCATTTCTTGGTGTAATTGAGTGCAGACTCTTGTAGGCCAATTGATTGTGTATAGACTCCTTGCAGTTTGTTGGAATGCACCTCAACCTGGAGGACAAAACAATGGATTTCAACTCCCAAGAGAGGACAAATCTTTTGTTTTGTCCTCCAGATGGGGCTGCTTTGACGTCACATACAAGGGATCTATTGTTGATTCTACTCTCTGTTCTACGTTGTAATTACTTCTCTTCTGTATATTTTAGATTGATCAAAAAGGCTCTGAAAAATCACTAGGGGATAATTTTTCTACAATTTTACGCAATGCAGGCTACCCACAAGACAAGATAAGGTAAAATGGACAGTTGTCATTTCTCTCAAACAAACTGTATGTCTAAGCACTGACAGCATCAAAGTCTTCAGGTCAACTGAAGAAAACTTTTAACCAGTTTTAAAGGAGCCACCTCATCTAGGAGTCATTGTTCTCTTCAAGTCAAATGACTATTCAGTGGACACCATCTTTGATGACATTGAAATAGTAGATATTAGAGCCTGCAGTGGAAAAATCCTTTGTTACAAAAATCATTGAAGTGAAGCATTTGGGCCAATTCAATAAGCCTGAAGCATGATGACGTTTTACCTCTGTGTCTAAACCAGAATCCTTTTCACATTGCTTTTGTTCACTAATTATGACTATTGTTCCTGTATTCTCGAAGGAATATAAAATTTGAATTTGAAAGGATTTTATTATATCTATTATGGTATAGAGACGGGGGTAAAACGTAATCGCACTTCAGTGCTATTGTATTTGAAAAAAGTGTCTCACTCAAATATAATGTCTCCTATCTGATACAGTCAAAACTGTTCAACTATTCAAACATGAATAATGAATCAGTAACACATGTAATATTATACTACAGACTCTAAAATCTGAGGATAAAAAAAGCATTTCCAAATTTCAGTCTGTGGTAAATATTTTTATTCTCTAATAGACAATGTTGTAACTCTGTTTTCAGATATGATGCATTTGATTTCCATAAAGAATGTAGTAAGATGCGATGGGATAGACTTAACATCCTCATTGACAGACAAGACACTGATCTCAAGAGATTTGGGTAAGATTTATCAAAATGTCAATGGTAATTACAGAAAATATCTGTACTGTGTTCTGTTCATAACAAAAAAAAGAGGAGCTAATGCCCAGTCCTTCTTGCCCTTAGTTTTTATCTGTGATGTTACATTATTTTGTCTTAAAACAATTTTCAAATTCTTGGGGAGAAAATGTTTTTTTCTAACACTTTTACTTGTATTATTTTGTATGGTTGTTTTCAGTTATTTCAGTAAGGACAAGGATGGCATCATCAATTCTGAACAAAAAGGGATTTTCAGAACAAACTGTATTGATTCTCTTGATAGGTCAGTCATGATGTTAAGTTATAGCATGCTAGTGATTTGATAATGACACCTAAACCTGGTGATGATGGTGATGGTTGTGATAGCAGTGAAAGACGATGGCGATGATAATGATGATGAACAAGCTCCATCAACTCTGTAATGTGACTGATTATAATGAAACCAATGTGTGAAATGTCTTGAAAAGACTACTTGCTGTTTCAATTCTCTCTCGATAGATTATAATTACTATTATTATATTGTTATCTATAAATATCATGATAATTAAAATATGATGATGATGATGGTGATGATGATGATGATACTTGGGCTAGATAATGGTTGCATTTGTGATTTGTTATGATTGCCCTGACAATTTTATTTTTCCATAAAGGACCAATGTTGTTCAAAGTATGCTGGCGGCCAAGAGTCTAGAATATCAACTAGAGGTAAACAATTTATAACATATTAAGTACTTTATCTGTGCGTACAAGATAGAGCTGCATAATTTATTATAGAAATGATATCTCAATAGCATAGTTTTTGATGAATGTGAAACAACACAGCAGATGATTTGACTGGTTCTTTAGATATACTCTCTAATGATATGACGCAGTACTGTTTTGACTCATATCAAAATGACTCTAAAAGGTCCAGACAGTCCAAAATTATTAGTGAATAATGTGAGCTGCTTATTATAGCAGATTTCACAAATCTCAATGTGCTGTACAATTGAATGTAATCATTTATATGGAATATGAATAGTGAGCTGATGTCTTTATAAATTTATTTGTTTTTCATTTCTTTTTGTTTGTTTGTGTTCCCATTAGGAGTTTGGAATAATCACAACTGGAGAGAAAATCACACAGTACAAGGATTTTGAATTTATATTCAAGAATGGTAAGTGTCCATGTTCATAACTGTTTGTTCAAAAAATTTGATGATCATAATTTCAGTTCTCAAATATACACAGACTACAACAGATGCCTTGCAAAGCTAAAGATTATCTCAAAGTTATCACAGAAAAAAAAAAATTAAAACATGGTTTTAATTGTTTTTTTAGCTGGTTTTTATTTGGATTTCAAAGAAAAACCAAACATGGATAAATTGCGTTATATCCAGACTGGATTTTTTTGTACTATGTGGTTTTCAGTTGAACCAGATTTTTTTTTTAAATCATGCCTGGTTTTCAATATTTTTTCCTGTGTGTGTAATCCAGGTTATCTGTAATGATTGTTTTGCTTACAATTTTAGTTTGGGCTGATAATGCTGATGCATGTTCCGTCCAGTATGCAGGAACAGGAGCTTTAAAAACAGACTTCACAAGGTATTTTTAACATTAGCACAGGGTAATAAATGATTATGTACAGATCAATATCATGATAATAATAATGGTTATAATAATGATAATATAACGTCAGAATACGTTCTTGATTTTACCATGCATACATTTATAAATCTCACTAGTATATGAATCAATAATCAATCAATATTTATTATTGTTTCCTGATTCCAAAATTCTAACAATTTGATTCCCACTGATCCCATGATTTCTTTGATGTTGACTTGGGCCAGGTATATAAAGCCTGGATACGATTAGATAGACAGATGAATTATAAGGGCCAGTCTGGTCATTTTGTAGTCTAAGGTTTTTCAGTGACTGGACACCTTTTAATAGTAATTGTAACTTTAACTGTAATTTTAGGTGTTGTTATGTAACATAGTACCATAATATTATTATGATTATCGTTATGATCATCTATTTATTTTTAATCCAAGTGCCTCTTTTACATTATGTAGGATTGTAACGTTAACTGTAATTTTAGGCAGTGTTATGTAACATATTACCATAATATTATTCTTATGATTATTGTTATGATCATCTCTTTATTTTTAATCCAAGTGTCTGTTTTACATTATGCAGGACTGGTAACAGAACAATACTTGGAGCACTGAGGGATGGAATGAATTCAGCCATCAGATACTACAAGAACAACTTCTCTGATGGATATAGACAGGTAAATCAGGTTAAAGTTACTGTTAAGTGAACTTTTTGACTAATGAAACTTGCTGTAAACATGATTATTTCCCATTAAGGCATTTTAATTTTATGTGGTGGAATGATTTCTCAAAGATCAATGTTTTTATTCCCAGTGTTTTCTTTTTAATTTAGGTAATAATGACATAGCAACAGGTTTCCCAAAAGGGTTATAATCATAATTGTTCTTTTTGCTTTATGTACATTACCACATGTTAAAATGAAAACCTCTTGGAATAAAAGTGTTTGTTTCAAAGATTCAACTGTGAAATCAAAGTACAACATAAAGTGAAAAACAATACAAATTACCCTTGCATGGTTTGAATAGCCATCTAGGACTGTTTACACATTTAATCAACACCAAAGTTTGGTGCAATGGTTTTCATTTGTTGTATGTATTTCTATTCTCTGCAGACAACAAAGAAGGTTCACAAGCTTAAAATATTTTCTCACAATGACTCAAAAATGAATTACCAATTATTAATAATATTGTTTTGATGGATAAATTGTGTTTTTTTTTTCTTCAGGATTCAATCGACCTATTTCTAGGCAATTACGTGGTAGAAGCAAATGAGTGTGTCACTAAATCTTGTCCTTTGCAACAGAAACGAGACTGGAGGTTCATGGCTGTGAGTTTTCTTCATCTAGTGAAATCATTATTTTTGTCTTTGATTTTTTGTATTTGTCATCAAATGAAACACTTGTTATCATGGTAGTTGGGGACTATCGTGCACCCTGTCACTTGGTAAAGGTACTATATATACTTCAAGGTTAAGAGAGGCAATGTGGAAGTACAATATCTTAAGTTTCTAACAAAGCCCAACCAAAATATCTTGATTTTAAGTAGATACTGTTGTAATCTAATAAATCATTTTCTTTTTTTCAGCTTCCATTTATACTATTGTTTGGGTTTTCTATGTTCATCATTAGTCTTATTCTGCCTTCAAGTAAGTGTATACATGATTTTTCACATTAACTTCCAGAGGCAGATTTAGTACCCCCTTAATAACTTTATTTCAATGATTTATTTCTTAGGGTGTACAAAAGGGCATGTTTAAAAGATTTTTTGTTTGAGACACCCCCTTAGATGATTCCTGGATCTACAAACATCCATCCATCCATTCATTCATTCATTCATTCATTCATTCATTCATTCATTCATTCATTCATTCATTCATTCATTCATTCATTCATTCATTCATTCATTCATTCATTCATTCATTCATTCATTCATTCATTCATTCATTCATTCATTCATTCATTCATTCATTCATTCATTCATTCATTCATTCATTCATTCATTCATTCATTCATTCATTCATTCATTCATTCATTCATTCATTCATTCATTCATTCATTCATTCATTCATTCATTCATTCATTCATTCATTCATTCATTCATTCATTCATTCATTCATTCATTCATTCATTCATTCATTCATTCATTCATTCATTCATTCATTCATTCATTCATTCATTCATTCATTCATTCATTCATTCATTCATTCATTCATTCATTCATTCATTCATTCATTCATTCATTCATTCATTCATTCATTCATTCATTCATTCATTCATTCATTCATTCATTCATTCATTCATTCATTCATTCATTTATTCATCCATCCGCTCTTCCTTTCATTCATTTGCTGACACATCTCTAAACGTGTTCTTTTTCAGCTAACTATGGTATTCAATTCCTATATGTCCTATTCTGGGGAGTTGCGGTCCTCCTTACTCTCTACGTTCTGGTCTTTTTTGGTGTAGAATTTGTTGACAAACCTAGACTAGTTCTACCAAAAGAATCAAAGGACAAAAACGTTTGACTAGCAAAAACACATCCATCAATACCAGGGGGCTCAAGGAAAAAGCTTCCTTATGAATATTACTGGGTTTAAGCATTGCTGGAGAGATTAAGCTATGATGATGGATACTAGTTTGAACATGAATTCAGCTCATAAACAAAAGAAAATGAAGCAAGCAGTTTTGTGTTTTCCTTCATGCTCTATTAGCCTCGATAGCAAGATATATTCTTTTGTATTTAGAACATCTCGTGAAAATGCATGCATTGTCCACAAACAATAGAAATGCTAGAGGCTTTGTCTCATTTTTCATGAAATCAAGGCTAATACAGTGCAAAGGAGAACACAAAACTCAAGTACTAGTTTGTATGACAGATACCAAGTATGTGGAACCCCATGGAAGGGAAATTTTGGAGTGTCTGTATTACAGTGCCGCTAATTTCAATTGGTCCCCACAAGTTTGTGTATCAAATTTGTATTCAGACTTATTATTTGTCATCAAAACTTAGCCTCTCTATTATTATAATTTTTTTGAATGAAAAAAGCTGAACTCTTAATATTTTTTCTAATTATTATTTACCGTTTGATATAATATGACATAAAAGCAGATCTTACTCTAAAAAGTCCAGGAAAAAGATATCTAAGTTTACAGTCCAAAATCACTCTAATGTTTGAATTTTTGTTTTTATTTCCTATCAAGATATTTACATTTGACTGGAGAAGAGAATAATATTGATATGAAAACATTGAATAAACATTTAAAAATAATTTCAATTTAAAAAATTCCTCTTTCTCTTGTTATTTGATTTTTTTTCCTTTGAATATCTAGGTATACGTAATATAACTCATGCACTTAGTTGAATTTTGTTTCTTTCTTAATTTGGCATAAAACTTTTATTAATTTTAATTTGATAATTATATTATTTAAGACAGAATTATTGATAATATACAGCCAATCCAATTTAATGATGCACCCCACAAACTTACCTTACCCTACCCCTGACAGGAAGGGTTGGATAGTTTTTGTATAAAAAGTTCCATGGATGATTTTAACTTGGTAATGGTGGATGTGTTGCAAAAGAAGGTATTAATTAATTAATGATTATTAATCATTATTATTGAGAATTTATTAAGCAAGTACGAATAGCTAATAAGAACCTACAATGGAACCTTTATATTTGGGAAAAACTGATAGGGAAAGGCTATGAGCACAATAGACTTGAAATTTATGTTCAGCAAATTTGTAAAAATCTTGGATCTGCTCATAAACTAATTTCTAATGTGTTTTTGATGTATAGCTGTTCAGCACAAAATGTCCTGCTGCAACTTAACAGTTTTTACCCATAAAAGTAAACTTTGTTGACACAAAAAAACTTTTTTTCACCTTAAAAGATACCACATCCCTGATTTTGACCCCTAACAGATACAACCATACATGCACGTTACCAACTGGAGTACCCCCCCACAGATTTTCCCTTTGATAAGAGCAAATCAAGTTATGAGGTTCCATTGTGCTAACAATAGTTAGATAAGGGAATTGTGGCAATAATTTGTTTTTGTAAAAATGATATACATTTGAGGGAATAAAACAATGTCTATCACAGTTTTATGAAGAAAAAAAACTGAACTCTATAGAAAGGAGTTGCTATTTGAAAAAAAAAGCTATGTAACTGGTGCTTCGATGTTTGAAGGACTGTTTTGATGTGATTATTTGATGATGTGGATTAATTTTATTTAGATGTTAAAACACTTGGTCAAAGTGATAGGGAATGCAAATTGAAAATTAATAAAAAATCAATAAAATTATGCTGTAATATTATTATACTTTTGTTTTCAAGTCCCCCACTCTTCCCTCCCCAAGGTCAGGTTACACAAGCTGCATCATTTGTACAAAATATTGATGATGGCCTCGGCAGGTTCAAAAACAAAGCATAATTCATTAAAGAACATTTTCACATAACAAAAACACAAAGATAAACATCATTACTATGCTATTTTAGTTAATTTGCTAGATGTTTTTCAGTTATATTGAATTTATGAAGTAAAAATATTTTGGAAGGACACTGTCCCTCCAGTTACATACATTTCTTCTAATATTCAAGTCCCAATAAATTTATCTGTATATATCCGATTTTAACCAAACTTTGATCATTTATTCATTTTAGCATGTTCTCTTGAAATATGGTCTCAAATTTTTAATGATTTAAAAACAGGAATGATTTCAAAAATTTGTATTTTTCTTAACTAGAACCCAGTCCCTTTTTCAATATGAAACTGGTGAATGGGTTTCCTGTTTTGGCATTCATACTAATCTGATGCTTATTACAATCGCCATAGCGTAGCTAATAAAAGTCAATGCCTCTAACTACAGATAACCCTTGACCCTCCCAAAAAGTACTGCTACCAAGAGTACATGTAACTCACAAAGATCACTACTAACATCAAAGAAAAATATTAAGAAATTTTTATTCTCAATAATGTTCTCAAAAACATGGTGAACCTAAAAATAATACAATACAGTTTTTAAAGTTTTTAAAGCACTTTTTAAGCCTTTCTTCTTTTTCATCTTTTTAATGGTTTTAGACCATTGACACAGTTACACTGCAGAATGTTTTTACCTTGCAATTTTTCTTGCTGATGATAAAATATCTTATCAGACTTCATCTTCTATTGAAATGAACTTAACTTATTAACATCAATTATACATGATTTTTATAGAGAGGTAAAAAGCTAGTAAGAAATACTAGGTAGGACTGCATCAGTATTTCTAGAGAAGCAGTTGTAAATATAAAAATAAGTTGAACACTGTTGAATGGTAGTAGTGGTAACTGACGTTTCATACGTTAGTCCTATGGTGGAGTAATATGATCAAATTACCATATACTATATAATGTGTAATAATTATACACTATATTACTATATAACTTCCAAAACGTCAGTTATCGCTACTATCACTCAACAGTGTTCAAGTTATCATTACATTTACACATGCTTTTTATAGTAAAGTAACTGTGAATGTTTGTGTGACTGACTTACATGTAGTGACTGCGCCTTTCGAAATCATTCAAAAGAATGACATGTAAAGAGTTTTTTTGGGGAGACATGGATTATTTGACTTCACTTGACTTGTAAATGATTAAAGTCCCTTGATAACATGTATGGTCTTGCGTGTGAGAACAATAACTTTGTTGTTGCAGGCCTGTAGTCCAAGTATACTGTTACTAGGAGAGTCTAAGGTTATCACTCGCTGGAATGCAGACTGAAAGAAAAGATGATATGAAAATAATGAGCATGGTATTGATTGGAACAAATATGGGAAATGATGCTAGGAAGAGTAGTTAGTAACAGCATGTGCTACTAAAGTTGCAAGAGCTTGAGTTCATCTTTAAAGTTGTTCTCTTGTATCTTTCACTACTTCACTCTACTTTAGTGATTAGAATTAGAATTTGATTTGAAAATAAAGACCAGTTTGAGCCTTTTGTACCAGGGGGTGTCATTTTTGGATAGTTTGCTATGATAAACATTTAAGTAAAACGGGTGTCCGATGAACCAGTGGACACCCCCTAAATGCGTGCCTGTTTGGTTTCCCCCTCATCAATAATCAATGTATGAGCACAGAGTGTCTGATGTAAATAGTACATAAAGGAAGTGAGTGTGACTAATTTCTTGTATCTACTAGATGTAACAATATTACAGTCAAAACACCTGAAATCCATCCACCAAAAAAATATTATTGGTCTTATTAATGAAATATTGAATTGATTATTCAATTCCAGTAATCAAATTTGAAGTCTAGCTACAAAAGAACATCTTTCTTTTGTCAAGAAGTACTTCAGTGAGAGTTTTTAGACAGAACAAGCAAATAAATAAATACATGTCTTTGAAAGGGTTAATGAATGGATGAAGCAATGAATAAATAAATCAGTGAGTGACAAAATAAATGGAGATGTGACTCCACATACGCAAACTCACCATTGCCCCTTCACTTGGTCTATGATAAATATACACATGTTTAGTGCTATCGCTTATTGCTGCATAGCTCATGTTGGGAGCACAAGTAGAGAACTTTCTATCTTCCTTTGATGCCTGGACATAGCCTAAGGCATCAAAGGTTCCAATGTGGTTCCAGTACTTGTCAGACTTTTCCTTGCCGATACTAGGTTGCCAAACTAATGCGTCAACATCATGGCGAAGACAGAACACTGGCAGGTCCCCTGGTTTGAGGATGGTGTTAAAGATCCACTGGTGACTGGCCAGGCAGACCTGGAAATTACAGCCAATTGAATTTCATCCATTAGTTTTATATCATTTTACAGTTGGCGCTTGATAAATGTTGGAAAAGAAAGAGAAGTGAAGATAAGAAGAGCAAATAATTTTGTGGAAGTGTTTTAAGAAAATTTAAAAATTATCCTGAACTTGTGCAGTAATCATAATTAGTATAAATGCAAGACACTAAATGAATGAAGAAAGACATGACTACAGATAAACACATGACACTTGGAAAGAAAAAGCATACATATCTAAAGAGGAAATAGATAAGAATCCTATTATATTGAGCAGGTTTACCTTATGTGTAATTTCTCCAGTGTTTGTGTCCAGTCTCATTATGTATTCAATATCTTCAGGAAATTCGTCACATTGTTCTAACTGCTGGGCATTGAATGGCATTTGACCTGATTTCTCATCAGTTACCTGGAACAAATACACCATAATTGTAATATATTATTAATATATTATGTCATTAAACCTTGATCAGTTACAGTCATTTTTGCATGAGTGGGAAGCGGTACGGTTACAATACCACTACGATACAGTAGAAAAAATGTTTTCTTAGAAACTATGGCTTCGATACAATACAGCACTGTTTCCCACTCATACAAAACGACTATTGTGAAATTTGACAGTTTTGAGTTCTTCATTGCTCAGGTTAAGCCTCAATAGTATGAGATATATCATATTGTGAATATTGGTGCTTAGAAGATCTTCTGGGAATGCGTACATCCACAAACAGTATGAATACCAATGGATTTGTGTCAACTTCTTATTCCTGGCTTAGCCTGAGCAATGAAGAATGCAAATTGGTCTATTTGAAAGACAAAATTCAAAGAAAGATAATACATGCCACTTTAAAATTGCTTCAACTACAACCGCAGTCACATGACATAACATTTCCACTGGCTTATGGCTCAGCAATAACCAACAACACCATTTTTGAAACACGCTCTAACAATGAAATATCTGAATTCACACAACATGTTAGGTAGTGGAGCTCACCGCTTTATCTGATGTCATGTGTTCTAGTCTATCATGTATCTCTTGTACCCTCTTAGCTTCCTCTCCTTGAAGGACATATTTACCATGTGAATCACCAACTACGACATTACTCCAGTGATGTTCTGATGATTGCTTGGACAAGGTTACCTCCAGACTTGAAACAAGGAAAAAAACATAATATAAATATATTAAATAAATATAAAAATATAATCAATATAGTGGTTATTCTTGAGATCTGGTGTTCATATTATATATATCACTCATAGACATATGTATTTGGTTGAAGATGCATCAGCGGTTCTCAGTGACATCCACCACTTCTAGACAAAAAATCTCACTTCAAACTAATTTCCAGCAGATGTCATATTCAACCCTAAAGATTTGCCACTGCTGGTGTAAAGATTGAATGTTCCAAATTATTGTCCAATTTCACTATGACGTCATGGTTTGTTTACATGAATAAGAACAGACCTTATTTGGGCTAAATAGTTTTCCTCTAGCACATTTTGCTTTGCACTTGAATGTATATTTTGTTCTTTTATTATAAATAGATTTTTAGCCTATTTTTAATTGAATTAAACATGCTGTTTCCCCTGTAGCAACCATAATTCTTAAACGCTGAAACAATAGATTTGTTTTGATGTGATGTCAAAATGAAAAGGGGCAATTACATTTTCATTTGCAGACTTACCAGTTTTTCTCCAGTGTCCATGTGCTATCTTCAGCTTTAACTTTAGCAAACAGTGGACCCTTGAGTAGACTTTCACCATTAAATAAACCAATCTCAATTTCATCTGGCTTGAAAATGCAAACTATATCATCCTTTGTTGTTCCTTCAGCTAAGTCAAACTTAACAGTGACATCGTCACCTTCTTGGTACCATGTGTAAGTGATGGCTGGGGGCTTGTCATCAGTATCAGCATCATCATCATCTTTGTTATCATCATTTTTGGTGTTATCTTCATTTGCATCAGATTTTGTTTTTTCCAAAGATGTATCGTGTGAAATACCATTATCTAAAACAGAATCAATGAAAAGTATTTAATAGATTGTACACTAAATTCAGATGGCTGGCAAATATAGTGTTTGTTTGTTTTATGAAAAATGAAGTGTTTATAAATAATAAAAATAATAATAATAAAAACGCATAAGCTAAAGCCGCTATGAATCGTACATTGAGTAATAGGCTAAAAATAAATTTGGAATAAGGGATCTTAATATTTGGACTAAAATAAACCTGATGTACAGAACCATAATCACAAGAAATACATATGGTATGTGTCAATACTTTTGTCCAAAAAGGTGGCATGCTTGTATTCATTACCTTTTATCATATGGAATGGCCGTTCACTTGCAATAATGATTCCATTATGGCCTGGCTCTATCGCTGCATACAAAGGTGCACTGTGTCCTTGGGCATACTTAATCATCTCAGAACTAAAACTTGTTGAGCCAGATGTTGTTACTTGCGAGAATACACCTAGAGTTAGCTTGACCGTATGTGCTTTCCTGGCCGATATTTCACCATCGTTTTCGATCATACTCATTAATAGACAGTTCAAACTCTGCGACTTCTTATCTTGCGTTGCATGTACAATGACAAACGGGATGTCAAACTCATAAACTAGAGCAACCTTCCATTCTGCAGAGCCACCTTTTACTCTCCCCTCTGTGTTGAGAATGTATAATTTACCAAGTCCATCACCTATGCAAGCAAAGTCTTTTGAAGGGAAGAAAATGGATGTGTTGAGCTTTTCCTTGGAGTCTTCAGATGGTGGAATTTTGAAGACGCTTTCAAGTGAGTCAACAGTATCATCCTGCAAAATTGACACACAAAAACAGTAAAACATATAACATAAAGTAACAAATGAGATCAAAGGGCTGAAAACCATGTAAATGAGTTAGAACCTTCATAAAAGATTAATTTTATTATTTATCAATAAAGAAACTTTAAAATGCGTAATCATAATGATTATTATTGAATAGTCTACATTACATACTATTTCCTCTCTCAGCTGATCTATTTTAGAAGTCGTAAAAAATTGTAAGGTACTATTAGTGTGGGCTGTGTACAACTATTTCAGAAGTCATTTGACTTTTGAGCACATTTTTTGCACATCTTCACGTTTACAACATTTCAAAACTCCTCCCCCCCCCCCAAAAAAAAAATATATATATATATCAATCGTCCACTAACCTTAACTGTAGCTTGCTGAACCTCGTTATTTTCGTCTACAAAGAAAACCCTTTCCCAATTTGTTTGCCATCGATCGACCACGAGGTGGTTGTAGCTTCCAAATGCACGAATGTATTGTAGCGAAAATAAATCATCTCTTGGGGACACAACCTTTACATCAGACACAAGGTTTGTTGTTTTTACATCTACTTCGTCAGGGGGTAGTTTGTAGCCCTCAAATTTTGGATTGAAAAGAGATCGATCCGGGATCAACGATTCTGTCGCCATCTTGGATTAGAAAGCGGACAACACAGGAAGTCCAAAGAATGCTGTTATTTTCTTTTTTTCTTTTACTTCTTTCTTGCAAAATAGATTTTCGTTGTGTGTATTAGAATTTTTATAGGTTTTTGTTTATTTTTTATTTGATAAGATATAACTTAGCATTTTTTTAAAAAAAAAGTTTTTTTTACCAAATTAATTATTTAAATTCTCTAAAATGGCCAACTATTTAGAAAATAGCGAATACATGTTTAAGTTTTTAAAGTTCTTCTTTAATAGTGACGGGAATCTGCAGGGATATAAGAAATGCACATTCCTCGACAACAAACGCTTGTTTATTTTTTGTTTACTTTTTTGAATAAATTTGAATTCCAGCCTCGTTTTGGAGTCCTAACTGTTTATTTGATTAACCTGACATTACCATAACAACTGCTGACGTAATCAATGATGGCGCGTAGAGTATAAATAGCGCGTCAACGCCAAACGCCATACGAGCAAGAAAGAAAGTCAGGTAGAAGTGTGGTTGTGAAACTAGTTTTAATTTTCAAAAAAATACCTTTAAAATGCGTGAGATTGTACATTTGCAAGCTGGACAGTGTGGAAACCAAATTGGTGCAAAGGTATATGAACTTTTGAGGGAATATTTCGTATGATTTCAAAGCTAAAAGATATATTTGTTCCTTTCAGTTTTGGGAGGTGATCTCGGACGAACATGGCATCGACCCTACCGGAACTTACCACGGCGATTCAGATCTCCAACTTGAAAGAATTAATGTTTACTATAATGAAGCAACTGGTAGGAGTCTTTTGCAAATGCTTTTGATCTATTTGTGTAGTTTTTTTTCGTTAAAATTCGTGATCATTTTAATTTTTGACGGTTATTTGATTGTACCTTTTAGGCGGGAAATACGTCCCCCGTGCTGTTTTAGTTGACTTGGAGCCAGGAACTATGGATTCAGTTCGCTCTGGCCCTTTTGGACAAATTTTCCGCCCTGACAACTTCGTATTTGGTAAGTTCTAACTATAACTTAAGTGAGTAATCAATGTTTTATTGAACTTGATGGCAAATTTAGCTAAGGTTGATGAATGGGCTCACGCAATTTGCAAAGTGGTTCTGAATTTCTGGTGCTATAAAATAACGATTCCACGATCAATTTGATCTTTGTAGCAAGGGCTTTTTGAGTAAAAGTACAAATATTTTGTGTTTTTTTTAGGACAAAGTGGAGCAGGAAACAACTGGGCAAAAGGTCATTACACTGAAGGAGCTGAGCTGGTAGATTCTGTCCTAGATGTTGTTAGAAAAGAGGCTGAGAGCTGTGATTGCTTGCAAGGATTCCAGCTTACACACTCACTTGGTGGTGGCACAGGTTCTGGTATGGGTACCCTTCTTATTTCCAAGATCCGTGAAGAATATCCAGATAGAATCATGAACACCTTCAGTGTTGTCCCTTCACCTAAAGTATCAGATACAGTTGTAGAGCCTTACAATGCCACATTATCAGTCCATCAGCTAGTTGAAAATACAGACGAGACATATTGCATTGACAATGAGGCCTTGTACGATATCTGCTTTAGAACCCTTAAGCTTACAACACCAACATATGGAGATCTGAACCATTTAGTTTCTGCAACTATGAGTGGTGTGACAACATGTCTACGATTTCCTGGTCAGGTAGGTCAAACTTGAATAATTATCCATTGCAATGTTATGCAGTCAGTAATTGTGATTCTTTTGTGACTCAAAACAGTTCATTTATCCAATTACATCTTTGTGTCCTTCAGCTTAATGCAGATTTGAGAAAATTAGCTGTCAACATGGTGCCATTCCCACGACTCCACTTCTTCATGCCTGGCTTTGCTCCACTGACCAGCCGTGGATCTCAGCAATACCGTGCTCTGACTGTCCCTGAGCTTACACAGCAGATGTTTGATGCCAAGAACATGATGGCTGCCTGCGACCCGAGACATGGCAGATACCTCACCGTTGCTGCTATGTTCCGTGGCCGTATGTCCATGAAGGAGGTAGATGAGCAAATGTTGAACGTCCAGAACAAGAACAGCTCATACTTCGTAGAATGGATCCCTAACAACGTCAAGACAGCTGTCTGTGATATCCCACCCAGAGGTTTGAAAATGTCTGCCACATTCATTGGTAACAGCACTGCTATCCAAGAGCTGTTCAAGCGTATCAGTGAACAATTCACTGCTATGTTCAGGAGAAAGGCTTTCCTTCATTGGTACACTGGTGAGGGTATGGATGAGATGGAATTCACTGAGGTGAGTAGCTCTGAACAACATGAAGTATCAATGATTTTGTAGAGAGTTTAAAGCCCATACTAATACACTCCTTTGCCCTGTTTTGGTGAGACATCATATGCATTACTAGTTGAGCTTTTTTGAATTCATTTTTCCTCTTTTTTTGAATTGTCAATGGTGTACGTATCATTTTTGCATGAGTGGAAAACAGTACAGTATTGTATTGTAGCTGTATCTTCATGCAAAAATGTTTTGTAAAGTAAAACTGTTGGAATTCCTGCAGAATTGGTACCTTTTCCCCACCATATATCATATGAGAAAGAGACCAAGAGCTTTTGGAAAGAACTACACCATGTGTTTGCATGATTTGCCCAACTTCGAGAACATTGATAATATATTAATCAATCCTCTTTTGATTTTGATAGGCTGAATCCAACATGAATGACTTGGTGTCTGAATACCAACAGTACCAAGATGCAACAGCTGAGGAGGAAGGAGAGTTTGACGAGGAGGAAGAAGAAGGCGAAGCTGCCTAAACATTAGAAACTCATGCTTATCAGTTATTGATACTTATATTGTGTGTTTTCTGGAAGTGTTCCTTATATTGCTTTTATGGAAAAAGTTTATTTTTAGCAAAAGAAAAGAAATGTTTATCAAAAAGAGTATTTATATTTATATTCTATGTATGTTGATTTAATTGTTGCATCTCTTGTAACTTGATAAGCTGTTTCTACCAATAAACCGGAGTGACTTGATAATATTATTCTTGTTTATGAGTCTTAATAGCTTTTAGAAATGGGATGAAAAAGTTTGCAAAGTTTTGATGAGTTAGAGGTGTTAAAACATAAAAGCTAGTTTTCTCAAGCTAAGCTTTTGGGAAAACATGCACATTCTCAATGGTACAATGGAATAATGGTTAAAGTACACAATTTGCAAATGTTGATGTGTTGGATATTTATATAATTCACAATTTTTATAGTATCAAACAAATTATTTGTGCTCATGCCATAATTGGTGCCATGCTAACATTACAGTTGCTGAGTGGAATGGTTGTGAAAAAGTAAAAAATTGATTGTAAAAATATTTCATTAGATACAATTCTCCTTTTTTTTTGATTTCCTATTCTCTTTATCAATCTATTTTTTCTTCATTGACATTCTATTTACTTTTTGATAATGTTCATTTCTCATTGCTGTTGGAAACTGCACTTTTTGTTGCTTTCGGATTCTGGCTTTAAATATCTGAAAAAATCAGAAGCGTCATTCCATTATATAAGTTTCCAAACTTGATTTTACAAGCATTTACCTTTTTTTTTTTTCATTTTCTGGCCTTTGTATTTTGTCGCATCCTCTTTTTCACGTATACGATAGTGATGCTATTAGTTAATATGGCTTTAAATAAAATCACAATCTACAATATTGGCACTACAAAATCAGATACCAAAAATTGTCACACTCACCGGAAGTGTTCACAGCATGAAAGCGAGGCCGCAGTTCAAAATAATGAACCACCATCTCCTTTCTGGTTGGTATCTTTGAGTGAAGAACTCAATAATTGATATCACGAACCAAAATCCTCGAATACATGGCTTTTACAAGACCAAGTAACTCTCAAGTAAACTAGCAAAGATGAAGGAGAATTGTGACATTTTGTCTTTCTTTTTTTACCCCGAGATAAATGCAAAATGCGCGAAATAATCAACGTCCAAGTTGGACAATGTGGAAATCAGGTGGCCTACAAAGTAAGTGGAATTATCTCGATACGTTTAGACTTAAATATCGATGATTTATCTTGATAAACCCCTACTAATTGTTTTACGCTGTTTTTGTGTTGTAGTTTTGGGAGCAAATTTGTGAGGAACATGGACTCGACGCGCAAGGGAAATATCTTGGAAATTATAATAAACAGCTTGAAAAAATCGATGTATATTTCTCGGAGGGCTCGGGTAAGATTACATACATTCAAGTAACAAAAAAAAAAAAAAAAAAAAAAGAGTTCTGATCAATAAAAAAGTATTTTGTAAAAATTTGGCTGCTTCTTTCTAACATTTTATTTTTAGATCAAAGCTATGTCATTTAAAATTCGCGCAACGCCGGACACAGCCAAATTGTTGTCAAAAATATCATCACATCACTTTCCTCGATGTTTTTATCCCTCTTGAGATGTTAACAATATTTATACTTTATCTATATTTTACAGTATTGATTTATTTTTATTTTTTTTTGCAGACGAGAGATATGTTCCTCGATCTGTTCTCGTCGATTTGGAATCAGGAACGATGGATTCATTAAGGTCATCGTCTCTTGGCCATCTATTTCGACCAGATAACTACATATTTGGTAAGAGAAAAATCTAATTAACTGTCTTTCATCCGGTGGGGTTATTTTTTAATTATTTTTTTACGCTGTTTTGTGTGTTGTCGATGACAATTTAAACGCCATGGTTGAATCAATTCGCGGCGAGAAACATTTTTATGGCCCAAAGCAGGTTTCAGCTTTTGTTTATCTTAAATTGCTCCCCAGAGAATTTAGATTTTTAAAGATAATTGTTTGTGAGGGATTGAAGTTGGCAAACCAAGAATGGTAAACGAGAGAAATTGTTTCTGGAATCTTCGAATTTTCGTCACGAAAACTAATAGCAATTTTTGATTGAGAAGCCATTTCAGTGTTATGAAATGTTGCCATTTTGAATTAAAAACAATAATTTTTATTTAAAAACTTTTTATTACAAAATAGTATTTATTAGTTCCTAGCGTTATGTAAATATTGTTTTTTTTTTTCACATCGAGCTAAAAGTTGACTTGAGGTAAACTTGTTTTAAAGATTTTTTTCCAAAGAGTGTTGCCGTTGTCAATGACATTTTCGTGTCAAAACCATGGGTTTTATAAGTAGTTTTTATACACTAGAACATTTGGCTTAGTTTTGACAGCAAACTGTAATTAAAAAGTACTGAAGTGCTAATGAGATTTCGAAAGGTATTTTGTTTACTTTTTACATAAAATGTGAAAAGTTTCAGTGAAAAGTTTGACGCACATTTTAACAACACAACGGCATTTTTTGTGAATTTACATATCTCAGCACGCTAAAAACACTTATGGTGCCAAACCATTTATATTTTCACCTCTTTGAATCTTTAATTAATGTGCTCAGCATGCTGACAGATAAGTTAAGTGCTTGCTGAAGTGGAGAATATGAACTTTGGAAAGTTTATTTTCCATGAGTAAATACAACTGTATGTCAAATATTTGTATGCTGCTCAAATTCACCAAGATGCAAAGAAACTTTACTCGTTTAAATTATCAGCTAGTCAAAACATTATTAACTTAAACATACATGTAAATGGTATGCTTCTGCGTATGTTAATAATTTCACTTTCGCTTTTTATTATTATTTTTTTAATAAACTGGTAGAAAAATAGATGTTATTCTTGATGGTGAATTCAATTTCGGACAGAATAATTTGATACTTTTAACCTGCAGCAAAAAAAGTCCAAATATTTTCATATTTTATACACCGATAATGATAACCTTTGTCAGTAATTTCTTTACTACAATGACAATAAATTTAAGAGCAATAGACATTAACTTTTGCGAAAACAAAGTTAAGAAATAGAGTTGAAAACGTTTTATATATGTTCTGAAAATGTGTCAACTAGCGCAAAAAAATACACTTTCGACGCATATTGTAATCATTGAAAAATCAAATCAATGATGGAGATTATGTTCAATATTTTGTGGAAAAACGTTTATATTAACAAAGGTATTTGCAAATAGACAAAAATGCAGAAAATAAAATTACCAATAGTCAGTTCTAGATGTTTGAGTTTCGTGATTTTTCACAAGAAAATGTTCTACGCCGACAGCGCTTTACAACACGGTCGAATAAATCTATTCATTTTGCTAATTGTTTACACAAATCGTTAATGATAGCTTTGTGCTCTGTTGACAAATAGTATTGGCTATTATTTAAGCATTATTAATCAATTATTAGTATCACTACCAAATGAATTTAATTAATAATGTCTGGAATAAAGTTTACATTATTATTAATTTTGCATATTATAAAACAATATAAGAATGCAACATAATAGTATTATGTTGTATATTAAAAACAATGTCGATTTTCGCATATGGCGAATATTGATTGCATTCACGCATCATTTCGGAAATACTGTGGTGATATTTAAATGTATTTACTTATTTTACCCCGATCTATTTTATCCTATCCGATTATATTTGTACAAGCCTTTCCTATCCTATCCCATCCCATCCCATCCTATTCTAAGTAATACATTCCATTCCCATCCAGTTTCACCCCATCCCATCCCATCCTATCTAAAGTCATCCCTTCCGTTCCCATCCCATCCTACATACCATCCCATCCTGTACCATTGTACATATAACTATGGCTGTTTTTGTATTGCACTCTCCCATATCAATATCACTTTTATTATCACTCATATTAGTACTTATATTAGCCATGCGTAAATTGAGTCTAATAAGTACATTAAAATGCAAGAGTGATCAAAGTGATTTTAATTATCGTGGGAAGAGATGGGGTGCATGGATCGATGGTCACTACTTGAAAACATTGTTAACATGCGCCGAGGAGCACGTTATTTAACGAACTTTGTACTCTTCGCACAATGTGAGCACTGCCTCATCAAGAATAGTAGTAACCATTGCAAAAGAAAAACAAATGCAAGCACGCAATGAGAAATTTGTACTTCAACTAGACCCTGAATTCAGGGTTTACTCGTGCCCAAGAACGGAGGTTCTTAAAAACCGAAAACAAAACAAAACAAAAAACAAGAAACAAAACAACACAAAATATGCAATACGGTTTCTTTGCGACATCTCGAACTTGCCTTTAAGCTCTTATAATACCACAGGCAGCCCAAGCAATCTACTCGCTTCGCTCGCAGCAACTAAAAGGCAGGAAACTATCATCCATACCACCTCTTCTTTAACGGCAAAAAATACTCCAAAATCAACAAGAATTACACAAAAACTACATCAGCATAAAAGCTCAATAAACAAGATTTCAATAAATTGCACTTTACTTCAATTTTTCACGAAAAAATACTGCAAATTTTCGCTTTTTCTTTCAAAATTCGGCAGATTTTCCAATCAGTTGAAGCGTGGACCATAGCGAGTGAACATTATTCGTTGTTTGCCCTTTGTTATGTTTCTCTCAGTTTCGCAAAGTTCAGCCATAAAAGAGATCCTTTTAGACTTGAAAAGTGACCAAATAGTCTCCTTTGGGTAAGATACCAAAAGATCCTTTTGAAATATTTGTCTTTTTTCGCTTTTGTTAATACACATCGCTAAACAATCGTTCTTCAACTCGAGTGAGCGAACTTCGATATGTATACGTCTACAAGCTCGAAAATTCTCACTTTCGCAATGAATTTCTTGCTACTTTTTGATCTTGTTCACTTCTAATAATTCTTCTTAACAATTCCACGAATTGGTTTTCCTTAAATTAAGTTTTATTTAGCTGTTTTGATGCGACATGGAAGCATGGGTTTTAATTATTTTTTTAGCTGTTTTGATGCGACATGGAAGCATTCGTTTTAATTATTTAACAAATTGTTTATTAAAAAATAACTGATAAAATTGCAAAAGAAAGATTACTTGAGAACAAAAAAAAAGAATTTCTTTATTTTTTCATTAGAATTTCTTTCTTTGTGAGTTAATATAATTCGGTCAGACCTGATGGAACATGTCTGAACTTACCAAAATTTCTAACAGCGAAAAAAAAAAAACTGTCTGCAGAACTATACTCGTGCCCTCGGCCTAAGGGCCTGGGCACGAGTAATTAGCATTTTGTACCACTGCAAAATACGAACACTAGATCACGAATAGTGTTCATTGTAAAACACCATTGTAAACCATTGTAATTGAAAGATGAATGAATTCGAACATTGTTGTTTAAAAAAATCCTATTTGCGCAAAATGCACGACATTGCAATTTTATAACTGTTTTTGGTAACGTTTGGTAATTGACTATTGTATTTGTTTGTATTATTTAATATATGATATTTTGATTTGTTTATTGATTAATTGATTGGTTGACTGATTGATTGATTGATTCTTTTAATCATTTATTCATTCATTCATTCATTCATTCATTCATACATAGATTCATTTATTCATTACTTCACTAATTCAAACATTTATTTATTCATTAATAGATTGACATCGAAATGATTATCAATCTACGTTATGAATGAAAAACTGATCGATCTGGAAATAATTAATAAACATGCCAATCGTATATATTTTGCAATGAATAGATATTCTGAAGTGCAAACACGGAGAGGTGCACTCCAAGAACTAACAACACACTTGAAAATCCATTAAAACTACGCGTTATTGACGTCAATATGACAAGTGATGAACTTATTTTAGTTGAGTGAATAGACGAGAAAAGAAAGCATGATTGAAAAGAAGAAAGAAAATAATTAATGAGCAGAAGAAATAAAAATGGCAATTGACAAGGAAATGAAAACTTAAATGTATTATTTACTAGGGAATGGATAAATAAATGAATGAATAGTGAAAGAATGAATGAATAAATAAATGGCATATCTGATCATTTCGTCATGTAATTTGCCCCTATAAGTACTCATCATTATTATTATTGTTATTACTTGCGATATAAATAAACTATCTAGGCTATCGGGAGCATGCGAAGAACAATAATACACCAATGAGCGCCGGAAAGAATATGATGATGATGATGACGATGACGACGACGACGATGATGATGATGATGAAAAAGAATGGTTCTAAAAAGAAAAAGATAACACAATCATTCTTTTTCACAACATCGTAGTGACATATTTTTCTAAACATATGAAATTGTTTGTTTGTTTTTCAGGGAAATGTGGTGCTGGAAACAACTGGGCAAAAGGTTTCTACTCGAATGGTTGCAACCTAATCGAAGAAGTACTCGACTGCATACGAAAAGAAGCCGAACACTGTGACTCGATACAAGGCTTCATGCTAACACACTCCCTAGGGGGTGGTACTGGGTCGGGTTTAGGCACCCTTATACTTTACCACTTACAAGAAGAGTATCCCGATCGCATTCTTAGCTCAGCTAGTGTCTTTCCTTCGCCTAAAGTTTCAGAGATTGTCGTGGAGCCGTATAATGCAATGTTAGCGCTGCAACAGTTGATAGAGACGACGGACGAAGTGTTCTGTATAGACAATGAAGCGTTGTACGATATATGCTCGAGAACTTTGAAACTTAATTATACGACTTATACGGACTTGAATCACTTGATTGCGAACACTATGAGTGGGTTAACAACGTGTTTGAGATTTCCTGGCCAGGTATGGATCTTAATCTGCATTATGGCTTCATTTTACTACGAGTACCAGCATTCTTTGCGAATTCTCTTTCATATTCGAATTATCAATCCCTTTGGAGATTAAAAGAACAATTTGTGCTAATTGCGTAACAAAAGAAAGTAACCAAGGCATTCAAGTAGTTGTAGTATATGACGCCATAATGCAGATCGACTATTCATCTATCAATTCATCCGTCCATCATTCATTGACTCACTCACTCAATCGCTCGATCGCTCACTCATTTACTTATCCATCCATCCATTCACATATTTGTTCATTCATTCAATTGTATCTCATTTTTACTACGATATCTCTTAAAATTTGTCGTCCTCGACTGACTGAATAACTGATTCATTCATTCATTCATTCATTCATTCATTCATTCATTCATTCATTCATTCATTCATTCATTCATTCATTCATTCATTCATTCATTCATTCATCTATTGGTGCGTTCTATTTTCACAGCTCAACGCAGACCTACGCAAGCTGGCAGTCAACATGATACCATATCCTAGACTACACTTCTTCATACCAGGCTTCGCGCCTTTAACAAGTAGAGAATCAGCTTCATATAATGCTATAACAGTCAGTGAACTTACATCTCAGATATTCGACCCTAGAAACGCTATGATAGCTTGTAACCCAAGACATGGCAAATATTTAACATTCGCGGCAATGTTTCGAGGCATGGTCTCTATGAAAGAGGTTGAAAAACAGCTTCTTCATCATCAGAATAAAAATAGTTCGTTATTTGTTGAGTGGATTCCTAACAATGCTAAGGTTGGGGTATGTGATGTTCCCCCTACAAATATGAAAATGTCAGCAACGTGTATTGCTAGTAACACGGCTATCCAGGAATTGTTTAAGAGACTATTGGACCAGTATAGTGTTATGTATAAGAGAAGAGCGTTCGTCCATTGGTTCACAGAGGAAGGAATGGATGAGAAGCAGTTTTCTGAGGTAAGGAACGTTTTGGATAAATGATGTTGACAATGAATGTGGTGATGGTGGTTCATGGCGTAGATGATTATGACAATGAGTGGGATGGCGATAATGTTGATGATGATGACTGTGATGGCGATGATGATGAATGACGAATGTGGTGATGGTGGTTCATGGCGTAGATGATTATGACAATGAGTGGGATGGCGATAATGTTGATGATGATGACTGTGATGGTGATGATGATGAATGACGAATGTGGTGATGGTGGTTCATGGCGTAGATGATTATGACTGAGTGGGATGGCGATAATGTTGATGATGATGACTGTGATGGCGATGATGTTGATGATGATTGTGGTGATGGTGGTTCATGGCGTAGATGATTATGACGATGAGTGGGATTGCGATGATGTTGTTTATGATGATGATGATGATGACTGTGATGGCGATGATGTTCATAAATGGGACGATGATGTTGAGAAAGAGTGATGATAATAAACGGGATGATGGTGGCGACGATGATGATCAACATCATCATGAGGAGAAGTTTTGGATTGCGATGATGCTGATGATGATATTGAGAATGTGTCTTTATGATGGCGGTGATGCAAGATGATGACGTCATAACCATTTATCATACTGTATTGCAACTAAACGTTCTCATGTATTTTTATTGTACCACCAGGCTGAGAATGAAGCTAAAGATCTAATATCAACGTACCAACAATGCCAAGACTTGAAGGTTGATTCAGACATTGATGATCTAGAAATCACCGATCTTGAAATATATGACGACTCACTGGAAACATGGGACAGTTTGGATGTAACAAGTGATTCATTGATGAGTGGACCTATAAATACATAGGTAGCGTTGGAACATTCAGGTGTTACTGGCGACTTTAAATAACCTGCTTGACGCAGCGTATAACAAAAGGTCACAAGTGGAAATGGGCGATTTGTTACTGAGTGCGGAAATAAATAGCTAGGGGGTGGTGTTGAAAGACTCTGCTCTTTAAATTAACACGACTTCAAGTCGTTTGAAGTGAATTTTAAAAGCCTTCATAACGGAAATTAGGACGAAATCCAGAAAAGGAATCGGTCGGTTTATTAACATATATAAAAATATTTGGTATAATGCAAATACAACGTTTTTTTTGGGAGATTAATCAAAACTGTGACTTTGATATTTTTGTGAATCACGTTGCGACTGGTTGATTATGAAATTATAATTAGGATGTTGTTGGTGATGATGGCATTGGTGGTGGTTAGCAAAATGTTGATGAATATGATGACAATGATGACGATGATGACAATGATGATGATGATAATGACGACAATCAGATGATGATAGTAGTTGTAATAGATGCTTATCTACCTCGATATTTTTACATTAGCATATTTTGTAAAGCATTGTAAAAACCTAGAATATAGGCGGATAAAAAAGGTAGATTTTCGACGATTTAGGATCAGTGAGGATCTGTGTTACCCTAGCAAGTAATGAACGTTTCTGTTTAAAATAATAAAATGCCTCCAAAAATGTATAGGTACTAATGCAACAATATGACGTAATCGGGTAATATTAGTAGCTGCATGAAAGTGAGGGTAAGAAATGTAGCTACAGCCTGTAAAATGGTGTTCCTTTAATAGTTGAGCCCGTCTCATCCAAAATATGGTTTATTTTCGATGTATCTCGAGCATTTTGAGAATTTCTTTATAAAATCCATTATAGCAGGATCTTTTGTAGTAGATTGTTTTTAAAGTAAAGCATTATCCGCAATAGCCTCGTTTGGACAGCCAACTCTCATAGACTCCATTCATACAAGTAAAACATCAGCTCCAGTTAACTAAAGTGGATTTGGTGGGCTATTGTCCATGACCTCGCTTTCACGCAGCTTGTAAGCTTTACCCTGTCAGAAACGACAAGATGATTTGGATGTTATTATATTTATAATTGTTTTGTTCATAAAAAGGTTCAGTTTTTCATAAATCAAGCAAGCTACAGTCGAGATTGAAAAAGTTGCAAATGTCTGGGGCATGAACTACAATGACAACAACTACCTATTGTATTATGACGTCACGACTTATGTTTATGTGGGGGATAGCAGGGCAAATTGCTTTGTGTTCAAATATATAATATGCTTTTTTGATGTGTAGTTACGTTTAAATCAATGTGACGTCATATTGCATTTAGGGCAATTGTAGCTTCCTCTGGTCAATGTTGCTTTTGTTGCGCAAAATTAAAATTGGACATATAGGCTTATTGCTATTGCTAGGTTTGCTAAACTACTACTTAATTTCTACATTTTTAAAAACATATTTTCTGAACACTTTTAGTACTGCTAGTCGCGATTGTAGGCTTTTTTTTGAAGGGAATAAAGCTCAAGCGTTCGTGTTTACCGCAAATCGTCAAGGTTGATGCAAGACCACGCAACTTATCCCAAAACTTAACTTGGACTAGCGAGGATTTGTGAAAACACGAAAATGCTTGAAACGCGGGGTCGTATTTATCCATCTGTCAGAGAGAGGACTGGATTCTACGCACATGAAAAACCGCTGGTCGGTATGACGCGCATATGTGTGTATTAAATTAAATTCAAACTTGTGGTAATAGTTATTTAAAAATGTTTTTGTTAATTTGTATTAAAAATGCAAACAAAAACCTGATTATTCATTTTGTTGATCTTTTTTTCTTTAATCTAACTTTAAACATAGCAATCTTATCCCGGCTTCAATGGGACTGCAGGAACGTGGAAATTAACAATTTCTATTTCGCCAAACTTTTCATTTTGCTCAATGTGAGAAGGACGTCTAATCATTTACTAGATCTTGGCATAATAAAGCTCGAAGACCAGCTAGCAAACCCCTATAAATTCGCGCGTTTTTAACAATATCAACCTTGGTGCTTCCAACGCAGTGCTAATGAAGTATAAAGTGATACATACTCAATGCGTTTTTCTTCAAAAGTGAATATCCACATCCTGGGAGGGTCAGCAGAGAAACGATATGGGTTTCTTATTCCCAAACACAATAACCTAACCGTTGTTTACGCGTGAATAGTGATCTAATTGAGATCATTTAGCACTTCTTAATGGACAATTAGCACGTTTATAGAGGCATTTGAAATCGCTCCTTTTTGAAGCAAATGAAAATCAAGCGAAAAGCATATATTTGATAAATAAAAACCAAATGTTTCAAAAACTCAAAACGGTTTTGCCAACAAACAGTTTTGAGCATGAACAAATTTTTGCATCAAGTTTTCGTCCTGAATGTTGAAAGAAAGAATGTAATATTTTCGTGTCTTTTTGTTTGAATTGCTTGACAATAAATATTGTTTGATCAGAATAGCCAAACATAGCCGAGTTTGTTCAAATGGGAACAACATAATCAATTACTCGGTTTTTTTTTAAACGGTAAATTTTTAATTTACCTCACACAAAATTAGAAAAGCATAAACCTCGCAAAATTAATGTATAATACATCTAAATCGTTTCGAGGGAAATATTTTAGTTAATCTTGTGTATTATGGGAAGTTTAGTTCAAAAGAAAACGGATGTTTTAACACTGTGCAAACACTTCAGTGGGGGAGGTGGATCAGCAATCAAATGAGCATTTAACAGCGCACAAACAATGCTTTCTTTACGCAATTCAAAACAACAATAATACTATAAGAATTCTATCTCCTGGGAGATGCATAATACTGTTTTATTTATTTACAAATCTCGAAGACAACAGGGATATTAAGGTTGTAAAGCTGAGAGTCTTTTCAATACGACTATAGCAAAGCAAGCGTCAACATACCTACACACGAACTTTAAAAAGTATTTTTTGTGGAATAACTTAATTCAAAATGAGAGAAATTGTACATTTACAAGCTGGACAGTGCGGAAACCAAATTGGAGCAAAGGTACATAGATTCTGCTATTTAGATTAAAATAAAAAGCGTGTTTTGGTATGCTTTTTGCTTTGCTAATTGCGTGTTCTTCTTTCAGTTTTGGGAGGTGATTTCGGACGAACATGGCATCGACCCTACTGGAACTTACCACGGCGATTCAGATCTCCAGCTTGAAAGAATTAACGTTTACTATAATGAAGCAACCGGTAAGACACTGTAAATATTCTCTATTCCTATACGTTTTTTTTTCTAGTGAAGCCGGATTGTCGAAATGTTTTCATTCCCCAGTGCGATTGATAAGAATCTCATATGTTGTTTTTGCTTTTTTTGTTTGTTCTAAACATGTAATAGCTTCAAATGCCCGTCGAAAATTCTAAATGACTGGATTTTTCATTTGTGTTTTTTTAGGGGGAAAGTACGTTCCGCGCTGTGTCTTGGTGGACCTGGAGCCTGGTACCATGGATTCTGTTCGATCAGGACCTTTTGGACAGATCTTCAGACCTGACAATTTTGTTTTTGGTAAGTAAACTCCTTGATCTATTTTAACCCGGAATTCACAATACGTGTTCGGTGAGTAAAACACGATTAAACATTGCCTATCCACTGAATATTTTTCGTTGATTTGTCTACCGAACGCCACTAAAAATGGTAGTCATGAAACGGTCAAATGTTCTGTGTTTAGAAAATGTTCCGTTTGACGCGGGACTATTGTGCGTTATTTTCCGGCAAAGCAATAGTAAAATCTTTCTTTTTTTCTGTCGTGTCATCTTTGTCGCTATTTGCACCTTTTAAAAAGGTTTCGTTTCCTCTGTGTTATGATTCAAACGTAATGCTTGCTTTTGTTTACATACAGATGCCGTCACGGTAGTGATTTTTCATTGTTTTGGGTTCATTAATTATTCATGAATTTTATAAGTACTTTAAAGGGCCAATTTCAAAATAGTCTGTCGAGCCATTTATTTTCAAACTGGTCGGGACGTTGACACATTTTTTCTCATTTTCAACCAGACCCCCCCCCCCCCCCCCAGAAATTATTGCTGCTTGCCATTTCTTGTCATATCAAAAACACCATAGTGGTATGCAGCATTGATGCGGCGGTGAGGGAGGCTTATACGAAAACATTGAGTGAAAAAATATCAAGCAGTAATGTCCCAAGTAACGTTGCAAGCAAGTGTAGTTGGTACAGTCTAGGGGCGGATTCAGAAATCATAAAAGGCATTAATGAAAAAATGACCCAGAAATTATGAAAGGGGGGGCACTACTAAAAAAACTACTGATTATCAATCAAAAATTAAAAGAACTATACCTAGAAAAATACCGCCCCCCCCCCCCCCCCATGATTTCCCTTGGATCCGACTCTGCAGTCTGTTTCTTCGTCAGCATTTTAATGCAACTTTAACAGTGGCTATGCACTGTTTGTTATACACCACAACCTCGAAATGGATCTGCTGTGATTCTATGGCTTTTCAAGCGAATTCAAGAAAGTGCTAGTTCTGTGCAATCCTCCCTCAACGTCTATATCGCTTATTGCATTGCAACGCTACGGCTAGTTTATATGTGAGGACACAACGCGAGAGCTTACTTAAAATTCGTCTAACTGGCTTTCTGGGTTTCAGATACGATATATGGCACGGGGAAATATGGAGTAAATACTATATAGTGTATTTATCCAATCCCATGGCCAGTAACCGTCCCAACAGTAGTCTTCGACTTTGAATAATATGTAGTGTATTTGGTATGACGGAATGGGATTCAGACACTTTTTTTGTTAATTTATCTTTTCGTTTTCGTTTGCCAGGTCAAAGTGGAGCCGGAAACAACTGGGCCAAAGGTCATTACACTGAAGGAGCTGAGTTGATCGATTCGGTTCTGGACGTGGTCAGAAAAGAGGCTGAGAGCTGCGACTGCGTACAGGGTTTCCAGCTGACACACTCACTTGGTGGTGGCACAGGTTCTGGTATGGGAACACTTCTTATCTCCAAGATCCGTGAAGAATATCCAGATAGAATCATGAACACCTTCAGTGTTGTCCCTTCACCTAAAGTATCAGATACAGTTGTAGAGCCTTACAATGCCACATTATCAGTCCATCAGCTAGTTGAAAATACAGATGAGACATATTGCATTGACAATGAGGCCTTGTACGATATCTGCTTTAGAACCCTTAAGCTTACAACACCAACATATGGAGATCTGAACCATTTAGTTTCTGCAACTATGAGTGGTGTGACTACATGTCTACGATTTCCTGGTCAGGTAGGTCAAACTTGAATAATTCTCCATTGCAATGTTATGCACAGTCATTAATTGTGATACTTTTGTGACTCAAAACAGTTCATTTATCCAATTACATCTTTGTGTCCTTCAGCTTAATGCAGATTTAAGAAAATTGGCTGTCAACATGGTGCCATTCCCACGACTCCACTTCTTCATGCCTGGCTTTGCTCCACTGACCAGCCGTGGATCTCAGCAATACCGTGCTCTGACTGTCCCTGAGCTTACACAGCAAATGTTTGATGCCAAGAACATGATGGCTGCTTGTGATCCAAGACATGGCAGATACCTAACAGCAGCAGCTATTTTCCGTGGCCGTATGTCCATGAAAGAAGTAGATGAGCAAATGTTGAACGTTCAGAACAAGAACAGCTCATACTTCGTAGAATGGATTCCTAACAACGTCAAGACAGCTGTCTGTGATATCCCGCCCAGAGGTTTGAAAATGGCAGCAACCTTCATTGGTAACAGCACTGCTATCCAAGAGCTGTTCAAGCGTATCAGTGAACAATTCACTGCTATGTTCAGGAGAAAGGCTTTCCTTCATTGGTACACTGGCGAGGGTATGGATGAGATGGAATTCACTGAGGTGAGTAGATCTTCGCAAAGTAAATCTGTTTTATACACATAAACTACCGTTCTCGGTGAGCATTAAGTATTCACAAGGCAGCGGTGTTCAAGCGAAAGCGCAAGCTATCTAGAAACCCTTGGATACCCCGGTAGTCTACCGCACATACATGACAAGTATTGCACAATGCTGTTCCCCTCCATTAACAGCAGCAACCGCGTTAATTGTTTAGCGCAGGTGACGTGTGCAAGGGAGCTAGACAGCGTTGTAGTCATTTCACAGAGAGTCCAAGCTTGCCAATCAAAACATTAATGTAAAGATGACACTTCTTTAACGTCACATTCTCGCAAAGCTTGGGATACCTAGTAATTTAGGTTTAGCTGGCACTAACGATATTTTTTCACAGGGAGGCCAAGTTTGCGAATCAATACATTAATATAAATATACGAATTTTTAACATCACGGTACTGCAAGCTTGGGATGCCTGTTATTAATTAGGTTTAGCTCGCGCTAATAATGTTTTTTATCTATCTTTAGGCTGAATCCAACATGAACGATTTGGTGTCTGAATACCAACAATACCAAGAAGCCACTGCCGAAGAAGAAAATGAATTTGACGAGGAAGAAGAAGACGGTGTCGAAGAAGCTGAATAAAATGTTATACTTTCCCATGAACCTCCACCGACTGTAATTCAAGAGATAAGCATAAGAAAAGAGAAGGAATAGCTGGTCTTTCTATCATATTACTTTTTAATTCTATTAAATTCCTAGGACAAAGAACCTGAATTGATTTATTTGAACGATGTGGAGGTATAATCAAAAAAATTCTCATAATTAAAAAAGACTCTTTTAAGAAACGAATTACAAAATGATATGTTTATAACCCCACTACTCACAATCCCCTCTGTTATCTTATGCTCTCTTGATTATTTAGCCTGAGTGAGAGAACAAATTAAATTTGTTTTAATAAGACCACTGCCTTTCAGTTTCCGCCAAGAGAGAGTGGATGACTGTGCAATTTGTCGTATGCAATTTGTTGTATACGACTAGTCATGAGGTTCAAAACCTTCTAAAACTAGTCGTTGGACATTCGTTTTAGAGTGCGTACGACAAGTTTTAGAAGTTACGACTAGTCGTATACTACAAATCTCGCGCGACAAATCGCACCTTGTAAATCGGGTTTTATTGAGGCCTCGCAGCAACGACAGCTCTCGCATCGGGACTTGTCGGGACGATTGAAATATTTTCATCCATACACGTAATTCCATAACAATGTAACATAGCCAGACAATAAACTGACTTAAAATTGTCTTCAGTGAACATTACTAAAATAATCATGTTTTACAATTTGTCCTGGCTTCTGCAATAGAAATTCTACATAAGATACTGAATAACTTAAGAAAGGAACAACAAACAAACAAATAGAAAATAATGAATGAGCACCCACAAGAACAGGAAGCCCGACATGGCCACAAAACAAGTAATTTAAACAGGAAGCCCATCCAGAAATCACATGCATGTTTGACCAGCGAACCGGAACAAACCCATACACGCAACCCAACGAAAAACTTGGTTAAAATGGCGTCTTTTCGTAATGTCTTTATCACTGGTTGTAATAAGGGTATAGGACTCGAATTTGTCAAGCAATTCCTGAACCTACCCCAGCCTCCGCAAAATCTCTTCGCAACGTGCCGCTCGCCAAAGCCAGAAACTGCAGCAGAACTCGTAAAACTTGCAGAGAATAACTCCAACTTGCATTTACTCAAACTCGATGTTACCAACAACGATGACATTACAAGCGTTGCAAAAGACGTTGGGAAGGTTTTACAAGAAGAAGGATTGAATTTGGTGATTAATAATGCTGCAGTTTATTATGCTGGAGTGCCACTAGATGACGTGACTGTTGATCAAATGATGGAGACTTGTCGCGTGAATGCAGTCGCTCCTTTAATGATTGTGCAAGCTTTGCTCCCCTACTTGAAGAAAGCTGCTAAGAGTACTGACAATCTAGCCAAGTGCAACGCTGCGATTGTCAACATCTCTGCCAAGACTGCTTCAGTTGCAGATAATCAAATGGGAAAACTATATCCCTCACGAGCGAGCAAGGCAGCTTTGAATATTATTACAAAGTCACTGAGTGTCGATTTGAGAGATGATGGTATTTCTGCTATAGTGTTGAATCCAGGGTGGGTTAAGACACAGAGTGGAGGTCCGGGGGCACTCATTACACCTGAAGAAAGTGTGTCAGGAATGATGAATGTAATTGGTTCGCTGGACTCGACTAAGAGTGGCATGTTTTTCAATTATAATGGAGCACCTATTCCTTGGTAAAAAGAACCCTGAAGCCAACATTTGCAAATAATACTTGAATCGTAACAAATAATTTGATTTGATTTTTATTTGCTACAATAATAAATTACGTTTTAATTTCAAATATTTTTTTTGTAGGCAAGGAAACCTTACAAGCCTGGGGCAAAAAGGTTTCTTTTATTACAGATGTTGTTTATATTGACAGCACAATCTATAGAAAAATACTAAGCAAATAGTGGAGTTATTATGATGAATTTGAGTATCATTATAAGTAGAGAAAAAAACCTTTAACTGATTTGTAGTGATTAATACTTGTGTACACGTATATACATTATGTATTAATATTATTATTATTATTTCTAAGAGGTATGATCTTTATGGAGTGCACGCAATAAATGTGTGCAACAGCTGTCACTATTTAGTAGTAAATAACACTAAGGGACGGACCATTAGATATTTAAGGGAGGGGGGTGGGGGTTGGGCAGCTACCAAAAAAAATATCGAGCAAAGCCTTAAACAGGGAAGAAAAAATCGTGCACGGGAGATGTGCCAATAAAAAATATCGTACAGGGAGGAAGAAAATATCCTGTACAACCCTCACATGGGAAAAAATATCCTGCAAAAAAAAATTGTCCAACCCCCCTCCCCTCAAATATCTAATGGTCCGTCCCTTAGAATTAGCGTAAAATAGCACTATTTAGTGTTATTTATGTTGTACACTTTTAATGCGTACACTCTAACCTCACTATTTTAATATAACTGAATCATTCTTAGTACGGTGCAAAAAGCCTTACACAGGGCCCACGGAGCGTGTTTTGAAATGGGGGTGTGCTCGGAGGGATAGTGGGGAAAATTTTGAAATTACAACCCTCGGAAATGCAATTTCCAATATTATAACTGACTTGTGAAGTGACGGATAGCATAGCATAAATTTTCAAAAGAGCATGCAATACACACACAATTTATAATAATAGTAATAATTATTGGGGGCCTGTAGCATTCCCCCCCCCCCTTGTCCTGGTTCCCTCTTACAACATATAACATACATTGTGATAGAGTGACTTTCAGTTGCCTTCAGTAGGGAGTATAGGAGACGGCTGTTACTGATCCATCTCTTCTCCACTATGACGTCACGAGGCGCTGTAGCATGGAGCGACGGCTCTCGCAAGCTTCGGGACACAACGGGACGATTGAAAAAATTCTGTCCTTAATTCTATAACACCGTAACTATACTAGCAGGGAAATGAAATGTTGAACATTAATTAATTACAATAATCGTGTTATATATAAAACTTCTCAAAACTTAATTTGTGTTTTTCAATCTCTCTTGGTTTCCGCATAAAAAAAAAAAACAATTTACACAGGAAGCCCATACAGAACTCGCATGCATGGTTGACCAGCGAACCGGCAAACCGATCAGACGCGAAACGCAAAGAAAAGCGTGGTTGAAATGGCGTCTTTTCGTAATGTCTTCATTACTGGTTGTAATAAGGGTATAGGACTCGAATTTGTCAAGCAATTCCTGAACCTACCCCAGCCTCCGCAAAATCTCTTCGCAACGTGCCGCTCACCAAAGCCAGAAACTGCAGCAGAACTCGTAAAACTTGCAGAGAATAACTCCAACTTGCATTTACTTAAACTCGATGTTACCAATAACGATGACATTACAAGCGTTGCAAACGACGTTGGGACGGTTTTACAAGAAGAAGGATTGAATTTGGTGGTTAATAATGCTGGAGTTTACGCTAGAGTGACACTAGAAGACGTCACTGTTGATCAAATGATGGAGAATTATCGGGTTCATGCAATCGCTCCATTAATGATTGTGCAAGCTTTGCTCCCCTACTTGAAGACAGCTGGTAAAAGTACTGACAATCCAGCCAAGTGCAACGCTGCGATTGTCAACATCTCTGCCAAGACTGCTTCAATTGCAGATAATCAAATGGGAAAGCTATACCCCTCACGAGCGAGCAAGGCAGCTTTGAATATTATTACAAAATCACTGAGTGTCGACTTAAAAGATGATGGTATTTCTGCTATAGTTATGAATCCAGGGTGGGTTAAGACACCGAATGGAGGTCCGGGGGCACTCATTACACCTGAAGAAAGTGTGTCAGGAATGATGAATGTAATTGGTTCGCTGGACTCGACTAAGAGTGGCATATTTTTCAATTATAATGGAGCACCTATTCCTTGGTGAAAAGAACCCTGAAACCAATATTTGCAAATAGTATATTAATAGTTAATAATAAATAATAATAATTTCTGTAACATGGTAATTACTGTGAAAAGTCACTTGAAACCTCCTGGAGAAGGATGAGTTCTTAGCAGAGAAATCACCAAGGACTCTGGATGCTGTTTGAAGGTTTCAACAAAGTGAAACCCCCCGGTTGAAGCCTTGAATATTTCCCAGTACAGTTCATTTTCAGTTATACTGATTCTTTTAGTTTTTGAACAATACAAAAAGCCTGGATCCTTGAGATAACCATAGAGTCAGAGAGCAAGTATTTCAGGATAAAAGTGATCCACTAAATCAAAATTCATAAATTTTATACTGCAATGGATAGGGAATTATCATAATGGATAGTGCTGTTCAGGCTTTGCCCAGCTGCCCACAAGTTTAAGCAAATGTGATCATAGTATAAGTCTGTTGTCTGTTTGAACCCAGGTTAAGGTGAAATCAATAAATGGGTCATTTGGTTATGGTTGTATGTGTGATCATTGAATGGTTTCAACATGGATGGTTGATGTTTGTGATCTGTGTGGGCATAGTCTTAAAAAGATTGTTAGTGTCTGGTGAAATTGTTTCGGCCCATGTACAAGTGTTGTGAATAGGCGATGTGCATTTTCTGTGACTGAATGTCTTTCATATTTAAATTCTCAATCCTATTGGAGATTAACAGAACAATTTGTGCTAATTGCACCACAAAAGAAAGTAAGCAAAGCATTCTGGTAGTTGAGGTGAATTAACAATTTGGCTACACTGTGGTAGTTTTCAGCAGAATGTCAGAATGACGAAGACTACCACAGCGTAGTTGAAACGTTAATGCACCTCAACCCCATGTGTCTCAATCCAAAAAGCCAACTTCAACGATTTGATATGACCGAGCACAAAAGCCTCAAGCCAACTATATTGGAGTGATATTTCTAACAAGGGAGCTAGAATTCATATTGCATTATTTTATTTCACAACTATTGGTAACCTGGAAGAGAGTACAATGGAGCTTGAGAAAATGGTGGACTATACCCCAACGATCCAACGTCCATAATAACACTGGTTTGATGGTGTACAACAAGATGTGGCACAGGTAACCCAATCTCACCACTTATCGCAACAAATATAGTATGGGCATTTTTAGTTATGGTAGGTTGAAAATATTTCAATAATATATCAATGCACAGGTACAACAACTCACCTTGTGTCAGTCTATTATTTTTTCACCTCCATAAGCAGTTTGAACAAATTTCAACCACATAAACCTTCCCCTTAAGACTAACACGAGGCGAGTGGTTGTACATTATACTTTATTGACATATTTTCGAGCTAACTAAAAATCCCCATATAATCCTCGAGATAAGTGGCTACATTGGGTTACCTATGGGTGTGGTTTTAAGGTAATTGTCTTGTGATGACTATTCATCTAAGAGTCAAATGTATACACAGAATCAAAATATGGCAAATAGCACAGTTATGCACTGATCATGGAACTAGGCTAGTCAGTCCTTGCTCATCAAGTGTTTATCATTTGTGTTGATCCTTATTATTGGAGTGTTTCAATGAGTATTGTACTATTTTTCAATAATAACTGCACATCTAGATGACTTACTAGCCGCATTCTTGAGATTGCCAGCCATATTCTGACAATGTTGGTGTAAATGTCTCTTAAAAAGGGGAATAAAATTAGGTCTGATGATAGCATGCAAACACTAAAAGTGTGCAACAGTTGTCACTATTTAGTGTTGATAGCACTATTTAAACAAAAGGTGACAATAGAATTAGCATGACATAGCACTATTTAGTGGTATTTATGTTGCACACTTTTAATGTGTGCACTCTAGCTATTATTTCAACAGTTTAAGCAGAGGTCATATTCACAGGCAACATTTATTTGACAAGTAAACTCATCAGTAAATAACTAAGTACAGACTACACATTTTAGATAACAATCTAACATGACAATTTCACAGAATATTCATTTTTTCTCGTCTTGATACTGGTAATGTAGTTTTGCTACATCTGTCTGTGACACTTTAACCCATCCAGTCTCTTTCATATGGTATACTGGAAAGTAAAACAATTTGTAAAAAAACATTGAAAATTATTAATACTGGGTCCATGCTACAATTTTTATTTTACAAATTTCAAGTGATGTTCAACCACGTTCAAAGCAAAAATATTGGATTTTCAACGTACGAAAATAAAATCGTTTTTTGTTTGTTTTTTGTTTTGTTTCGGAAATTTCAAAGGGAACACAAATGGCGTACATCGAGACGATCTTGAGATCAGAAACAGCCAGGGGTTGACAGCCCTGCAAATACACCATACTTACAATTTACAACACCACCACTGTATGCGTCTCTATGCGTAGCATGATAAATTGACCTCATTCCTAGGTTATAAGCTTCCTCTGGAGACATGTCATAGTTATAACCACTGTCTAACACACCATAGGCATAGGTAGCACCTGAACCAACACAGAACATGTTGTTACTTAGACGAGTGCCATCACTGTCTACATAGTACAAACCAGGGCCCTGAAATAACAAGTATATGTATTGATTTCATATTAGTATATATATTAGTATATGTATTGATTTCATATTAGGTTACAAATAAACTAAGATTTTAATGTTTTGGCACTCTGATAGATTTAAAAACACTGTCATGAATATAATCCTAGTAAGTTTTGCTGTTGTGTGCAAAAAGCCTATATAGTTTTGCTACATTGTCAAAATTTATATGAAATGCCAAGGCCTTTCAAGCCTTGTTTTTATTATTGTTCCCCCACCCACCTGATGTTCATATGCTTACATTTTCTAGAAAATTTAATGCATTTCTCAAACTTATTGGTATTAGTAAAATGGATGTTTATCCTCTATTAGTTTCATGTTTAAAGTAATTTTATATATTGTGAACATTGTACCATTTAAATCTGCTCTTTTGAAAAAGATTGTGTGAAAGATATATATTTAGGCTTAACCAATCACATTGCATCACTTTGAAAGTGTTTTCCAAAGGTATAGATTTAAATGCTCAAGTACAGATGTAAATTAATAGTAAAATGTGTAGTAATTAGCTGTCCGCCATTATGGCAAAGGTCTATTGTAGCATAGATGTGATATTTCTATTCACCATAACCAAATGAAGGGCTTATACTTAATATAATAATTCTACTTAAAAAAGATTTATCCTAGCACCTTTTTATCCCATCCACAAATCATAGTACCCTGAAAAAAAAACAATGTTGATTTAAAGTTTGAAGCAGGAATTGTATAAATACTGATAACAACAAAAACAATAACAACAACAAGATGATAACAGCAATGACAGTAGTGGCAATAAAAACACAAAGAACAACAACTAAGAGAAACAATAATAACTATAATAACAACAGCAATAACAACAACAACATTAACAACAACAATAACAATAACAACAGCAACAACCACAATAACAACAACAACTGTAACATTTGCAACAGCATAAGAAAAACCAACACCAGAAATATCTACAATAAATTATAACCTTAATACCACAGCTGCGACAAATTTAAGACTTGGAAACACCAACAACATAAATAACCTTTAGTTACCATCACAACTAGCTAACTTGAGAGCAAAACAGTTACAACAATGTAGTAAGTCTTACCATTGACAATCCCATGCCTTTGTAACTATAGACCATGTTAGCAAGGATCTTGGATGCTGCAGCCACTGATATACGCTCTTTATTACGCAGCTCATAAATCCTGACAAAAAAAAAAAAAAAACAATGCAAAGTTAGACAATTAAAGGAGCCGTCTCATCCAAGACATGTTATTGCTTTTATTTAAAATAGTGTAAAAAAAAAACACAGATAAGTAATAAAGTGCAATTAAAGGCCCAGTGTCGACCGGGATGCTTTGTGCGCCTCCACTGTTTCGCAGCCATTTTCATGATGATGGAAATTAACTTGATTGGAATGTTTGATTATAATCCATTTTCATTGTTCATCTCCATGAATGTTATTATAATTCAGTACTCTCATTTTATAGAACGATTATCAGTTAATGATGTTAGCGTCATATTTTATCAACTGAGTTAGTCGGAAAGATTATTTTCGGATATTTAGTCGGGCTATAGTCAATACCAAACTCAAAATGAACTAAATGGCTAGTAGACCGAAGAAACGAAGACTACATTTGTCATAAAAAAGTTAGTCAGGATCGGCTTATATCGTTCGTTTTTGTGTTGTGAAGGAGTCGAAAGGACTCTATGGGTTTCGGTAACTAGACCAATAGTCAGTTTGCAGAATAGTTCTTTGATCACTGTCGCTACTGTTAGACGAAAGAGTCACGGAAATTCTCATTGTCATCCTCAATAAGCTATAAGCTACAAGCATTCACGGCGTGATAATTAACATCTCACATCAATGATTGAATGTTTTTCATTCCATAATTAGTTGTTTAGTTCACAAGAAAGCTGATATATTATAAAAGATCAATGAAAACACTCACCAGCGGGAATCTGACAGCTTTGCAACATGTTTCAACCCGTGGCTCTCGTATATTTTAAACCAATTAGAAAGCGACTTTGACAATAGACTTTTTTCAAAACATAAACAAACGGCCGCAAAGCATCCCGGTCTACACTGGGCCTTTAGATATCCAAAGATTGCAGCATCTTGCATTTTTTTTTTTTTGTTTCCCACTCATATGAAAATTGAAACTCACCTGCACTGTTTGGCCAAAAGTCTTTCCCAAAAGGAACAGTCTGCAGCTCCGCCTGCCATTGTTCCCAGCAGGTATGGATTGATTTCAATCACTTTCTTGACAGTTTGTGAAGCTAATAAAAAAAAACAAGAAAAAAAGGTTGTTTATTTGCTTGGTTTCATCATTATTGTTATTGACCATTTAAATCTGTTCTTTTGAAAAAGATTGAGTGACTTGGGTATCAAAATGATTAAAGCCAGTCAGAATTATTACTTTCTATCACATATAGGAACAACAATGGCACAGATGGCTAGTGTGCAACCGTCTGTGGAAGAGAAGACGAGTTTGATTCTTAGTGGCTTCACATCCTTGGTTCGACTTCATTCTATTCTGTGTAGCTTTCAGTAGCTTTAAATACTTGTATTTATATAAGGAAGAATTGACAGAGAGGGCTTCCTGGAATATTACAATTAATAATATGGTAATGCCAGTAAATAAATTTCCTTTAGTGTTCTGATTAGCTAAGCTTAGAGAAAAACCTGTCACACAATCTTTTTTGAGTACCAATTCAAATAATCAAATACATATCTATATGAACCAACATCAGGAATAACTGCTCTCTCTTGATACCTAATTATTCTAGTTTCATTGAAACACAACCTTACATATTTGTAAATGCAAATGAAAACAAAGAATATACAAAGTAATTACTGGTAACTTTCAGCCAGCACTCAGACATTTGTGTTACGCACCTCCACAGGAGATGTACACATTGAGTTCTATACTGAACATCCTGGGGGGAGGACAGCCATATAGTAGGGTGGGGATGATCGTTGGAAATTTTCAAAAATACCCCTAAAAACTACTATACAGTTATGAAGACAAAACATGACTTCTCCCCTCCCCCCAAAAAATACGTTAAAGATACCAGATCCCAGATTTTGACACCTAAAAGATACAGCAAGAAGAGTCCCTCCCCCATAGGGTGAACACATATCTTACCTATATATGAACCAGCAGTGGCTCTGGAGTCCACGGCAACTATTACACCATGCTTGAACTTATAAGCCATTGTGGTTGTACCATGATCAAAGTGGATCTTTACATCACTTTCACCATTACTGAAGGGCTTTAGAAATTCCACAGGCTAAAAATACATAATAAAAATTAAAGTAATAATCTTTATTTAAAATAATGGATCAGAGAGACCATGGAATAATTGACTGAAATACAAGTGTGTTGCAATGATTTATGGACTACAAAAGAGTAAATAAATACATAAAAACAAGAACCCAATTTCTATGCTAAAGTGGAAAAAGTGAAAAGTAAACTGACTGAATATAAAGATGGATGAGAATAAAATGAATATTGCATCAACTTGAACATGCTTCTTTGAAAGTAGTACAACATTATATAGAATATTTCTTGTTTTGCTTCTTATTCTCAGCAATATTGGCACTAATAGCACTTGCTACCTAGCATTTTATTCAAGTATTGATTCATGTGAAAACGTGAAATTATTTGCATGGAATGTGTCCATGAAAAAGATTTTTCAAAAAATGAACACAGTTATCCAGACAGTAAACAATTCCTCACGGGAACAAATAAAAAACATAACAGGTTTATTTTTCAACTTGAACATAAGCTAAAAGGTGAACAAATTAAGATTTTAACGAAGAAAAGAGAAAGCTGAAAATTTGTCAGGGTGACTAAGCGGTTTTTTCAATGTCAAAACCTCAATACTTACATCACACCCAGAAGGCACAGCAAAACGAGACTCGTTCATAAAATCAACAGCTGTATCATGCTGAAGATGATCGGAGTTTGAAGAAGATTTCGATTTTCCAAAGACATCATTTATTGAAAAGTTCTGATAACTTGCTGCCAGAGAATGAGCCGCCATTTTTAATTTCTTTAGGTAGCTGTAGTCGAGAAAGGACTGGTAAACAGTTCCGAACAGGGCGCTTGGTTCGCTTGCTTCCGATAACGCGATGATCCGGTCGTGAGGAGGTCGTGAGGCTATCGGAAAGTGTTCGAAATTTGCACGCTCAAGCACTCACCAGGCAGCTGAAGTGGATTTGCACGAAGAGGAGCTAAAAAATGCGTGAAATACTGCATTTTGAGACTATTTGTGGCCTTTCAATCATTTCAACAGTAGTAGTGCCATTTCAAGATATCTTCAACAAGGCGTATTCAATCGCCAAGAAGTAGGAAAAATGGATCGCCAAAATGACGTTTTTGATGAGCTCGCCATCCATACCCTCGTCGAGTCAATTTTACCACCTAAAAAGAAAGAAAACATCACAAAAGGTAAATAAATTGGCTGGTTTATTACTGAGTTGTGTATTAAAAGAACTGAAGTTGTATAAAGAACTTTAAAATTAAAGCACAAAGCGGAAGTAAATTTTTGTATGACAGCTATTAAACTTCCACGAGGAGGCTTGTTCAAAGAGGTGCGCACACGGGCTTCAGAATCGACTTAAATTTTACTCGTTTCTCAAAACAAATCACGAACAAATGATTGGTTGTTGGATTGAGATATAATCTCTTTCAGTTCATTTCAAAGACTTCTGCGAATATTAATCAAATGTGAATAAATGTATCCGATAATCAGCTTCAGTTTGGCTGACGTTTGCACCTTGCGCTCAAGAATTTGAATAATTGAGTTTTCACCATATTTTTAATTGTACTAGTGTTGCATTTTCTTGCAAATGAGACTCTTAAGTACCCATCAAAAGTACCTAATCCAGATGTAATCCAGGCCTGGGTCGCACCAGCAGTTTTTGTGTTGTCAAGTTTTCAAACAAATTGTATCATAGAACCTGGACTTACATAGGCTATCCATCGAGTGGATGATAGCTATGATTGGTGGAGACTTTCTGTGGAACAGTAACCTGAGTGGGCAACAAGGCCAGCTTTAGCACGGCACATACAACAGGCATTGATGAGAATTGTCTGTACAATTACTATGCGTGGTTGACTGTGCTTCCACGTATCTTGCTTTTCTGTTCTCTTCAACTGAACTCTTGGCCTGATTTATGGTTTCTTGCCATTTAGGTCTGTCAAGAGCAATGCCTGTCCATGTGGTGTTGTTAATATTGCACTTCTTCATGTGGCGTTTTAGTGTTTTCTTAAATCCTAGCTTTTGGCCTCCACGATTCCTTTTCACACAGCTTAGTTCACCATAAAAGATGTGGGTTTTTTTTGGAGATGGTTGTCCGGCATTCTCATTACTTGACCAGTCCATTTGAGTTGAGTGGCTGCAATAAGAGCTTCAACTCTTTCTGTGTTGGCTCATTCAATGACTTTCACCTCTGGTACTCTGTCCTTCAAGAACATGGACTTGCAGTCGAAACAGAGTAATAGGTGATTCTCTCTTCTAGATCTTGAAGTATTTTATTCTAGGTATCACTTGTGCGACTTAGATTATCACACTAACTATTAGAGAGATTTCTCTTACATCACATTTGAATATTGCCTTTCAAAATAGGTGTATCAAATGAGCATTGGTAAGGTGCAAGTAAATCTCTGAACATGAAACCATGGTCTACCATGAACTTATCATTTTTAACTCAGACATTGCGCCTAACCGACTGTGCCACCGAGACACATGTGATGATGTAAGCATAAAAATGAGTACTTATAGTTGAATTGTTTTTGCTGCGAGAACTATATTCGAAAACCAACCAAGAAACAGATTTTTTTCTGCTTATTTTCATTGTTATTTCCAATAGAAGTGTGAACACCAAGAAAATTAAATAACGTGTTTTTTGTGAATTTTACGTGGAAGCTTATAGAGCTCGATCAAGATTTTGACGATGTCAACAGTTCAAGTTGACAATTGAAGATGACCATCATAGGAGAGTAACTTAGTTTTCCAATGTGATCTCGTATGTAAAAATCTATAAAACTTTGATGTTAGTTAAACAAAAACAGCTTATTTAATCTCTAAGTTAATCGTGATATCACAGGCAATCTTCTTGTCTTCTTTTCAAAATGACGGTTCATTGAAAATACTCGAGTTCGAGTCCAATAATATATATTTTCTTATCTCTTAAGTTTTCCACCATATCTTTCTTACTATTTTTGCTTTTTATTTTTCAATAAATTGAAATTCCCTCTATTACAAGTTCTTCATCAGTAACAATGTCTGAGTTACGTGCCCATTGGGCGCTTCATTTATTAATTTTTTTTTAAACATGTAAATTCTTGTGTTTTCTCAAAGAGCATGAGGCTCATCTTGGGAGATCGAACAGTTCAATTTACAATATATTATTAAGTACAGAATGGAAAAAAGTAATAAGACGAAAATACATAGCATTCAATATCAGATGCACATAAACAAAACAAAAACTATTTATGAAAGAGAGAGAAAAAACAATTTAAATGGTTTGCTCTAAAGGAATCTTTTTGTGTCTATTCTAAATTTTTGAATATAGTGGAACAACTGTTGGTTTTATTTTAGAGACAGATTTGGAGAACCTTTTAGAAAGAAATTACTTTATCAGTAGCTGAAACAGGCTGTCTAAAAAGCTGTACGGAAAGTGAAAACAAGATTTGACATTGAGCAGCATATGGAGCACAATGTAAGAAGAAATGAGATATCAATAGATCCATCATTACAGTCAAACAGTGGCAACGATTTGCATGAGATTTTATACAGATAATAATTTAATGCACAGTGGCCTAGACAAAGTCTAGTGTGTGAAATGGAGGACTGTCAGCTGAGAGTGGCATTATATAGTTGATTGTATTTTGTACAAAAAGTATTGTGAGTTTAGATTTCAATTCTCCGATTATACTAGACGTATGCAGAGGAGTATCTAATTGCTCTCAGTGATGATACTGATGGTAAAAAAGAATTTTAAAACTGCTTTGTTTGCACTTGAATAACAGAAAAATCCTTGTGGGATGTTAAAGAATATCTTAATTTTTGGCCTGTTTTCAAACTAAGGAAGAAACTTGGTAAGGTAAGGAGGGGTAAGGCGGTTAGTCATCTTGTAAAATAAAGCTGATTGTTGAAAGAGCCTTCTCATTTTAAGGCTTTCCCAGCATAACTCTCCAAGAAGTTTTGATTTACTTGTTTCTTTTATAGCACCAGTTACGACACAAGCTGCTTCACTCTCCAGTAAATCGCTATCTACCTCTTTGCACTCATCCCATGGATATGACTTCAGCATATTCCATTAAAGGCCTTATTAAGCTTTTGTATAAAAATCAACAACAAAATACAAAAATACATGGCTTAAACTAGATAATTGTATAGTTCAACTATTCAGTGCTATTTTTATCTTTCCCCACTTTATAAAATGAAATTTCATCTTATTCTTATTAATGGCCAGTTTTCTTTCAATAAATTCAAATTGTTTAAGAAAATTTTTTAAATATTGCAAACATTTGTTTCTGTTTTTCTCTTTGTTTATAAATCGAGTATTTTATATAATAGGATGACTAAGTTAACTGTTGTATTGTTAACTCCTAAAATTATATTTTCTTTGTTTGAGTTCGGTAAAATAATTCCATAAATAACCAACCAATTTCGTATTTCAAAATAATAATTTCTCGCTTCAATACATTTCATAAATGAATGGTCTATTGTTTCTGTTTTTTTCGTGGCAGAGAGAACAGGAGGAATATTCACTGATTTTAAAACGATGAAGATCATAGTTTTAAAAACAGAATATCATTTAGTATTTTAAACTGAAACATTCTGAGATATGAATCAATTGTGGTCCTGTATATTCTTTTGTATATATTTTCCCACTTAAGTTGACCCTCATTATTCACAATTCTTTTTTCTATATTTATTTGAGACGTAAATGTTTTAAATTTTGCAATTATAATTTCTTCAAAGATTGTTTTTTTTGTAACTTTTTCAATTTGCACTAGTTTCTGACCTAATAAAAAGTTATTTGAGATCTGTTTATTTATATTTTGTTCTTTTTCAGTTTGATGATCTTTAATAATTCTTTTCCAATCCTTTGGTATTGCATGTACTATTCTAGCCCATCTCAGATAATTTTTATCGCGTATACCTTTGTTCTTGACCCATTCCCATTTAAATTCCCCTTTGTTATTACAATCCTGTGTGGATTGAAGTTTGTCCCTATTTGTTGAAGACCGCCTATGTCATCTAAAAAATGCGAAAGCAATATTGCATATGCTTTGTTTTCTTTGTGTGACTTTATTTAGTTTAATGTCCATTTAATTCTATTTGTTTTCAGTGTACTCTCAAAATCTGGTAATTTCAGTCCTCCTTTTGAATAGTCTCCTATAAGCGTGCCCTTCTTTATTTTTGGTTTTCTGCCATTCCAAATGAAATCTTAAGTTATACTTTCTATGATTTCTATGGTCTCTTTGTTGATTGACATTTTTGAAAAGAGGTAATACAACTTTGGTAAAGCAAGAGAGCGCAGTATTTGAATTTTCCCATATAGAGTTAGGCTCCTTGATTTCCATATCGTAAGAACAGTTTTAAAATTTTGAATAATTTGATTGATATCATTTAGCTCCCGTAGGATTTTCTTGTAGGAGAAAAAAGTACAGAGTGTTTTTATTCCATTTTCCTCAAAGTCAATATATTTTATTCCCGTGTTTTTTTAAAAAAATCGTCTTTACTTTTTTGTCCAATCCAACCTACTTCAGATTTTTTTTAGGTTTATCCTGAGTATTTATATTTAATGTATCCAGATTTTTTTAAAACTGTTTGAAATGATTCTTCATCTTGAAGAAAGAACGTAGTGTTATCTGCATTTATCGGATAACCTTTAATTTTCTTGGATTGCCTCATCATCGTTGCCATTATTTCAATTACCAAAATGAATAAATAAGGAGAAATTGGGTCTCCTTGTTTCGTCCCGCTTCCTATTTTAAAGAAATTAGTTGTTTTACCATTGTTTAAATACAAATCATATTATCTTTGAGAAGTAATCTTATCCACTTTATGAATATGTCACCAAAATGAAAGTGTTTAAGTACTGCAAACACAAAGTTTTGTTTGATAGAGTCGAAAGCTTTTTCAAAGTCCACTGCAAATAATATCATAGATTCGCCGTTCAGTTTTACTAAATCCATAATACTTTGTATTATCGATAATGGTTCTTCAATGGTTCTACCTTTTCAAAGCCAGACTGATTTGGGTGAATTAAATATGCAAGAATCTTACTTACACGATTACTCATTACTCTACTACATACTTTAATGTGTACACTAATCAAGCTTATTGGTCTCCAATTGTCAATAATTCTATTTTCTTTATCTTGTTTTACTAAAAGTGTGATAAAACAATCTGCTTTTGAGAATTTGTTAACTTTCCATTGACTAGATTTGAGATCATCCTTCAATGACGGCCAAAAGTACATATAAAACTCCTTTGTCAAACCATCGTTCCCCGGAGTCTTTGAATTTCCCATCTGTTTGAGTGCCTTGTAACATTCATTTACTGTGACTGTTTGGTCACAATTCTTTTTATCTGACTGAGATATTTTCGGCACAGAGTATTCTTTCATAAATTCGTAACACTCTTCTTCTGACCTATACGTTTTTGACATAAAAAATTTTTGAAGTGATTTTCAATGGTGGACATAATCTTATTGCACTTGGTAATTTCTACGTTATCATCACCAATTAATTTCTTAATATGTGTCTTTACTTTATTGCCCTTTTCTAATGTTAAGAAGTATTTATTGTTCTTTTCGCCTTGTTCGTACCATTTAACTCTATAGATCTTATTATAATACCTTCTGTTATGTGGTTGTTTAGTAGCTCAAGTTCTTTCAATAGACCTTCATGTTTATTGATTAGCTCAGTATTTTCTTGCCAGTGTTTTTGTTTTTCAATCTGTGTAATCTCATTTTCAATGTCTGCATAATGAGATCTTCAATTGCGTGCCAATTGTTTCAAAAAAGGGATGGTGTATTTTGCTGATTTCATGTTTGAGTAGTTCCCATCTTAACTGAGGATTTATAATAAGGTTTTCATTTAACTCATTTTTGTATAATGCCATTTTTTCTGCGAGCGCTGAAGTATAGTCTTCCTTTTCTAATAAAGAATTGTTAAACTTCCAAAAAGATGGACCTCTTTTGTCTTCTTGAAAAGATTTAAATTCTATTGTAATTGCTGAATGATCCGTAGATGGGGCTGGAATAATATCACACATTTTAACAAAAGGTTGAAGCTCATTCGACACAAAGAAAAAATCTAGCCTGACCTTTTTTACTATTTTTACCTTGACCTACTCCTCTCCAAGTGTATCTCTTTACTTCCGGATTACGCAGTCTCCAAATATCACATAGATCATATTCTTTTATACTTTCCATATTTCTGTTGATTTATTTTTTTTTAAACTGGATTTACGCCATATGCTTCTAGTTCTATATCGAAACAAAAATTGAAGTAATAATAATAATAATAATAATAAGTTTAATATCCACTTAAATCGCAAATAAAATGAAATACCAAAGTGGTTACAATCAGTAAAATTGAGAAATTTACACTATGAATTGAAAATATACAGGATGTAAAAGTATAATATATATCTATATATAGTATATGTATATTGATTATAAAAAATTGCTAATTGTTAATGTAATTATAAAAGTTCAACTGCTATTATTGTTAGCAGCTACAATTGTGCTAGGGAAAAAGCTCCTGCGCAATCTCTGAGTTCTGCACTTAAAGAGTGTAAAGTTCTTAGCACCTCTCGTTTGGTAGCTGTGTATGTCCTCTCTTTTACTGGGTAGATGTTTGGAAAGTACTCCTCCCCGTGAGATGTTTTTGATTGTCTTTAAACAGAGATCACTACGTCTAGTATCCAGTCTAGGTAGTTGTAAAACGTTTAGTGCCTCACTATATGATAAACTAGGTGCGATAATTCTCAAGGCACGTTTTTGCACACGTTCCAAATCCTCAGAAAGGTACGCTGGGATAGCATATTGCCAAACTGCACAACAGTACTCCAGAACAGATCTTATTAGAGATATGTAGATTGTAACTAAATCTTTACTATCAACGCCACCTCTACGTAGAACTCTGAGAATGTGAAGACGTTTTGAAGCTTTCAAGACAGTAGCGTCAATGTGTTCATTCCATTTAAGGTTATTCTGGATTATTAGGCCCAGTAATTTATGGGAAGTAACGAGTTCAAGCTGTTGATCATCAACTGTCAATGGGGAAAGTGTAGTATTTTGTTTCAGAAAGCTAATTCTCATCTCTTTGCACTTTTTTGCATTTAACTTCATCCAACTGTTGGTACTCCAAGTGGCAATAGCATTGAGACTTAATTGGGAGTTAGAAACAGTGTTTTTAAAAAGTCCCTCTGACAAAGACACATCATCAACATACTTCCACATACAGGACTCGGGTGAAGAGATGCTTAGGCTGTTGATCATTACTAGGAACAAAATAGGTCCTAGTTTTGTTCCCTGTGGTACTACAGCAGTAACTGGAAGCCAGTTCGATGTTGAAGTCGATAGTTTGATACATTGCTGACAATGAGTTGAGAAATTAATAATCCATGGTAACAAACATCTTCGAACTCCCAAGTCCAGAAGCCTTTCTACCAAAACATTGTATCCAATGCGATCAAAATCTTTGGAGAAGTATAAGAAACATAGCCTCAGATGATGTCCAGGGTGGTCCAAAAAAGAAAGCCAAGTATGAATCATGTCCAGTAAACAAAATGTAGTAGAAGTGCCTTCAAGGCATCCAAACTGATTTTGATCAATCTTGTCCTTTATATCATCAATAATGCATTTGACGACGAAATCCTGTAGGACTTTTGACAAACAAGGAGTCAGAGATATTGGTCTGGTATCGCTTTCTTCGTTTGGCAATGGCACCTTCGGGATCGGTATGATGTTGGATTCTTTCCAGAGTGCAGGTTCTGTACCACTTTGCAATGATTGGTTAAAAATGGTGGTGACCGGTTCAGCTAGTTCGTAAGCATACTCCTTAATGGTACAACAGGGTATGTTATCAGGACCATGAGCTTTAGCTGGTTTGACGGCAAGCAGTTTAACGGTGGTATGTCAGCATTTACGGAGATGTAGAAGTTATTCAGGCTGCTGGCAAGTTCTTTCCCACATATAGTTTTTCCATCTTTCTCTAACACAAACTCTTAGGTACTTGCAGTTCTACCAGATATTTGATTGATGGCACTCCACCACTTACGACAGTCCTCCTTTTTAAGTGTTGTACTTTGTTCTTATAATAAGATCTTTTTTTGTTGGTGATTACTTGCTGAATTTTATATTTCAAAGAACGCCAGGCTTCGTTGTTACCAGAATGAAAGGCTCTTTGACGGTCATTAATCAGCAGCTTTATTTTGGGGGTCATCCATGGTTTATCAGTCTTGTGTACCTTTATAGATTTAACAGGAAAAATACGATCAATGGCATCTGTTAACTGGTTGGTGAAAGAAGCAGCTAGATTGTCGACAGAAGCATTAGGGTCAAGGTCTCCAAACCAGTTGCGTGTTGAGAGGCATCTTCCTAGAGCATCCATAACAGACTGAGGGTAACGGCGTACCTGACGCTTAATTGGTTTACTTTGAGATGGTAGATTGTTTACTAAGCGAGGTTGCCAGTGTACAATATTATGATCACTAGAACCAAGCGGAGCCAGGATGTTAGGGTTAGTGTATAAACTGTGCATGTTCGTGATTATAAGATCTAATATAGCAGAGTTCCTTGTAGGTTGTTCGACAATTTGTTTTAGGCTGTGGTTGGATACGAGGTTCTTGATGTCAAAATCGTTGAAATCGCCAAGGAATACCAGGCCATGGTTGGGGTGTTTATTACACAGGTAATCAGTGGTGGTAATCAAGTACTCGCTTAAATTATTATAATACTCCACTGGAAGGCCAGGGGGGTGATACACAACACAGACCGCTATACCAGACAAGGGCCTGGAGAGACGTCGAGGGCGTAGAGTAAGCCATAAGCATTCCAAATCAGGTCTCTCCAAGTCGAGCCGTCGTTGTCTAGATATTTCATTATTCAAATATACACAAATTCCGCCACCACGGCCATCATTACGATCTTTACAAAAAAAATCATAGCCATTGATTGTTAAAAGGCTATCGTCCATGTCATCTCAAAGCCACGATTCAGTAATAGCGACTAAGTCGACTTGAGTAGTAGATAATAACGCACTCAGTTCAAAAGTCCCTACCTCATATGATGTATGTTTCAACTGGAATGTCCATCGAACTTATCTTTTGCATGATTTCTTTCATTAACAATACTTGATCTTTTTCTATGTGAGGTAAATATGAATTAATTATTAGAAAACTATTACCTTGAATTTCTGAAAGTATAATTACATACCTTCCGTCATCGTGAATCTTTTGATCCTTCATTAGGGACCATTCATTATTTATGCCAGGGAGGGGGCTGGCAATATTTTTAGGAAATTTAATAAAACTTCCCAGCCCCTATATAGTGTAATGAAAAAAGCTTGTGACCCCTACAAAGGTTTTTGGAAATCTACATAGCCCCCTCCTTTCCATAAATATTCAATTTTGATTAAAGTACAAGTTTTCATCAACGTTCTTTTATTTCAATAGCTCAATCAACAGTTCTTTTTAACAACAAATGAAATGAATTCGTTTTAACAGTAACAAATAAATTTTCTTTCTCTTCTTCAAGATCTTCCTCCACTTCCTCAAGCTCCTCCTTCTTCTTACTCAAGCTCAACCATCTCTACCTCAAGCTCATCTTCTTTATCAAGCTCATCCTCCTCTTGCTCCTCATTGTCTTCCTCAAGCTCATCTTCTTCTTTCTCCTCTTCTTCTTTTGACTCTTTTTTTTTTGTCTATCAAAGCCCACTCAGTAAGCTTAACCATAACAGACTTCCTTGCATCAGCATGCCAATTATAATTTTCAAGTAACTTAGTTAAATAAATGCTTTTTGGTGTCTATCTCTTCTTAATGTCTCTAACTGTTCAATCTGCAGCATATCCTTTGTGATGCAGTCATCTATCTTGTCTTGTGAATTTGCTAACCGCTTTGCCTTTCTTCTTTCTGCTTTTTTCTTGTTCTGCTTAATTTTCTTTGCCTGGTTGTCCTTTCTTTCAATCCACTTTAATAATGCTTTGGACAATTTATTTTTTGCCAATGAAAGTACCTCAGACTTTACATCTACACCTTGCATTAATTTGTGTACTTCTGCTAATCTAGATTTAGAGTAATCATATTGCTCAGTAGCCCAGTTATTCAATTTGTTTTATAAAATAGATTGTCTATATGGAGTCTAAGTTCCTTTTCTTTGTCCTCTAATTCTGATCGCAATCAAGATACAATGAACAATTTTTATATTATTAACCATTCTACGCCGACAAAAGAACAGTCAAAAGTATTTGAGGCTGACCTTTATATATTATTAATCTATGATTTACTACTGATTAAAAATTGCATTTGTGTGTACTTAATATAAGCTAATTGAGTTTACTTTTACTAATCCTTTTTTATTGGCATTGTGTTCGAAACAAAAACTAGATGACCCCTCAAATTTTCTGCCATATTTCTGCTGACCCCCCTCTTGAGTGCTCTGGATTTATCGCAACCCCCTCCCGCTTCTTGCCAGCCCCCTCCCAGGCATAAATAATGAATGGTCCCTTACATAATTTAAATCGCTTCCAAAAAGAATGGCTGTACCTCTGCTATTTGAGTCTCCATTGCGATATAAACAGTTTTCTGTCATGTATTTAAGTTCAATGAATACAAATAACTGGACATAACGAGCTGGTGTAAATTCACACTTTACTGACTTAGCCATGCACGTGACAATGTGCACGCACCTTACACAGGAAGACCATAACACCTCCCCACAAATCTTTAAATCTCTACAAGATTTTCTTACTATGTCTTTGAATGCATAACTATGGCTAACAACAATCAATAAAGTTCAAAATTGTGTATCAATATTTAACAAATAACAACAAACAGTGTTCATGTAATGTTCAATGTTCAGAGGTCTAGTCTCTGTGGTGGTTTTCGTACTCTTTCAGGGTAGCGTCTCTGCACAGCTGCTGGTTGTTCTGCTGCCAGTACTGGATCACTGTTGCCCTCTGGTTCAAGGGTTGTCGGGGTCACTCCTAGTTTTTCCTCCAATACTTGTGGTGTGGTTGCTGGTAATGTTGATGGCAATGCAGCATCGGTGTCTGCACTGGCTGAGGGTGGGACCTGGGATGGTAGCAGCTGGTCCACGTGTCTGCGCCAAATCATATCTGGAGCGACTTGAACACGGTACATCAATGGTCCTGTCTGTTCCACAACCTGTGCAGGGCACCACTTCACGTTCCCTCGATAATCTCGTGCCATCACTGTGTCTCCTACTTCTAACCGTCGTGTAGGTGTAGCTTTAGCGAGTGCTACTTGCATGCTCAGCTCATTGTGCTTACTGACCATCTTCCTGTTAAGGTTGGGTTTCACTAAGTCCAGTCGAGTGCGTAGTGGCCGGCCTAGCATTAACACAGCAGGACTCTCTCCTGTGGTGCAATGTGGTTCTGTAAGCAATAAGAAACTTTGCTAGCTTTTCCTTGATAGGCTGGGAACTCTCTTCCATGGCCTTAAGTGCTCTCTTAAAAGTCTGGACTGACCTTTCCGCTTGGCCGTTCGTGGCGGGGTGGTATGGTGCAGACGTTATGTGCCATATACCATTCATCTTGAGGAAGGTCTGGAACTCCTCTGAGACAAACTGTGGGCCATTATCACTAACAAGTTGTTCTGGAATTCCAAAAGTGGCAAACATATCTCTCAGAACTTCAATGGTCTTAGACGAGGTGGTTGACTTCATAGGAATAACCTCGGGCCACTTACTGTGTGCATCCACCACTACTAGAAACATGGAATCTTTAAAGGGTCTGGCATATGTGTCGATGTGTATGCTTTGCCATGGAAATGTTGCCCATTCCCATGGGTGTAGAGGTACCTTACTTGGCATCTTCTGGTTTTGCTGACAACCAAGACATGCTTTAGCTACTGCTTCTAACTGTTGATTGATGCTCGGCCACCAGACATAGCTTCGCGCTAATGCCTTCATCTTCACTATTCCTAAGTGACTGTCGTGTAACTCTTGCAATATCTTCTCCTGCAACTTATAGGGAATAACTACTCTCATACCCCAGAGAATACAGCCCTGGTGGACTGCCAGCTCACTTCTGCGTTGATAGTAGGGTGTGTCTTCGCCGAAGCGTTGCGACCAACCATTCATTATCGATTCGTATACTTGCGCTAGCACTGGATCTCGTTGTGTTTCCCTTGCAATAGACGCGCTAGTGACAGGGAGTGGGTCGAACTGTGACGCATGAAACACTTCTGCAGAATCAGGATCTTCCTCATTCTTTTCGCATTGTTGTAGAGGAAGACGGGACAGTCCATCGGCATTACAGTGTTCCTTGGTGTTCTTGTACTCTATATCATACTCAAAACCAGCCAGGAAAAGTGCGTAGCGTTGTAGTCTAGCCGCGGTCATTGTGGGTATGCCCTTCTCTTGGTGAAAAATAGCTGTGAGCGGTTTGTAGTCTGTGATTAGGGTGAATCGTCTTCCGATCGCTAACGCCTCTCGGTCGATTTGCGCATACTTTCGCTCGGTCTGTGTAAGGGATCGAGATGCGAAAGCTATTGGTCGCTCTGTTCCATCGGGCATGACGTGTGATAGAACAGCACCAATGCCTGTGGGTGAGGCATCGCAAGCAAGCCTGACTGGTAGTTCTGGGTCATAATGGGTGAGAACGAGGTCAGATGTAATGATTCGTTTGGCTTCGGTGAAGGCTTGCTCACACTCATTCGTCCACTGCCATTGTGAACCCTTCTCAAGGAGCCGATGCAACGGGTGGAGTATAGTGGCTGCATTGGGCAGGAAGCGGTTGTAGTAGTTGATAAGTCCAAGGAAAGAGCGAACCTGTGACACGTTCTCTGGACTAGGTGCATTCACTACAGCTTCAATCTTTTCTTGAGTCTTGTGCAGGCCGTTGCTGTCAATCTCATGACCGCAAAATTCAATCTTCTCGCTGAAGAACTTGCACTTCTCTAAGTTGGCCTTCAAACCCTTCTTTTGGAGTTGCCTCAAGACTTGTTCTAGGTTCTGTAAGTGTTCCTCATCGGTTTTTCCGGTGATGATCATGTCGTCGAGGATGCACTGTGTACCGGGAATTCCCTGCAGGATTTGGTCCATGGCAGATAGCTGGGCTGGATGTCACTCCAAATACCAGTCGGTTGTACTGGAACAGACCCTTGTGCGTGTTGATGGTCAAAAGCTTCTTAGACTCTTCAGTGACTTCCATCTGATGATACGCTTGACGCAGATCTAGTTTACTAAAACGCTTTCCTCCCGCTAAGTTGGCAAATATATCCTCAATACGGGGTAAAGGATACTGTTCAGCTATCAAAACCGGGTTAACTGCTACTTTAAAATCGCCGCATATGCGAACTGAGCCGTTTCGTTTTACTACTGGCACGATGGGGGTAGCCCACTCACTATGCTCAACGGGACTGAGGATGCCTTCCTTTTCGAGACGGATCAGCTCGGCTTCAACCTTGGGCCTCAGTGCATAGGGTACTGGTCGTGGCTTAAAGAAACGAGGTTGACAGTCCTCGTGGACCTTAAGATCTGCTTGGTGTCCCTTAAGAGTGCCCAAGCCATCCTCAAATACAGACTTATACTCTTTTAGGAGCTTGTCTACACCTTTGGGGGTGGTTGCAGCTCTAGATGTGGTCAGCTTAAGGGTTTTGATCTCACCCCAGTCCAACTGAATGCATGACAGCCAGTCACGGCCAAATAGAGCGGGGCCTGGTGTTTCAACCACTTGGAGATCCAAACACTCAGTCTGACTTTTGAGGTTGACTTTGCAATTAATCTTTCCCTTGGGTACTATCTTCTCCCCTGTGTAGGTTTTGAGGGTGATGGGACTAGGTTGAAGCTCCATATGGCTATACAGCTTCTTATAAAGCCTAACCGGGATAACTGAGACCGCCGATCCGGTATCAAGTTCCATTTTCAGGGGTGTCCCTTCCACGGTGGGGGTTACCCAGATAATGTTCTCTTTATTTCCCACTTTATCTACAGTCAGACTACCCAGCAAATCATCACTATCATAACCCATTTCACTATCATCACTATCATCTACAAGGTTGACTTTGGGTTGGGGGCCTTCTTTTTCCCTCTGCCTGGCTTTACAAGCGCGCTTGATATGTCCCCTCTTTTTACAAAAGTGACACACTTCTTTCTTAAAAGAAAAACTGCTTTGTTCATGGTCGCCTAGGCAACGATAACACTTGGCCGGCTCCGGTGCCTTCTGAGCCTTATTCTCCTTTGAATCTACGTGCTTTTGTGTAGGTTGCTTGGGTGCATAGACGTTTTCGATTTTGTGTATAGCGTTAGACTCAGTTACTTCCTTTCTCCCTTGCATTAACTCAACATCGTTATAGGATCGTTCAAGAGCAACACACTTAGCTACGGCTGCATCAAATGTCAGTTCGTCGAGCGTCATTTTTAATAGGTCAGCCAGCATTTTCCTATCACGAATCCCAGACACCAATCGATCTCTTAATCTCTCCAACCGAACTGTCTCACTAAACTTGCATTCCGTAGCTAAATGTTTTAACACTGCAACATAGTCGCTTACCGTTTCTCCAGGGTTTCTTGAGCGATTATCAAATTCATACCTGGCTACCAGTGCTGATTTTTGCGGCTTGAGCTGCCTTTGCAGTCTTTCGACGACCGTGTCGAACGTGACGGTGTCATCTTTTAGCGTGCTCGGGGCCACCAAATCCTTCACCAATTGATACGTTTCGGGTGGGAGGCTAGTCAGTAACACCGCTTTCTTCTGTTTGGCGTCGTTAATACCATTAGCCACGAAGAAAAATCTAACTGTTCGGCGGACCCTTCGAAATCTGCTCCGACGACAAACTTTTGAGCCTTGCCAATGTGTGTTAGTCTCGGTGTTTCGTCGGCCATTCCTTGTTCCAGTTATCAATTAGGATGTCTTCTTACTTCTAGTGTAGTATGAAATCCTTTGTATCCCGTCCTCGTCGCCAAATTGTCATGTATTTAAGTTCAATGAATACAAATAACTGGACATAACGAGCTAGTGTAAATTCACACTTTACTGACTTAGCCATGCACGTGACAATGTGCACGCACCTTACACAGGAAGACCATAACATTTTCCTCTTGTTCTCTTTGACCATTTACTTTCTAAATTCTTCTGACTATGAGTTTCTTGTAGAAACGTAATTCCTTTGTTACTACCGTGTTTAGTGAGCCAATTATTGATTTTTCTATTCTTTTTATATTCCCTTAGGCCTCGATTGTTTAATAATAAAATAGGAAATTGGAATTCATCCATTATCATTAAAAGAAAGACTCCTGACACAATTATATGTTAAGCTATGCACATCTACGGGCAAAATAAACACAAATTCACACAAAAAGATAAACAAAGTATAAAATAAGTTCACTAAATTAACTTTATAAATTATGATTTTTTTACTATTATAAAGCAAAAACGGTCTTAAACGCCCACTGGATTTCATACACCACATGCGCCTTCGATACCTAATTTGTTATAAATATGTTAATTCTCCTAACATTGTCATGATATTCAAACTTCTTCATTGAAAATGTCAGTATATTGGTCATGATATTAATTATTCTAAAGATTTTGACTTACAATGGCCTGCATATAATAGATCATAAGAACGAGTACAATTGTCTATCAAATAAAGAAAATAATTAGATACTAAAAGGTTTATCCTTGGGTCAAAATGCCGTTAATGAAGAGTTTGTCTGACTTACTAAAGTTGACTTTCATCTTGTTCTGCTTTGCCTTCTTAAGAGTATCCATCTGCTCTTTTCTTCTCTTGACATTCTGAATTTGGTGTTCTTTAGGTGGTAACCTCTGGATAATATCTTCTCCACATCTTCATATCTCAAGAATCTCGCCAGTATAGGTCTTGGGGTATTGTTGCTTGACTTCTTACCAAACGGGTTACGATGATCGTGTTGAATCTCAATTTACTGCCAATCAGGGAGGTGGAGCTGATCCTTCAACAACGATCTAAGAACATATTGTGTCTTCATCAGGTTCCTCGTCGATATACAGGAATTCCAAATTCTCTCTGTGTGAATACACTTCTAAATAAAGATCTTTAGTCTTAAGTTCTTTGAGCATTTTGTTAAACTTGATTGCGTTGTCTTTCAATTCCTCTTGTGTCTTTTTACCTCTGCTGAATGCATTTCAAGCTTCTTAAGACCTTCTTGTACTGATTAATCTTTGAAGCCTTCAGAGTGATTTAGGCTGTACTCCATATCGTCGGTTTTAGTTATAAGACCTTCCAATGATTGTTCAGCACTTGTTATTCTTGAAGGTTTTTACACAGCTCTGTTGTCAAAGTTTCAACCTTGGCAAGCTTCATAGAATCTCCTTCTAGTTTCTTTGTTCACTCTTGAAGGACTCCAATACTATCCCTCACTTCTTCATCGAACGTTTCCAATTTTACCACTCTTTCTTCAAACTTTGCGATAGTTTTTTCTACCTTTACCATAGCATCTTGTATAGAATCCAGTTTACTTAGCTTTCCAATTATGAAATCTAAATTCTTTTTTTCTACCTTTACTATAGCATCTTGTATAGAATCCAGTTTACTGAGCTTTCCAATTATGAAATCTAAATTCTCGGTGAAATGTTTCTGCCATGTCGAGAGCTTTTAGTATCTCGTCGTCTTTTGTGATACTTTCTTCACTAAAATTCCTGATTCTTTTACCTTTGTTAATTTCTAATAGAGAGGCCATTTACTTGGAGAAGTTTTACATTATTCTTACTCTGCCATTGCCTCAACCCAGTCTCTTTTGTTGTGAGTTTTTAATAGCCTATCTTGTTCTTGAATGGCAGATTGAACAACAGAATCAAACCACGGCTTATCACAAGGATGGATGACTACAACTTTTCCATGAACAAAGGAAGAAATCGTTTCATATCTATTTTTATTTTGCTCAAGTCATCATTCAATCTACATGTATCCACATTGGTCATTTGACTGTACAGTCAACTCTAGCATTCAAGATTCCTCGCTATTACGAACACAGTACTAAAATTACAAAGGAATGGAATCTCATTTTCTAATCTTGGTCATTGTTGGTCTTACAATACTTGACGTTTCTCATAAGTACACTAAATCTAAAACCCACTTTGTTAAACGAATGTTTAACATTTGGTTGAAAGGGATATTTCTGAACCATCCTACCCAAAATAGTAACACTTACAGTTAAATATATCTAGGTTTTCTTTGAATAAACAAACTTTCTTAAAATTTCATTATTTTGAAAATGTCTGGTGGAAATTTTATTTGACTGATATCAATTTGATTGCCCTTCATTCATCTGTTACTTTCTCTAATCATTGTCTCATTTTGGCCATTCTTGGTCTTACAATACTTATTGGTAATTGAGGCATTATTTCCTATAACATATTTGCTTGTGGAGACGTTTTACAAGTAAATCTTGCACATTGGCTGGATGATACAGCTCTAAAATCTCTTCAAATGTGTACATTGTAACATCAATATGTTGTTCACAAGCAATAGTTTTTGTCATGTGTTAACATCACTTAACCTCTCTGACTCATATCTTTGTTCATGTTTGTCGAGCCATATATCCAACAGATGCAACCTCCAAAACCACATTGTTAAACAAACATTTCTAAAAGGTCGAATTAAAATGATCCAGTGACTTTCACCAAGTTCTTTAAAGTTTTTTAACTATCCTACCCAAAACAGTCATACTTCCAGTTGAATATGTCTAAGTTTTCTTTGAGCAAATTAATTTTCTTAAAATGTAATTACAATTTTGAACGTATTCGGTCAAAGTTTTATTTGACTAATCATCTTGACCGTTCTACATTCATCTGTTACTTTCATGTAGCCATTTTCTAATCCTTGGCATTCTTGGTTTTACAATACTTATTGGTAATTGAGGCATTACATTGTATTTTTGTAACACTTTTTCTTATTGAGACATTTTTCATAAGTAAATCTTGTGTACTTCCTGTAAGATACAGCTCTAAAAACTCTGCAAATGAGTACAAAATCATTGTAATATAAATCTTTTTTTAATAGTTGTTGTCTTGTGTTAGCATGAAAACATTATGTTTATAACTTGTCTGACTCGTATCTTTGTTCTTGTTGTTATAGGCATATATCCAACACCACATTTTTAAACAAACATTTCTAAAACATTGAGTTAAAATGATCCAATGAACTTCACCAAGTTCTTTGATTTCTTAACTATACTTGAAATTACAATGAGAGCATTTGCACCTTCTTAATAAGAGTTCTTCAACACCTATGACTGATAGTTTGCAATTTTATTCTGTGGTTTCCATTGAAAAGATACACGAGATGCTGTAACTAAAATCCCTTCTGTAATCTGCCAGTTGCAGAAATGCAACTTTGGAGCACTTTTTTGTTAGTTGGAGTAAGGTATAGCAATTTTGTAAAAATATGATTTTATTTTATTTTATTTCTTATTTAACCATATCCATTTTGTGATCATTACAAAATTCTAAAATCTGATTGGTTCATGTGAGTGTGATTTATGACCAAATTGCATCATTTTGAGCTTTCAAGCTTAGCCTATGAAATCCCAATCATTTTACAAATCAGCCAATAAGGTCAGTGACCTATCATTTTCATTCCATTATTCAACCAATGAAATTAGAGAAAAGGGTCATTTTTTGCAAAGGAAAGGATTTCCAGGTATTTTCAAGTGACATTCAATAACTGAATGAGAAGAATTTTCAACTTCTTGGCATTAAAAAACATCCACAAGGCTACAAAAGTCCTGATTTTCTAATTTTAAATCCAACTCAACTTTGATGTAAATTGATAGCTGGTGAAGAAGGCAAAAAATAGATATCTTTTATTTCCTATAATTGAAATAATACTTTTACTTCAAGCCTAATGTGCTTTCTTGCTCTTCCCAAATTTGTTGGTATTAGAATAAATCAGCAATGTAGAAAGAGTGATATTAAAAAGAAAATCTCATGGACAACAAAGCCAGTTGGTCTCACAACAACTAGGGAAATCCAAAAAAAAGTTTCTTCAAAATGTTCTTTAACGAATTTATGTAATTCGTTACCATTCAAGGTATCTGTGGCTCAAGATCACCTCTTCCATCATGGACATCATTAATTTGAGTACTTTACCGCCACTATTCACTTTGCTCACTTTAGCAGTAGAACCCTCTTTGATACCTTCAGACGCACTCTCATCATGTGTTTTTTTTTATCTGATGGAAGTTCAGGACATGCCTGTCATTTTCTGTATTTGAACAACGCTTGTCTGCTTGTCTTGCTTAACAAACTCCTACATACTATTTTGGGAAATTTTTAAAGTGTTTTGTTATCTTCTCAAGATATTCTAGAACTTTTACAACGAAACTACTTTATAACTCAACCAAATTTGCAATTAGATCATGTGTTACTATGGGAACGTTTGAAACTGGAAAGACAAAGTTCTTTTTCTTCTGTTTTTAAATAATCATCTCTCCCTCTCCCCCACTGGACAAAGTTGCTAACCTGGATGTGTTGTCAGAGTCTTGTGCAAGATTGTAGTCAGTCTGACATGAACAAGGACAATGAAGAAACTGACCTCCCCATTAGGCTCAGGCATCCTGTCAGCCTACATCTGTCGACAAAGGTAGTTGGTCTAAGGTGACAGTGACAATGGAAGGACTGTCTTCTCCATTATCTCAGGCATCCAATCAGCCTACATCTATCGACCATGATAGTTAGTCTTAGGTGACAGGGACAATGGGAGGACTGTATTCCCCATTAGGCTCAGGCATCCGGTCAACTTACCTCTGTCAACAAAAGTAGTTGACCCAAGAGGGACAATGAAAGGACTGCTGTCTCCCATTAGGATCAGGCATATAGTCGGCCTATCTCTGTCGACAAAGGCAGTTGGTCCAACAGTGACAGGGACAATGGAAGGACTATTAGGCTCAGGCATCCAGTCAGCGTACCTTTGTCAACAAATCTAGTTGGTCTGACGGCAACAGGGCCAATTCTGGATGAAGGTTTAGGGAGAAACGTTTTGTTATGTTGCATACTTATTTTGTTGTTCGGCCATCCAGTTAGAGATTTTGCCAGTTCAACAGAATTGATAAAACTAGTTGGTCTGAATTCTATGGGGGCAATACTAGAACTACAGGAATTGCTTCTCTACCTTAAGCCTCTGACATCCAGTCAACTTAACATTGTGAACAAACCTAGTTGGTAAAAGAGTAACAGGGACAATCTTGGATGACTTAGTTTAAGGAAGATTTTGTTTGTTGTGTTGCATACATTGTTGTGGATCTGTCGTCCAGTTAAGGCCTTTCACACGGGCGATTTTCACATGCAATTTAGTTGCAATTCTGAAAAATACAAAATCAGTTTCTGGGGGGGACCGCTTTTTTCGCTCTTTCTGATCAAGGAAAAGTCGAGTGCTAAAATGTAAAAAAAAGTGATGTTATTTCACTTCTTGTTCTTGTTTTTGCTCTTGTTTTTTTTTATGACAAATGAATTTATGATAACTGATTCTATACCAATTATGTAAATTCAACCTGCCTAGACTAGCTTCAGCTACATGCAGGTTGAATATGTTTTACTTTTTTGTAAATTAGTTGTACGTTCCATAAATTATGACAATATGGTGCCAGCCCACTTGTAACCTATCACAAAAGCAATGGAAGGTCTCCCTTCTCCCATTATGCTCAGGCATCCTGTCAGCCTACCCCAGTCAACAAAACTAGTCAGTCTGAGTGGGACAATGAAACGACTGTCTTTTCCCATTTGGCTCGGGTATCTAGTTGGCCTACCTCAGTTGACAAAACTAGTTGGTCCAACAGTGACAGGGACAATTCGGGAATTTTTGTTATGTTGAATAATTTTTGTGGTTGCTTGACCCATTTAGAGATCTTGCCAGCCCAGCACAATCAAGAAAGCTACTTGGTCTGAAAGCAACAGGGACAATGGAAGCACTACTCTCTTACAGCAGGCTCAGACATCCAGTCCGCCTGCCTCTTGATGTTAACAAAAAACAACAACTACAAAAACTATGTTGAATTTGAAAAAAAAAAGAAAAATTGTACAGAATCTAGGTATTCAAACAAAGTTTCAAAAAATAATTCCGCCTTAGAACCAACACAATTTCTGTTTTTTGGTTTAGCTGTCCATTCTCTATTTTTATCACTGATGTTGGACCTTGGTCAGGAAATGTTTGAAGATGTATCTATCTTGGTAGAATAGACCGTTGAAGCTCTCTCTTTCTCCTTGTCAACAATGACATACAAGCTGCCCTCGTGGAACATATCAAACAGTCGGAATTTATGGTTCCTTTCGGTCACTGGTTGCGCTTGGTGTTCTCTATTGCCACATGCTATTGATGGTATTTCTCCCACCAGCATATGCTAGCCATGGCGTCTGGAGTGACATTTGGTCCATCTTGGTGAGGTCCATGTTTTACACAGTGGCTAGAAGAACTTGAGCAGCATTCTGTGAAAATGTCAGGATATCTTTTGTTTCCATGATGTCCACCTTGGTTTACAAAATCTACTACCAAAGTGGCTCATTGCTGACTATATACTTATTAAACTGTAGCTCTTTGGAGCTTGTCCAGTAGCCACCTGAAATACAGCAATGTAAACCCAGCTATTTGTAATTCGTTGACTTAGTTGTTGATACATTTACGGATTAGTAGTCCATTGTTGTCGTGGTTTTTTTTTTACACATCTAGAATTCCTTCAATTGCACTATACATGAACTAAACGTTAACCTAAAATGCGAGTTTTTTCTAGTTTGACTGAAAGTAAAAAAAATCATGCCCTTAAAAACATTTTCTGACTTTTTCACATGAATGAAACATCCAATTACTTTATTAGATATTGCATTTAATTTCGGATATAATGTCTTTGGCAATGATGATTTATTATTAGTTGAGATGTGAGCGGTTGAATGTAACAACAAAGTTGTCTTGCGCTTTTTCCTAAGGTGCGAACATTTTTCATTTGAACTGCTCATATCTTGGTCAATATTCTTTCATTTTCATCGTATTTTCACCATAATTCATATTTTCACATGCACTTTGTGAAAATGCTGTCCAATCGCAAAATTATTTTGAGTATTTTGTAACGTCGACATCGACTCTATTTTTTAATTATTTTTTTTTTTTTGTCGTCACATTAATAACAATGATAAATGATATTTCACTCAGCGCCAATTCCGCCGGTTACACGAATAGCACATTACAACAGAATCAAAAGTGAAATTATTGTTAAAATACAAAGTAATTTAATTCTTATAAACGATTGAAACGCCACTAAGTATTGACATGCCACTTTTAATATCAACGAATATAAACACAAACATAAAGCTAGTAAACCATTAACTATGTCACATATTAATCGTTATCACTTAGATTCATATATTGGCTTGAATTACTTGTATAAGCGGTATGTTTGTTGACGAGACCCAAGACTTTCTGATAGCAATCGAATATAAATGTTAACTCGAGAGTACTTGTATTGATTAGGCGCCTCAATATGACTGGAGGGAAATTGAAATACACGGAATGAATTACAGATTAAAGCATCTCTCGTGGATTTTCAGAAAATTGACCTAGCAATGCTCAGTTACGAATAATAGAATTAAGATAATACCAAAAATGGCGGCTGACTGTAATGAGTTATTATGAAATAATTGGGATAGCACGCGTGCTGCTATTAGCGGGAAGTCATCTTTGCGAGCATTACAACTGCCTAGGGAAAACTGCTCTTGATTTGTTAACTAAAAAAAATATATTTTTATAAGTGGTATTTCCATTGCACTTAAAGTTACTTTGCCTCTGGCACTGTTTTATAAAAGTAATGCGAGTTAGGTGAATCGTACCAGGTGAACATTTTAAGAATACAAAGCGCATCATTACTCAAGTAATACATTTTTCTATCTGCGCATTACGTCGCTTTGGGCGATCTTTGATAAGTGGTTCTATCATTCAACGTCAGTGTTAGTGTACTTCACGAGAGGCTTTGAACGACTTCAAGGACACACGACGTAAATTGTCTCTCAAAATGTTTCGGCGACGTCACAAAAGAACATGAAGAAAACCATGCGCTTTCTCACAGAACCTGCTTCTCACTTCATAATAGCTATGCTTAGGCAACTTTGTTCCGGTTACGTGTCAAAATTTCTAGTAACATGTAAACAATAGAATTTGGAATGCATAAAGTTATGTCAGTGTAGACAGAAGGCCAAACTGGATAAGTGTATGAAGTTGAGTTTTCAAATTTATTAGAGCTAGTGTGGACGAATCCTTAATATAAGCCTGTCACTTTGAAATGTGCATTGGACTTGCTCATCCGACAATAAAGCCATAATTGTCAGACTCTGACCCAGTCGCCTGTATAGAACATGCGCAGATAGTGATGACAACGACTGGGTTCGAGTCTGGTCAAGTGCCGTTTCTCAACCATACTTAGTTGTTACGTGATCAGTCGGGGTTTTAAAAGCATCACGTTCTAATCATGCATTGTTTTGTTTTATTTGTAATTTGTTCCAAATCATTTGACGCTATGATAGAGCTTTTGTATCTTTTTTACCTTGTGAGTGATGTCGTTTTTGCCTCCTGTGATGAAATTCGCAATTTGGTGGTGTTACAAGTCCTAATGATTGTAGTGTTTATATTTGATTCGAGAGATACTCTTCGGGTGTCGATTTTAAACTTGACCTAACAGAAAGTGGATTTTTGTCATATGCACGCAAATACTTCATTTGAACCAAACCCAACTTAGAAAATACCAAAGAAGAACAAAATGACATGAAGTAAGTCGATAAGTTTCTCATCGCGTTTCAGGCGTTCTTATCTCCCTTTCTTTCTCCATCTTTCTCCCAATTGGTAAGTGAATCAAACAAGGTTCTAGATTCCGGATTCCAAGTAATGGATTCCGGATTCCAAGGCTCTAGATTCGGGATTCCAAGTAATGGTTCCGGATTCCAAGTTTCTAAATTCTCGTTTCCAAGTGAATGTTTCAGGATTTAATTGTTCTTGATTCTGGTTTCTAAATAAAGGATTCCGGAATCCAAAAAGACAAACAAGTTCTGGATTAATCCCGAATTCCCTTCCATAAGGCGACATCTTAGGCCTTCTCTCGTGAGGTAGGGTGTTCCTCGATAGTAAGTATACCTCGTTTGTTAATGATATCATTTTGGACTCGAAAACATAATACTTTTCCAAGCTACCTAGGGACACCCTTTTATCGTTTGAGGTGACTAAATGTTTTTTTATTAGATCCTGTAGCCTGATTGAATCTGTTTTAAAACAACAGGGATAATATAGAATATGACGAATCACTTCGGAATAGTAAACTCCCTGTGGAGGTAACGTGTTCTCCGACACTCATTGCGGTCTTCGAACGACCCTTTGGCGAATGTCTTTTGTTCCTACTCCATGTTTCCGTTATTGTCCTAAAAGAAAAACGTCTTTTTCAATTAAACGGCGTGGAAATGCATAGTGTTTGTTCCGTTTCAATTTTGCTATAGAAAATTCGTTTGTAAATTAATCCGGTGTTGTATAAACGTAACTTAAGATTTATTGATTCCAAGTATCTTGCAATACTGCTCGATAAAACGAAAGCACTTCAACGTTTTAATGCAGTGCTTGACACAAAAACTGTGCTTTGAAGCTTTTTGTAATATTAATAGAAGTCGGAAGTGGCGAAACGATTGACATCGGTAAGAACTATCGATAGGGACCATTGAAGTGTTCCTACATAGTATACGCACAGGCTGCTAATGAGGAGAAATTTCCGTGGATTGTTTTGAACTGAGCTAAAGTGATCTGATTGGTTAGTTTTTTTTCTTATCAGTGTTGGTATTGGCTGTCGTAGGAAGTTGTGTTTGGATTGATGATTAAAGGAGAAAATTGTGAGATTTTTTTGAAGTGCACGTATTAAAAGGTTCGGTATGATGGCATATAATTTTGTTGTTCGTTAATGGGAGTTGGTGTGGACACGTTTTTACAAGGTAAATTTTATGTTTTATCCGTTTAAACTAACATGCAATCTTTGCTTTTTTCTGTATTCCTATGCAGATTCTGTATAATGATTGTAATACTGATAATGATCTATCTCTAAAGCGCATTTCAAAAACGACTCTATGCTTTTTACAATGGTTATGAAATATGAAAGAAAGATTTAATTTAGTATGAAAAAGAGGGGAAAAGGTGTGCATCAAAGGAGTCTTTGGGAAGTTAACTCCTTTTACGTTTTTCTCTCCTTTATTCAATCTTCCTATTTTGTTTCTTCCCCTCATCTAGTTTGTTTTTGTTGGGATGAGTCGCCTTTCCCTATCATAGTTTACTCTATTCGTGTACTTGCTTCTTTTTAGTTTTGGTATCTCTTCCTTTTCTTTTCTTTTTTTTTTTTCTTCGAGCCTCACCGCACTTACTCCTCGCGACTTTTCTTTCCTGGGTTATTTTTATCACTTGTTGATCTTTCTAAACTTTTTTTTCTGATTGGAATAAATGTTCCTCCCTATTATTTTCTATTTGCTTTCCTTTTTGTATATATGGTTTCGATTTGTTTCTTTTAAGTTCTCTGTTCAGCTTTACCCCCCCCCCCCCCCCGGGTCTTTTGATAACTTTTTCATTGTTTCGTTAATATTTCCTTTATATATATCTCTACATTGTTGTCTTTTTACGGCATATTTGTTAATTACTAGTAATTCTCTTATTTGGGTTTGTTCACGTTCAATTTCCTCTCTTTTTTGCTTCTCAATTTTCAACTTCAACATTTAGCACGGCTTTTTTTCTTTCTTTCTGTTCATGTTACACGTATTGTCTGATTTTAACTACCGTTTTACTTTCTATTGAACCGAAATATCAAAGATCAAATCTCTTGTGCGTTTGAAGCATTTGAAATGTTTACAATTCCGATAAAAAGAAACTTATTAATGACCTAACACTAATCCAATTTTCATTTCGACGCATTTATGATAAAATGTATTTTGAGAAAAAAAAATAATATCAAATGTCTTTTCAGGTTATTAACAAACGACAAAGTTAGAGTACGTAAGTGCAATTTCAAGTAAGAAGCCCAATATATCATAGACTTTTGGCGTTTTGTGCGCTGGAGGTAGAGTGGCATATCAATGATATTTAAAAAAAGCATTTTGCATGGTCTTTGAGGGTTTCTAGTCAGATTTGACAACTCCAGTTAATTTTTATTGTTTCATTATTATTTTTTACCAATTCCACTAGCCTTTTTTTAATGGTTTTGCAGACTGTTAGTTTGATTATCTCTTGGTTGGTTCATCTATTCGCTTATTTGTCTGTTTTTGTCTCTCTGTCCGCCGTTTTCGCTGGTTTGTCTGATGTTTTAGTTTGTTTGTTTGCTCGTTCGTTTGTTTGTCCGTTTGTTTGTTTTATCTTTTTTGCTTGCTTGCTTGCTTGTTTGTCTGCTGATTTGCTTTGTTTTGCTCACTTCTTTGTCTATGGGTTCGTTAGTTCGTTTGTTTTTTATTATTTGAATATTTTTGGTTTTTCGTTGTGTTTGTTTGTTTTTTTGCTTACCTGTGTGTGTTTTTTCTGTCTGTTTGTGTGTGATGAGTGGTTTGTCCATATAGCTTTCAAATTAACGTTGAGGGTTTGACATCAACTGACATCCAAGACAAGTATTCGTGAAGCTAATTTTACTTGTGTTATTGAATATTAAAAAAGTGACGCGTTGTGGTGTCAGTTTCAACAAATCCATTAAGACAATGTCGAACTTTAATCCGTTTTTTTAATCTGCAGTTTGAAGTGATTTTATGGAATGATGATTTTGAACTTGTGCAATTTTCCATTGACCATTTGAGTCGACTCGCTTCCTTTGAGAATGATGTGTGTGCAAATAAATAAAGTCTAAAAATAAATGTATAAAAATCTAAGTTGATATAATATATGTATACAATTCTTCCTGTAATCTTTATTACGAAATATACAAAATGTAGTAATATATCGTAGTATTATAATATGTACAATATAAAATGTTTAAAGCGTTCAGTAATAATTTGAGTTAAGATGTAGGTATGACCTCTGGTCCTGAGTTTACGTTCTCTTTCGTTAGACAGTAACCCTTGGACATTTATCTTTGTGTGTATTTAGATTGTTCCAGAGTTTGCGATCGTTCTTTTCAATTTCTTTGAAAAGAATCTACTTCTCGGTGTAGCCCAGTTTATGTGATCTTTTAAGGTTGGTGATGACTAATTAAAGAGTGATTTTTTTCTCGAAATTCCTTTCTATCTGTAAAGAACGAGTTCAGCACTTGATAGATTGAAAGAAAAAAATTGAGGTCACCGTGCATTTTAATGAGCTATACGTCATCAAATATTACAAATTAGGCAATTTGAAACTGGAAGGGAAAAAATTCATAAATTGTCATATAATTTTAATTTGTAAAGGAAATATCTCTTAAACCATAACACACATAATATTCTTGTAGATAAATGTCTTTAAAGGTAACAAAATTGAAAAAATATTTTTTCGAGAGCAGTTGAACGCATGAGTATTAACATTTTCAAATTAGCTACCCTAAAAGAAATCACCAATATTTCTATGATCTTTCAATTTTAAATTTTCAAAAAACTCACTGTATGAAAGATTTCTTATCACACAAAGGGACGGACCATTAGATATTTAAGGAGCAAGGATGGCACAGTTGGTTAGTGCGCGTCCGTCTGTGCGAGAGGCCACGAGTTCGATTCACAGTAGGTTCACATCATTCTTTCGACTTCATTCTATTCTGTGTAGCTTGTAGTAGCTTTAAATACCCGTAAAAAGGAGCAATGATGGAAAGAGGGGGTAAAGTGCGCACCGTCGGCTTCCTGGGAGACAGGAACTAACGACGTTAAATATAAGTACCTTTATTTGAGAGTGCGGTTTGCTCCACAGGCAGCCCAAGCTCTTTATCTGTCAATATTTATAAAAATCATTTCAATGTTAAACTTGAAATTAATTAATTTATGTGTTTCGAGGAGTAGAACAGAATCCTACTTTTTGCAACTCGTTGCGCAAAGGAAAAGAGCTACATTAAATGCTTCAGAAACGTACTCTTAGGACTGGTTTACACGAGGTGATTTGTTGTGTTGGATTAGATTTGAGGTTTACAAGCTTCTTGGCATCTAAAACACTCAAAGCTTTTGCAAGGTTCCTCCAATATTACAAATACCTACAAATTGATTAAATTCTGTATATCAGTCTTTTTATTGTTCCATTGATCAACTACTACACCTTCGGTTGAGGGGCTGTTTATATGTAGTGAACCTTAATTGACTGCTACTTGTCAGAACAAAATTCGAAATAAAGGTCTAACACTGGCCCAAAACGCGAACATCCCAAAAATTCAAAAAGCAACGATTTCCAATATCTAGAACTCTAAAAAAGGAAAAGAGAAAGAAATTCGACGCTAATGACTTTTTTGGGGGAGGGGAGGGGGGAGGGGCTTAGTCGTTTAAAAAATGCTGACTTAAAAAAAAGGAAAAATGACTCTAAGGACCTTCAAACATATGCAAGAGAGTAGAAAATAGTAGGAACAAATCAGTAGTCATTACACTGTTACTCCTGCTTGTTTAGTTTTTCTCTGCTGTCCAAAGTTACACCATTCTTTTAAAGCTATGCTTGTCTTTGTTTAATGGTAGAGAAGGCGCACCCATCCAACCTAATCAAATAATAGGTTTTGTCGACAGGATATTTTGTGGTAAAACGGACATGCAGTCATTTAAAAATAATACATCAAATGAATATTCATCCACCGCGTACTGTTTTCAATGTATTTTATCAGTTATGATATTGTAGTTATGTCATATATACAATATGAGCGGCCGATCTGTATGGAATATAGAATGTCTAGATTAATGCAGCTATTCTAGAGTAATGTTTTTGAAATTAGATTTAATTTGGCCGAGATATTTCAAGCTAAACCTTATGCAAATCAGGACGATTTCTGTATCAAATATACAGATGCCGTCACGGTAGTGATTTTCTATTGTTCTGGGTTCCTTCGAAGAATATGTTGATTTAATTGATGATGTTCTGATTGGAAGTTTTTTACCCACGCTATTTGGCCAGGATGAGCCATTGCCAGAGAAACTGTTAGAAGTAATCACATTACCACCAACACAAGGGGGCTTAGGCATTCAATCATTAAAAGAGGAAGCCCCAAAGCAAATAGCAGCTTCCACAGTAATCACGGCAGCACATGTAAAAACTATCATAAAACAAAGTATAAAAACACCAGACCCTTCAGAGGAGCTTAAGAAGCAGCAACAATCATTGAAGTCAGCAAGCCTAAAATCCAAGATGAATCTTATAGATGCATCAATACCACCTGATTTATTAACCCATGTAAAGCAGGCGCGAGACAAGGGGGCTAGTTCTTGGCTAAATGCACTACCACTAAAAGATCAAGGTCTTGCATTAAACAAACATGAATTCAGAGACTCTCTCCGTCTTCGTTACAATATGCCTCTAAAAGATCTACCAAGCCAATGTACCTGTGGTGCAGCCTTCTCTGTAAACCATGCCCTTTCATGTAAAAAGGGAGGATTCGTGACACAGAGACACGATGGCGTAAGAGACTTGTTGACTAGCATGCTTGACAAGGTATGCGTCAATGTAGAATCTGAACCACGTCTTATCCCGCTAGACAACGAGAAGTTTGATCTGACATCGACAAGTACAAATGCAGAGGCAAGACTGGATATCAAGGCAGGAAGTTTTTGGTCAAGAGGAGTAAATGCATTTTTTGATGTTAGAGTTACGCATGTTAACTCCTCTAGTAATGCAAACAAGACCACTGCGAAAATTTTCAAAGAGCAAGAGCAAGAGAAAAAGAGGAAATACCATCAACGAATTCTTGATGTAGAGATGGGAACATTTACACCCCTTGTATTTGGTACGAATGGAGGCATGGGAAATGAATGTCAGGTCTTTTTAAAGAACTTAACTGAAAAACTGTCTAGTAAGACCAGCGAATCGTATGCGGAAACAATGACATTTATCCGTACTAGAATAAGATTTCAAATTTTAAAAACAACCATATTATGCATAAGAGGATCGAGAACTCCATTTAAAAGTAGAATCGTAGCTTTAGATGATTTTAAATTAAACAATTTTATAGCAAACGTAATTTGATTTTAACATAGAAACGTTTTTATTTTATTCATTTTTTCTTTATTGTCTAATATTATCTTTGACACTGTTATGATATCGTTCTTAGTTTATTATTATCATCATTTATAAAAATTATATATTGAAATTTTTAAATACTATTTTAGGTTATAAATTTTCACATTTATGTATATATATATATATATGAACATTTAATATTATTCAATGATTTTCGCTGTGAAAAATTTTTTTGTAATTTAATTTTGAAATAAAGTTTTTTTTTAATTATTCATGAATTTTATAATGTATTAAACATTTTATTATTACAGCTAACTGCAAAAATTCTGTCTTTTTGACCATATTTAAATATATATATATATTTCTCACCAAAGAAATTATGGTATACCTCCCAATTTTTTTCGATTTTCCTAGCATCAGTACCATGTGAAAAAATATAGTGGTCGATATCCCATCATTTTTTTCTTGAAGAAATATATATATTTATATATCTTTAAAACGACAGAATTTTTGCAGTTGGCTGTATATTATATATATTATATATTTATATATAAGAAGAAAGTATATATTTTATTCTTGTATGTCTATTAATTTAACATCTCATATCCTAGAAACATTTTTAGATTAAAAAAAAATGAGTAATTTCAAAAGAATTAGATTAACTTTCGCAATTAAATTAACAAGACAAACGACCGTTGAAAATTTAAGACTTTCCAAAGACCTTTTCTTATTAATTATATAAGTAGGTCGATGAATTGAACAAAATACTAAAGTTATGAAATAGCTCAAAAACTACATGTCACTTCTTTGGTTGTCCTTTTTCTCTCTTTTTTGTTGTTGCTGTTGTTGTTGTTTATCTGTTAGTTTTCACAGTAATAGTTGTTTGTCCTTCGCTACTTTTGCTTGTGCATAATGACATTTCTTGTTTTTTTTTCTTTTTCTTTTTTATTTGAATTTTTCAGTTTATATTTTCATTGCTTTCTTCGTTAGTTTTGGTTTTAGGCGTTTCTATTTAATATTCCTATAGAAATAATCATCTTTTCGCGTCATTTATTTTTTTTTGATTAAGCCCTTCAGCACTTGAAAGCAATTTCTACGAATTCACACAGCCCATAAAAAATTGATTTCGCACTATTAAAATTTGGTCAAAGACAAACCGGTAATTTGTAAACTGGAGAGTTGCATTTTACGACAGTAACCGCTAAACTAAGCAAATTCGCCGACAAAAGAACATCATCCTTTGCAGTGGAAATGAGTTGAGACATTTGGTATGAAATGCGCTGGAGGACGTGCACTTTGACAGCACAAAGGTCGACACTAATATCCTTAAAGATGTGACCAATTCATTTATTGATACATTTATTGCAGTTCGATTATTAATCAGTTTATCACGAACTTATTCATCTGTTTGTTCGTGCATTCATGCATCGGCTCACCATTTCATTTATTCATTCATTCATTCTTTCATTCGTTCATTCATTCGTTCGTTCGTTTATTCATATATTCGTTCGTTTATTCATTCATTCATTCATTCATTCGTTCGTTCATTCATTCATACATTCGTTTGTTCATTCATTCATTCATTCATTCATTTGCTGATTCAACCATTCGTTTACTTCTTGTGAAGTTTTTCCCAAAAGTTCAGTCTCTTTTATTCTTTCTTTTCATGTTCAATAAACAAAAATTGTCTCAATTATGTTGTATCAAGTGCTTTTGTAACGCACTTAAAACACTGTTAGCAAAAATGGCTTTTCCTTCTGAATTAGTCATGTCGCAGTGATAATTGGACTTGAAAACTTAAGACCACCATGAGGAGAGATCTTTAAATGGCCCAAGGGGCTTTTAGTGTTCTACCAGTGCTATGTGTATGCACCCTTGGAGACATGAAACATGTAAGCTAACTCAATTGACTCTTGTGGCGTTATTGAGCAGATCTTCAATTCATTTGCTTCAATTGGCCAAAAATGTCATTGTATGGGTTTCCTCCTGAAATACCAAGGTACCACTCAGTGCTTGAAAGAACTACGCTAATATCCTACAAATAGATGCTGAATATAGAGGCTTTGGAAACGATGGCGTTCCTGTGGATTTTAATCACTGAAGCCTTGGTTTTACTTTGCATTCTATTTATTGTAGCTAATCTTTTGTACCTGTTAGACTGACTGACTGACTGACTGACCATCAAGAGGAAGAGAGTTTGCATATAATGAAATAAACTATTGGGATTTGTTTTCGTCAATTTTTGTTGTTTGAGACCGTACTCAAATATTCGGTCTGTCTGGGTGATTCGGCTAACAGTGACAACTCGTCTCATGTACCAAGGGAGGGAAGGGGGGGGGACTTAAACGATCGGGGATGCTCGTCGTTTCTTATAGGGGTAACAATAGGCGATTTGGTATCTTTTAGGGTTTAAAAATATGAAATTTGCCAAATCCTCACTTTTTGGTATCTTTTAGGGGTTCGAAAGCCACTGAAACTCATGATTTTGGTATCTTATAGAGATGAATAATTTGTGGAGCCACGCCCTTTTGAAAAACGTCCGGTATCTTTCAGGGTTATTTTTGAAAAATTCCAACGAGCATCAATATCCCCGATCATTTATCCCCGGAGTCTCCCCCCCCCCCCGCTCCCCGGGTAGCATGTAAGCATGGTCTTGTTCAGTATAGTCTTCTCATTCCCTCAATTCCTATTTTGGGAATTTTAAGCTTTTTATGTTAACAAACTGTGCTATCCCTGAAATGTGGAGCCACTTTGATTTGAACTGAGGACTTCTGGCAATAACCAACTGTGCCCTCCTTGTGTCTTTGACAAAAATAGTAAGTCACCGGGAATAAAACTCACGACCTCTCGTGTCAGCATTTGTTTCTTGTTTTCAACAACAAAAAACACTCTTATATCACTGTGTGATCACTGAGATCTTTTAAGTCGTGCTTTTTTTTCAATTGTGGCTTGCTATCACATGCACGAAAAGGCTACACGAGTCTGCATATACAAACAATAGCATAAACTTTGTTCAATAAATATTATCGCACGTCTGATTTTCAACATTTTTTATCGGTTTTCTTCAACAATTTGTATCGACTAATGTATGAAACAGATATATAACACTTTGAAAAGGCAGCAGTTCTGATGTCACTTTTTTATATAAGAACAATTTCTATTTTTCAGACTGATTGTGTTGTTATTTATATGCGAGGAAGTATATGCTGAATTTCCGCTGAATCGGAAATCCCTTATCACTATCGTAAAAACCATCATCTAATAGACGAGTATTAAATTTGAAAATAAAATGTATGATAAGCAAATTATAGTTTTGAGAAACCAAAAAATAAAGACCTTGCCATTCAAGCCTGCAATGCTTTGCAGTTTTAGTAGCAAATCCACAAGTTTTTGGTACGACACAAAAGTACTAAATGATGAGTATAAAGTACTGATTCTTGGACAATGATTTTGCAATGAGGTAGATGTACACACAAAATAGATAAATAATAAATAAAAAGAAAAGAAAATGTAGAAATAAAATTAATGTAGAAGACTGAAATAAACACTATTGAAAAAAGGAGGTGCACTCAAAAATACTTATGAATGATATGTATCAAGTGCGCAGTGACAACGTCACTAAACGATGTTTAATTTTCTACTTGATGTCGAGTTGGTGCTCAGGATCATTTATCAGAGATATTGGACCAAATAAGGTTTGATAGCTTCTACACAAGGACTTATATTAAATCCTATTTGATCATGATTGGCCGTGAACTTTAAAAAAATCAAGTATATATAGCTAAAGAGAGTTTTTGAAAACAAGCAACCAAGAACCAAAAAAAAAAGTTGAAGAGAGAAGAGAGGAGAGGCATAGAACAGAGGAGAGGTTTGAATATAAGCTTTATTAACACGACCGATCACTTATAGGTATTTACTAAAACGTTGAACCTGATTAACAAACGGTATTTTTTGCGAGGGAAGCTTGCCTTGCAGCTAGTTTACTATTATAACAGTTATTTATATGCATCTCGCGGTTCGGCATAGGGTCATACGTTTGCCATGGAACATTTCTCCCTCCAAGTATTTTCCGTGTTAACTAGATTCAATGTGATTAACGTTAATCTAGTATTTCGTACTAGTTTTTACCACTTTGATTAATGTTATGATTGGCTCTCGGTGTATTAGTTAATGATGCTATCAAATATTTTAAGTAATGCTATTTCGGACTCTAGGCTCTTAATCTCGATATAATTGACTTTACAAGCAGAGCGCAATCCATGATCAACATCATATGCGCCACACTGAGTGTTGAGTGATTTCTTTGTATTTTGAATTGGCATCTGCAGGTCCGGTAAAGTTAATCTGAGAAAAAGTGCTGGTCAACGAATCTGATAGCTTGCGAAAACCAAATTTCACGAAATCACCTCTCGTCATAGGTAAGAGAAAAACTGGGTTAATAGACTGTTAATTATATCGCTGCTTAGACATTCGAAGTTTTATGGTTTTACACTGGCATCGATGTTTCGGGTTGTCTGTGTCAGTTTTCATCAAAAACGAAACTTCGATGCTGCAAACCGATCGTGCCTAAACTTCGAATATTGTATCATCATGGTAGACAGAAGCCCAAAGAAATACCTATTACAAACATTCAGTAACGTTCAGTTCCCAGAAAAAGAACTCTAGCAATTACTAATATGATATCGGTATAGTTGTTGATTGTACAAAAGAAAGTGTTTAGCTTTAGAAGTCTTCTTTTCTCAGTCTATACTGATATCGCAAAAACTCATAGAAAACGTTTTTGCAATCGGGTATACGAAGTGTTTTAAAATAGTGATGAATGGAAATATTGCGAATACGGATGTTATACAGCGCAACATAAAAAACGATTTGATATTGCTCTTTAAAGGTGGAGATGAGTAAGTTCGATATCTACATTGATTAATTTTTATTTTTCTTATATACTTATTAGTATATTAGTAGAGTTTGTGAAAACCTTTCAAAGCTACTGACTGATTGACTTCTATTTTCCTGAGTGTTTATGAAAACATTTTTTACAACAATCTTTTAAACATTTTTAAAACTTGAAAACAAACAGTGGTCAAGAATTAAATTTGGTTGTTATGTGCAATTAAATAAACGATTCGGATGAAGGAGGTAGGTGAATATCTAAACATCGATTGATTCACTGATTGACTTTTGATAAACATGCAAAATATTTTTACATTTTTTAATGATATTTTAACACGACAATACAAAATATAGCAAATTTGTTTGTTACCTAGTATTGAATAAATTTGGTAAATTCATTGATATATTTTGAGATTTTTTGAATTTTACTTCACCAAAATCACGTGAAAACAATTGTTTTACATTTTTTGAACAATGTTGGTAACCTACCATAAAATGAACCATTCAACGACGATCATCACAGATTGTGTATGACGAGTATGCACTTATAGAAAAACATTTTGTTTAAACCTGGGGGGTAAATAGACATCCCTCAATGAAAATGGTATTCAATTATTTAGTAGTTTTTAAGTTGTATTCAACATGTATGTGACATAGGATGTATGTGATACTAGGATACTAACGATTTCGTGTGATTTTTAGTAGTAGCTTGTGAAAACCTTTCAAACATGTAAAATGAAGTCGCTGCCGGTAAACTCGGCAAAGGCTATAAAGTGAAGTTGAGTTATCTTTGTAAAAACACTCTGGGGGGTTCTATATATATTTACATTTCTTACAAAATATTTTTAAGCTTAAGAAAAAATCAGCACATTCCAAATTTGGTATATCGTTGGTTAAATCGAGCAGTCCAAGACAATATTATAATACCTTCCGAAATACATTAAAAAAAATGAATTTGAATTATATGGGTGTTATCTTTTGTTTTATTTGGCACATTGATGGTCATTTGGTAATAGAAAAAAGATTCATACCAAACTAGCTTCATACATCGGACATGAACTAGACTCTTTTAAATTTTCCTCCAAACTAAACACGCACTAGATCGAATAATTTATACCGTCTGCTTAAAGCTCGTACCCATAAAATGAAAATACAGTAACCTTTTTTCTACTCATCCATAAAACTATAAAAACGAACTGATAATCAGTAATCCTCTGTGAATAGTAAAATCACAAAGAAAACATTTTTGTCGTCCTTAAAATACACCGATGTGACACTTTTGATTTTGACAAATTTATTATTTAACTTCTTTTTTTCTCTCTTTTGTATCTGTCCTTGTAATTTTTGTTTTGTTAGGGCCGTGTGGAGGAGTACATTTAATTGTAAATACGTACCCTTTTAAAATAAAGTCTATGGTTTGGTATCGCATCACTATTAAATTACCAATATAATCCAAAATTTCATTTCAGATATCATTTATTTGGGAAGGTATTTTGTTCCAAGAATGCAGATGACTTCTTTCAAGCATACTCATGTTCGCCATTTATAAGATAATCACTCTCGATGACTTTAAAGCTGATTGAATCCCATCACTAAAAAAATAGTCCATTTTATCCGGTTGGTTCTGATGACTATGGACGTAATAGCTGGAAGACGGAAGAACCGGTTTCCTTTGATCTTTACGTCTACCAATAATAATATAGCCGCTTTCACGTTATCAGCTAGTAGATAAGGCTGCATTTGCCATAACAAAGCATCGAAACGAAGCATGTCTTTGTATCGTCTTTTTGCGTATGTATATGTTAGGGTCAACCTTATTTCTTGTCGATAACTCGTAAAGGCCGACACACTCTAGGCGACAAGTCGCAGCGACTTGTCCCCGCGACATGTCGCAGCGACAATTTCCCCCCGTGTGTACTAAGTATTTTTGGCGGAAATTGTTGTCGCCGCGACTGAATTTTGTTGCTGCGACTTGCCGCACGAAATCCAACCCGTTAGATTGTTGAACCAGTGCACACTGAGGCGACATGTCGCGGGGATAAGTCGCTGCGACTTGTCGCCTAGTGTGTATCGACCTTAACAGTTTTGCTCATCTGACAAACCTGAGCCCGCCAGCTCGCTCATTAGCCCCCCCTCCCTCCCTTGTCAGTGCTCCTTATTCAGGGTATTTAAAGCTACTTATAGCAACACTGAACAGAAAGAAGTCGAAACAACAATGTACACCGGGATGTCTGTACACAAGATTGTATATTGTCCATTTAGGTGGCGCTTGAAGCGGATCCAAAGGGGGGAGGGAAAGGGGAAAGACATGGGTAGCCGGTGTCCCGAATTTGATTTATTTTATAGATAATTCTTTTGATTTGTGCCTCCCCCCACCTTTCAAAATTTTTGGACTCGCCACTGAACGCAGAAACGTTCCACTACAACAAGGACAGTTTTTTCTCACACGGTCACGTGACTAATGACGTCACAACTGAAATATGAAACTATGTTTAATCAAACTTAGTAACAAGTTACAACTTTTTTGGGGCAGGGTACACAACTTACCATTGCTGATAATTTACAGGTGACTCTCGTAATAAATAATATATACAAGTATTTAAAAAAATGCTATTCAAATATGTAAAAAACAATAATTAATGAAAATGTTCAAGTGTGGCTTTTTTTTATATCTTTGAAAAAATTGCTAATGATATGTTTTTGCCGCCGTCCGCTTTGAAAAGAGAAATTGTGAGCAATAAAGTTTGGCTATGGTTGTTTGTCGAGTTGATTTTTTTTTGTTACTTGAAAAGTTGTTGCCAATGTATTTCGGAGCGAGAGATTGTTTTGACATTTGTACCTTTTTAGTACTGCTACTGTTAGTTGTTTTGCTCTTCCATCCATGGGCAAACTTTCAAGGTTTATTTAAAAAAAAAGCTCAAAGGAGCTTAAGTCTTGAGTTTTACAAATGTCCAGAGTTCCGATAAGTAATATTTACTCAATTTTTGGAAATCTTCCCTTTTGCTACAAGGAAAAAAAACAAAGCCAATCACATGACTGCCCTACCACATGCAGCCCAGTAATCAGTGTCTGTCACACAGCAAAAGTAAGAAAAAAAAAATATGAAAAAAAATTATAAACAATAAAAATGATTGGTAGTAATCTTTCGCGGTTTAAATTTGAAAGATCACGCCCTAAATGAGAGTTTAAACAAAATATCAAATCTCCGTACTATTTTAATTTTCTTATGTATAAACTTTATGCTTTGACTAATTGTACTATCATCTTCTATTTCTGGAACTTATTTTAACAGAGTTTCATGATTTATAGACGAGATCAAAGTGGCCTCTTCAAGTAAACACTCGTTGCAGTATTCAATGTTTTTACCATGATTCAGGATTATAGCCTCCTGTCTAGCTAAGTATTTTGAGTGGTCACTAATCATGCATGTAATCCTATTCTTCTACTTCCCAAAATCTATGAAAGGACAACGTTACTGGAATTAGATGAATATCTATACTCGAGGACTTCCGCGTTTGGTGATTATGTTTCTTCATTTATTTAACTTATGAATCATGGTTTTCCATGGAGAATAATTTAAATGTTACAGACCGAAACAGAAGCGCAGATAACATTCTTATTTTTTTTCGAACCAGTCGAAACCGGTAGAAGTTTTGTAGTTTTGTTTGTAGCGTTATGCAATTTAATTGATTTCAAGTGCTTTTAAATTATTTTATTTTTTTATTTTTCCTAAATTCATTCGCTACGTCACTTTTCAATCCGTTTATTCAATTGATTGTTCGGTTCATGTATTCGTTTTTTATTCAGTTATTCATCTATTCATTCAACCATTCCAATTCATGGATTCATTCATTCGTTTGTTCGTTCGTTCGTTCATTCTTTCATTCGTCTTTTCATTCATTCATGGATTCATTCATTCATTCAACCATTCATTCATTCATTCTTTCATCCATGCATCCATCCATCCATTCATTCATCCATCCATCCATCCATTCATTCATTCATTCATTCATTCATTCATTCATTCATTCATTCATTCATTCATTCATTCATTCATTCATTCATTCATTCATTCATTCATTCATTCATTCATTCACTCATTTATTCATTGGTCGTTTCATTCATTGACATTCACTGACAACCATTTTTGTTTTAATTTTACAATACTGCTTTTTTATGTAACTTAAAAGCGCAAAAGCATGATTGTTTTTTAACTAACTTAAAGAGAAAAAACGGAAAAGCTCATCTGATATATCATTTTTTACTCAAACTAAATCGACGCAATCGACATAATGTCCTCCCTTTGAAGTATCAGCTCTCAAATTCTCCGGAATCAGACTCACTTGCAATAAATAAATAGGTTAATTTATCCCCTTTGACAAAATACTTTAAGTATCGATTCAGCCCGTACTCCAGTCAACTAATTTCAGAGAAATATCAACTTTTGGACCCTTAAACAAATTGTAACAATATATGAAAAAAAATATTTTTGGAATTTTGTGGCGAGTGCGACTATGAACGTCGCACCACTTGAGAGGGCGAAAAAGTGCCTTGAATCGTAGGTCTAGTACTACACGACCTTTGATAAGGATATGGCATTGAGAATCAAACCTGATTTTTTGATATCCAACATTTAGTTATTGTGTGATGAGGTTTTACGTGGCTCTTTACGCAGCATATAGTAGGGTAATCGTATTCTTCTAGTTGTAATTAAGCAGGTCTATAATTTTACAAGGGCAAGATTCTTCTGAAGGATTTAATTTTGGTTCCAAAGATTTTTAGCATAATTTTTACCATTTCGTCTATATATTATATTATCGCCCTTTTCCTGTTCACCGTTTTTTTTTTTCACTATTAAAAAAAAACAAAAAAAAAAAAAACAGATAAATATTAATATTTTTTAATGTATTTCCTTATTTTCATTTTTAACATATTTTTCTTATTCAATTTTCAGTTACAAGCACTAAACTAAGTCCAGGCCACTTCACCTCTCATCATGCTGTTCGGTCCTGGTCACTGTGTGGGAGTCTGGGCTCCAAAGGAAGTCTCCTACACCAATATGATCTCATCAGCCGTTTTCATGACGTTGACGGTCCCGGCCAACCTACTCATTATCATTGCAGTTCTCGGCGACCCGTTCAAAGACCTCAGGAAACCTTTCACTCTTCTAATCCTTAACCTCGCAATTACAGACCTGATTGTAGGTGTTTTGGTGGAGCCTCTCTCTGTTTATATCCATTGGAGGGAAGCACATAGGCTTCCTATTACAACCGCGTGGCTGTCGCAGACTGCGTACTTTCTCTGTTGCACTGCGTCGCTTCTGAGCCTCGCTGCGTTGACGGTAGATCGTTACTTGGCAATTGCACGCGCTGTTTGGTATCGCGCACACATGAGTAACACTCGTGTACTTGTTGCGTCTGTCTTCATCTGGATAATGTCCATCGTCTGCACGTCTATGTTCTTCGTTGTGGGTTTTATATCCTACGCGTTTGTCTTCGCGAACATCGCCATCTTAACCACGTTGATCATCTTCTTGTTTACGTACGTACAAGTCTTCCGCGTGCTTAAGCAACAGTTAAAAAACATTTCCGTGATGCATGGCGGAAATATTACGGAAACGCAGCGAGCTCAGAAGCGTAATATGATGTGGGAGAGGCGCGTTACGCAAGCTTACTTGGTTGTCCTTGCGGTTTTTCTCGCGTGTTACGTACCGTCGTGTTTGATGATTTACTTGATGAATATGTGTTCCACGTGTAGTTGCGATAAGATTCACTGGTTTCGTGATATGCAGTTCATACTGGTCACTGTTAACTCGCTCTTGAATCCGTACGTCTACGCGTTTAGGCTAAGCCCTCTCAGAAGAGCTATCTACCACGTGATGTGCTCGTCTCGGTGCTGCAGGAGTAACGCAGTTGCCAGTGAAGTCATGACGACCTCGTCAAGGCATCAAGTAACTACAAGTACGATGACCGATGATGATCGCTCCAAAGCCGTGGCTAATGACAGCAATGAAGTTAATCGCCCGATTTCGCCTGAATTTTCTACAGCTAAACCCTAAAAACTAAGACATGGCTACTATACAATGAGTGTTTCTAATAGCAAGAATGGCTACATAGTCGTAGCAGGCCGTAACCAGAACTTTTACAGGGGGGTGCACATAAACAACCCTGGACCATCGATGGGTTGTTAGTAGCCTTTTTTTATTAGTAGCTGTCATAATTTTCACAAATCGGCGTGCTTTTCAAAAACCGTATTACAATTCATTGCTATTATTGCGCTTTACAGCTCTTTTGGATGACTTTATTCTTTGTTTTTGGTAATTATTCTAGTTTTGTGCTCTTGATTCCAAATCTAAGAAATAAATTTTTGTAACAAAACAAAATGTAAATGACCAGTCACTGTCATATAGTCTGTGCTACCTGTGGTCGCACATACGCCGAATCAGAACAGCTCAGGTGTCCTAAGGCTTGACTTGCCTTAAATTTAGCCCAAAAAACGTTTATTTTTGTGATTTGATTAAGTTTGCTTCAAATGTAACCAAATTTGCAGATATCGATCAACTTTGGAATTGTGACATTTTTGTTGAAAAATATTGCGAAATCACAGTCACGTGACCTAAGTCCGCCAATCAATGTTCTCCATATTTTCAAGTCAAAATGGGGAAAATTAAAGCAAATTTAATGAAGCCTTAAATGGTATTGTTTGAACACCTATGAAAAGATGTATATGAATTAGCCTTTTAACGTGACCTAGCATTCTTGGTTTACGAGATAATTAACAAAACAGGTCACGTGACCAAATTGCAAACCATATTTGTCAAGATATCTCCTAAACTAGCAAAGGTAGTACAGGTTAAAAAGCTAATTCATGCACATCTTTTTATAGGTGTTCAATCCATACCAAATTTGATCGAATTCAAATTGCTTTAGTTTTCCCCATTTTAGACGCCATTGATTGGCCAGCCTATAGTCAGGTGACCGGGATTTCGCAATATTTTCCTATGGAATTGTTGAAATTCCAAAGTTGATTAACAGCAGCAAGTTTGGTTACATTCGAAACAAAATTCATCAAATTACAAAAATAAAACAGTTTTTCATTTAAATTAAGGCAAGTCAAGCCTTAACACACCTGAGAGTGCAGCAATCGTATCAGGTGTCAAAAAAGACGAAGTAGCCATTAAAGCCTGATCGACGCAAGGATAAGCGCAAGTGCTGTACGCCCTCACATTAAAGTAGTGTGAAATAGGCAATAGTGCAAGCAAAAGAAGAACAGAAATGGTTGATGTTTGATGCTTGTGTCTATTTCACTAGTGAGGGCAGAACACTACAATTAAAGGCCATTTTCATCTCGCAAGTAAGGACCTGGCTTTTCGAGAGACTTCGAGGACACACTTCACCAAACAAGAGAAAATCAAACTAGAGAAAACGAAAAAAGAAAATCCGCACTTTGTTCTCAAAGCATCACAAACAATCTGGACGTTCAGTCTCACTTTTTAAATCAAAACACCGCCGCATAACGTTCGCCATCGCCACGTACTTAGTAAATCGATCAAACCGTTTTTACCATGTTTTCTTAAAAAAGACAGCATTACACTAAAAGTGTGAAATTTTGCTTTTACCTCTGTATGCATAAATGTACATAGCACTAGCGTACTAGAGTGCAAATAATTAGTGCTAACTTTGGAAGTCAGCGAAGCATTAAGAATTCAACGTAGAGCCAACTTCAGATCGGTAATCTCTTATTTACCATGCTCTAGTTTGGTTGTATTTTAAAATTATCTTTATAAATACTTATTGAATAGGTTTTTTTAGTCTATCAAATGCATATTCTTGCATTTCATTGTTTTATCGATTTGCGTATTAGAGTGGGAAACAGTACTGTATCGTATCGTAGCCGTGGTTTCAAATAAAACATTCGAATTTTCTGCCGTATCGTAGCAGTATCGTAACCGTACCGTTTCCCACTCATACGAAAACGACTCTATGTTGTTATTCATAACGAACACATTCAAGCTTTGATAGTTGGCTGCATTCCTATCTAGTGCTAATTTAATAGCACTATTCAGTGCTATTTGCTAGCGGATATTCCATAGGTAGATCATTTGTACTCTATTCCATCTATAGTTCTAAAGGTAGAGATTAGCACTAATTAGTTAACCCTATTTCACAAGTAGAGTGCAAACAATTAATCCGTGAAACTTTAGTAATACTAAATAGTGCTATTTTATGCAAATTGTATTGTTTTCTTTTGTTTAATTAGCACTATTTTGTACTATTTAGTAATTAGTGTTTCAGGGATATATTGATTGCACTCTATAGAGTACAAACACTAAATGTGGGCAACAGTTTACAGGGGCGCAGCGTCCTATACGCATATACGCATGTGCGTACTTGAAGTTACCGAAAATTTTGAAATTTTTATCAATTGTTTCTATTTTTAAAATGTTATTTGTACGCAATCAAGACTTTTGTGATGAAAAACCACTTTGATTACATTGTAAAATTGAATCAAAGCACGAAAACAACAACGCAGTATTGTTTTGTTCAGTTTGCGTAAGTATTTTAGATCATGTGTACTTGTACGCTGCGCCCCTGGTTCAGTGTCACTATTTAGTAATAAATAGCACTATTTAGTGGTATTTTATGCTATTTCTATTGTTTTCTTTTGTTTAATTAGTGCTATTTACTACTAAATAGTGACAACTGTTGCACACCAGTGCGTGCACTCGAATAGAGTGCAAACAATGATTGTAAATATTACGTTTTTGAGCTGACGCAAGCCACTGGTATGTAATTTTATTGAACAAACTTTAAACTTTCAATGTAAATGGCACCAATGCGATGTTTCCTAAACATTTTGTTAAATATTGTATGATATTATTCAATGTATATAGCTTCTTACAGTTCTTCATTAGTTTACTCCCTGTTTATACGAGGCGGGCCAGCCCTGTTAAGTGGGCTGGTTTCTTTTTTGACGCTCTGATAGCTTGAATACAAAAGAATGCAGCCCGCTAAACCGGTCTGGCTCACTCCATATAAACAGCCCCTTAGTGACATCGATGTGTAATACTCATCAGGGTATGTGCCCGTTATGACTCTTTGTACTCTGTCAATTTGTATATCGTAGCTACTTTGTAAACCAGCAATGTAATAACTTTGAATGACTGTATTTATCATTTGCCATCAAAACAACAATAAACAGCAGTATAAAGACAGTAGTTGAATAGCTGTTTTGATAGACCTATATGTGACACTTTATTTTAAGCTTCCGTGACCTATTAAAAAATAAAAAATAATAATAACTAAAAAACAAGATGCATTGTACAAACTCCTTTAATCTGATTGCGTCTCACAAGTGCAATCACATTTGATTTACAGTTGCTATGTAACAACTTCAGCCTTGGCAGCATGTGATGTATTCTTTAGAATTGGACAACTGGTGGTAACGAAGGAATGTTTAAAGTTCGACAATGAGGACTTGACGGGATTTCAAAGCCCGCCTATTAGCGCGTTTTCACATAACACGTTATCCTATGCTAATAGAACGATTTCACATAAGCGTTTTTAACATGCAAATATGTATTGTCAAGTATTTAACATGCAAATTAGTTGTGATCTTGGCGATCGGGTGAGGCAAGCGCACGCTGGAATTTTTACGACTCATTGAACAGGGCTCGCAACTTTAGTTTTAACTAAAAAAAGTTTTAATTAAAAAAAAGCAAGCAAATTTTAATTTTAAAATACTACATGTCAACAATTTTTTAGTTCAAAATTGCATAGCCGCTAAAAATAATTGTTTGTGTACTTTTTACCCGAGTTTTATCACTTTAGTTATCTTACGGATGGACTATATGTACACTGGTACAATGAAATGCACAATTAGTAAACAACAAAAGTAAATATTAAAAGCTTTTAATTAATATTTTTGATTATTTCGACAACGAATACATAAGCAGGACGAACAGTAGAGTGCAAACAATAAATCCGTGAAACACTAATTGCTAAATAGTACAAAATAGTGCTAATGGAACAAAAGAAAACAATACCGAATTACCATAAAATTGTACTATTTAGTATTACCAAAGTTTCACGGATTAATTGTTTGCACTCTATAGCACGAATAGCTATCGTGTTGTAACATTAAAGGAGTAAACACAATAGAATAAATAAAGTCGTTTGGAAAAACCCGTGAAACAAAGTGTAGTAACTAGGGTGTATAAAGTGAAATTGTTAGAGTGTAAACAATAAATCCGTGAAACACTAATTACTAAATAGTACTAAATAGTTCTAACTAAACAAAAGAAAACAATAGAATTTGCATAAAATTGCACTATTTAGGATTACTAAAGTTTCACGGATTAATTGTTTGCACTCTATCAGTAAAGCTTACAAAAGTGTAATACGATAAAGTGTATTTCATGGGTTTTTGCAAACCACTCTATTACTGACAATTTAAGGTTTAGCCGATTTGTCTATTTGACACTCCACTTTTGTGAGCAAGCTGCTCACATTGTCAAGCGTTTCCATCGCTTTCGTGCACATAGTTGTGTGTGCCTCATGAGCTTCTTTTGCCACTTCTGTAGCTGTTTTTGTCTTTTTTTGTTTCTCTTCTTCTTCGTCCTCTGACGAGGAGACTATGAAGGTTGCCAGCTTTGATTCAAGTTTTCTTTGGGCCGGTGTGCGCTTAACTGCATAACGCATTTTATCGTCATGAGTTTTTGTTGTTGATAAGACTGCTGTTGATGTAGATGATGAGGATGATAATGATGGTACCATTCGTTTCATTATGTTTTTCATCCTCGTTATCAGCTTGCTCTCCTCACTTTCAGTGTATATGTTGATTACTCTGGGTGGCAGGCCGTACTCAAGTACTCGCTCCCTCGCTATTTTGACAACAGCACTCCAATCCTTTCCACACACTTTGTTATAGCTGTCGGACACAACCTGATCTTCTTTTTCACTGGCATTCACCCTTACTCTTCCTGTTTTGGTTGACCCTATTGAATTTAAAAGAAAAAGAAATGATAAGCTATTGAAGTTGAACATGGCACTTGCATCTGTTTTGAGAAAAATCCTTGCAAAATAAATAATTACCTGACTTAACTTGGTTGCCTTGAGTTCTATCGTAGTTAGTTGATTTAGTAGAGCGGGATCCTTCTGTTTCTTCCCAAGGTCGTCACATGGTAGTAGTCCTGATATTTATTGAAAAATGAGCTTTATACTCGATTGTGAAGGCTAGCACACCTCTTTTGTAATCCGAACAACGACTGCGAAGTTGAGGCACATATGCTTGATGGAATTTCATGCAATTGTAAATTTCACAGTTATGCTAATTGTAACGTAACACGTGACCTTATCATAGTTTAATGTAATTCTTCGTGCGTTGGATGTTAGCCACTTGAGTGTAATAATATGGATTTAATACAACTTAGAACGATTCTTTTGAACTTACTGGCTATTTGCCTCTTTTTTGTTGCATTACAACCACCTTTAGCTTATCAGCACTTACCTCTTGTACACCGGTTGTTTCCTGGCTTTCATGGTCATCCGTACAATGGAAGGGACGTCTACTCTCTTATTTGCGGGCATTTCTGGCATTTCTGGCGAAATACTGGTGAAACTCCATTATCATTTTTGCAGTTGGTGAGGGATTTAACACCGACGCTGAATCGGCTTAACGTACATGGCGTTCCGAGGATGAGATTAAGGCGCCAAAACTTAAATCTGACTAATCAAATATTGCTGGTACTGATATGGCTTAGAAAATACCCGCACATTGATACACTAGCGTTATTGTTTGATGTTGATCCTGCCTCAATAGTACGAATGATTTACAAGATCTTACCTGAGCTATGGAGACATTTCCATAACCAAATCAACTGGGCTAACAATTTAGAATGGTTGAATATGATGGGAAACTGGCCAGACTCAACCCCACATGAGATCTATCGCCCGAAAACGGAACCACAGCGGCTGTTTAATAGCGGACATCGACATTATCACTGCTTCAATACACAGATAATTATCGACAATCACGGGCATTTACGCCATGTACATACAGGTTTTATGGGAAGTATGGCTGATTCGAATGCCTACAGACACATGCTGAGAATTGGCCCCGGGTTGCCACTAAGTATACCTCCTGGTGCACAATTCCTGGCCGATCAAGCTTACCCCGATGGTGGACGACTGCTGACACCAGTCAGAGCTAACCAAATGCGTCTCCTAAACAATCGAGGCAGACGACGTGCGCGCAAGTTCAACCGACTACTGGGGAAGAGGCAAATTAAAATAGAACATGTTTTTAAAGACTTGAAAACATTTAAGGCCATAGGAAGCTTATGGAGACATCCACGATGGTTAATGCCTGTATGTATTGAACTTTGCGCTTTTTTGTCTGAAAGACGTTAGACTTTTCGAAACAATTTAGAGTGATTTGCAAAAAACCGTGAAATACCTTTTAACGTATTACACTTACAAATGCTCTATTGAACACATTTCCTTTTAATTTTCCTTTGTGTGTTGAGTGTATTACAGTTTATTACTCCTTCGTTATTACACTTTATTTCACTGGTTTTTGCAAATGACTCTAAAACAATCATTGCAAAATACCAGTACTGTTTTTTTTAGGTGCTCTATATATGGAGCGTGCCAACACGGTTAAGCGGGCTGCTTTCTTTTGTTTTTACGCTCTGATAGCTTGAACACAAAAGAAACCAGCCCGCTAAACCGGGCTGGCTTACTCCATATAGCACTTTTCACCAAACTTAAAATACTTGATATCTTCAAATTAAACTCATTTCTCTTAGCAACATTTATGTATAAATATACCAATAATTTACTACCACCTTTGTTTTCAAACATATTCCTACGTAATAATCAAGTCCATACTTACACCACAAGAAAGGCAACTCATCTTCGATCGCACCGGTGTCGTACAAATTTTAAAAAATTTACTATTCTTTACCTTGGTCCAAAAATATGGAATGACCTACCATTTGATGTTAAATATGTACCAACAATTTCTCAATTTAATAAGAGATTAAAAAAACACTTCTTCAATACATAAACATGAAATAATTATTATAAAAAAATATAGTGTACTACAAATCTACTCTACTGCTTTCATATTATTTTTAACTGTGAACTGTATTGTGTCTATGTATATATATGTTTAGACTTCCTTCTTGTTATTGTCATTGCTGTCAAATTTTTATTAAATGTTGTAAATAATATAGGAAACTTTTTCTATATAAGCCGCTGGCTTCAAAGGTTTCCTAGCCAAAAAGTTGTATATAAATAATAATGTAAACTCACTTCTATAGGCAAAAATAAAAAATCAAATCAAATCAAATCAAAATCAATATAAACAGCCCCTAAAGGCCGGTACACACTAGGCGACAAGTCGCAGCGACTTGTCCCCGCGACATGTCGCAGCGACAATTTCCTCCCGTGTGTACTAACATTTTTTGGCGAAAATTGTTGTCGCCGCGACAGAATTTTGTTGCTGCGACTTGCCGCATGAAATCCAACCGGTTGGGATTGCTGAACCAGTGCACACTGAGGCGACATGTCGCGGGGACAAGTCGCTGCGACTTGTCGCCTAGTGTGTGCCGGCCTTAAGTCTGGTTTCTATATAATCGAGAAAGGTCGAGAGCAATCGCAACATTCCCATCGTACGATCAAAAAAAAGTGTTTACATACAATCGTAGACGACCGAAATGAATCGAAACGGTTCGTAGGATCGAAAAACTTTGGTTACCATATAATCGAACTTTTTTTTCGATCGTTTGCGACCGTTCTCGATCGTTTTCGATTATGTGGAAACCAGGCTTTAGCTTGAAATGTTAAACCAATGCTATATTTTTAATTATACAAACAAAACAAACTGGAGCCTTCGAGCACGCTAGAGAAGACCCTTTGTTTTTGGAAATTTATCTTTTTCTTAAAAACAATCATTTTCTACATTTTCTATTTATATAGCGGCATAAATCTGACGCAATGTAAATTCCTTATTAAGCAAGGTGACAACTAATTTGCATGTTAAATACTCGACAATAACATTTGCATGTTAAAAACGCTTATGTGAAATCGTTCTAATGAGTTCTAAAAAATTCTAATGAGCATGAGGAGCTCTGCTAATGAGCATTGCACGTGGGAATGTACGCTTTTATTTACAAAGACAAAGGCAAGCTCAATCATCTGATTATCGTGAAAGTTTTACTTTTCATTAGAAATGCATGCAATATTTGTTTTAACTACTTTCTTGAGTCCGAGTATGAGAGCACAAAGCACGCACACGTCAGCTATTTTTGACTTCTTGCTTTTACTTTGTCAATTTGTATTTTATAAAAGGAATAAAAAACTTGCTTGCTGTGCTTTATCTCGAAATAACGCACTTGGGGATATAGTAGACAGGACACTCGAGAAATGCGAGAAGCTACGCGTCGTTCTTCTCTAGCACTTCTCTCGCATGCGTGCGCGTCTTTTATTCCTTGAACAATGTCTATCAATAATCAATAATTAATTAATAATATCAATAATCAAAATTAATATCTATAGAGTCTTGTCCATATATGGTAGTCAATATCCTAATAAGGGCATCTTGTATATAGTCTATCTGATGGGGCGGGGTATATTCATCATATGTTGACCGCGCCATGGTTACAATGGTAGGTTGCCATAGTGATGATGTGGTGTAGTAGACCATTGTTAGTAGATTGTTGATTTCTTGCTTTGTACTAATGTGGTGTGGAATATCGATTGTCATGCCTGCAGAATGAATCTGTTGATCAACAAAACAAGGTTAACAAAAGAAAATGATGATGTTAGGTGATTATGATGACAACAACAACGTTAGATGTTAGATGATAAGGATGATGGTAATGTTGATGATGTTAGAGGTTGGTTTTGATTTGATTTGGTGGTTTGTGCTCCAGGCACTGGTACTATAACAATAGGACATTTTGTCCCCTATGAGGCTAGTACACCATGGACCTCCGGCTTAATGTCCTTATCTGAGAAGACATGAAATTCTAACCATTTGCAGATGTTATTACAAAGATAGCAATTTCTCCTAAATTATTTTTAGACCCTGAGTGTTGGTCAGGCCATGAGGATCAAGCCAACTGGGTCGCAGTGACAATGATGTTGATGATGATGACCATGTTAGAAGATGATGATGATGATGTTGGATGATGGTGATGACAATAGTGAGGATGGTAATGTTGTTAGATGAACAACTAGAGATGATGATGAGATAATGTTTGATAATGCTGTTTATTTTCACATTACAAATAACATCACTATGCAAATTGCAAACAATTTGATCGTTTTCTTAGAAATTGTTGAACCAAACAAAACAGAATTGTGTTCCACCCAATGACACAAAAAAACCTATTATTAAAGTATTATTCTGGACATATTGATGATGGTGAAAATGATTATGATACTGTAAAAAAATCACATACTATTTCATTGTCAGGTGTTTCTCCAACTCCACAAGATGTGATGTTTTTTAGTAGCTTAAGCAGCTGCTCATTGACATCTGATTTATGGTTACAAGGTTGTTCAGTGCACATGTCTAAATGGTCTGCATAATCATATGTTGATTCTATTGTCTTCAACTGGAGAGATCTCTCTTGAATACACTTGTTAAAATCCTGGAATATGAAAATAAAGTGGAGAGTAGAAAGTAGAAATTAGATTGCTCTTACAGTCAACATGAAAAGTAGAAGAACAGACAAGCTGCCGTCTGGATTGAGAGATTTGAGTACAGGGATGAATAAATGGATGAATGAATGAATGGATGGATGAATGAATGAATGAACAAATGAATGTATGAATGTATGAATGAATGAAAGAAAAAATGAATGTATTAATTAATGAATGAATGAATGAATGAATGGATGAATGAATGAATGGATGGATGGATGAATGACTGAATGAATGAATGAATGAATGAATGAATGGATGGATGGATGGATGGATGGATGGATGAATGAATAGATGAATGGAACAATCAAAGAAACAAGAAGTACCTCGTCACTGTCAGTTGATGGGGGAGTGAACCTGTATACTTCTTTAAGACACTGGAATTCTTCCTGTTGGACAAGAGTATATGGATATATAAATATGAGGAAAATATTTCAGGGACAGAAGGAATAGCGGTGCAGCACATTTTGTCAGCCTTCAATAATTGAAATTGAAGTCCAATAGTCTGATTTCCAAGGATGGCACAGTTGGTTAGTTTGTGGCCTTCGGTGGAAGAGGTCCTGTCAGAACAGACATGGCACAGTTGGTTAGTGTGTGGCCTTTAGTGTGAGAGGTCCTGAGTTTGATTCCCAGTGACTTCACATTCTTGTTAAAGGAACAATGATGGCACAGTTGGTTAGTGTGTGGCCTTTAGTGTAAGAGGTCCTGAGTTTGATTCCCAGTGACTTCACATTCTTATCAAAAAAGGATGGCACAGTTGGTTAGTGTGTGGCCTTTGGTTTGAGAGGTCCTGAGTTTGATTCCCAGTGACTTCACATTCTTGTTAAAGAAACAAGGATGGCACAGTTGGTTAGTGTATGGCCTTTGGTGTGAGAGGTCCTGAGTTTGATTCCCAGTGACTTCACATTCTTGTTAAAGAAACAAGGATGGCACAGTTGGTTAGTGTATGGCCTTTAGTGTGAGAGGTCCTGAGTTTGATTCCCAGTGACTTCACATTCTTGTTAAAGGAACAAGGATGGCACAGTTGGTTAGTGTGTGGCCTTTAGTGTAAGAGGTCCTGAGTTTGATTCCCAGTGACTTCACATTCTTATCAAAAAAGGATGGCACAGTTGGTTAGTGTGTGGCCTTTGGTTTGAGAGGTCCTGAGTTTGATTCCCAGTGACTTCACATTCTTGTTAAAGGAACAAGGATGGCACAGTTGGTTAGTGTGTGGCCTTTGGTGTAAGAGGTCCTGAGTTTGATTCCCAGTGACTTCACATTCTTGTTAAAGGAACAAGGATGGCACAGTTGGTTAGTGTGTGGCCTTTGGTGTAAGAGGTCCTGAGTTTGATTCCCAGTGACTTCACATTCTTGTTAAAGGAACAAGGATGGCACAGTTGGTTAGTGTGTGGCCTTTGGTGTAAGAGGTCCTGAGTTTGATTCCCAGTGACTTCACATTCTTGTTAAAGGAACAAGGATGGCACAGTTGGTTAGTGTGTGGCCTTTAGTGTAAGAGGTCCTGAGTTTGATTCCCAGTGACTTCACATTCTTGATAAAGGAACAAGGATGGCACAGTTGGTTAGTGTGTAGCCTTTGGTGTAAGAGGTCCTGAGTTTGATTCCTAGTGACTTCACATTCTTGATAAAGGAACAAGGATGGCACAGTTGGTTAGTGTGTAGCCTTTGGTGTAAGAGGTCCTGAGTTTGATTCCCAGTACATGACTTCACATCCTTGTTAAAGGAAAGAAGATGACATTTCATGTTGGTTAGTGGAAGAGTCTTAAATGAATAGTTACTTCACTATAAAAATAGCCTTACCTCATCAAAGAGTTCTTTGAAAGGATTCTTAGTTGAAAAGAAATCCATATCTATATCAAGAACAAATGGCTCTTCCTCTTCCAACACTGACTTTAACAAACTAACTAATGGCTGCACATAAGCTTTAGTAAACAAATTCTCCTCAATTTCAAACTTTGTATTTTTTAGTATTTCTTTTTCTTCATCTAATAATTGCTCTCTTTCCAGAGATGAAGACTGAGAGTTTTCATTTTTATTAAGTTGTTTACAGTTTGTAATGCCTTTGCTTGTTTGTGAAGAGGCTGAATTTAGAGTGTAGATTTTGAATTCTAGTTCCTTGGGGTTTTCTAGTTCTTCCAGTGGAGCATGGAGCAGTTCTTCCACAAAATAGTCATCTTTACATGTAACTCTAGAAAAACAATAATTGTTTGACAAGGTGCTGTAAACTGAATTGAAATAACATCAATTATGAAAGAAAGCAAGTGGTAGTATATAATATCCTACCAAATCATATTTATCAAGTAAGAAGCAAACATTCACAGCTGTCAGAGCAATAACAAGTCACTCTAAACCACTGGTGGCTACTTATTATCATTATTCTCAAGGGGCATTCCCTGTGATTTCTTAGGGGTATTCCCTGTGATTTCTCAAGTAGCATTCCCTGTGACTTAATTCTCAAGGGGCATTCCCTGTGATTACTAAAGGGGTATTCCCTGTGATTACTAAAGGGGTATTCCCTGTGATTTCTCGAGGGGCATTCCCTGTGATTACTAAAGGGGCATTCCCTGAGAGTACTTGAGGGGTATTCGCTTTGTTTACAAAAGTGCCATCCCCTGAGATTGCTTATTGGGTATTCCCTGAGAGTACTCTAGGGGTATTCGCTTTGTTTACAAAAGTGACTCCCATCCCCTGAGATTGCTTATTGGGTATTCCCTGCAATTTCCCAAGTTCTTACCTTAAATAACCCGTCTTCTTATGTTTCCCAATATAAAACCTTCCACTAACTCCTTCAATCTGATAAGCCCACTCTGGCTTGATCCAAATAACACGATTTACATGACCAGCATACACTGCGGGCAGTATCCAATCAGCAATGCTTATTTCTTCAGTCAGGCGCGCCGTGTCAAACACAATGTCAGCCGGCATTTTGGCGGGAATTGTGAGGTCAGGATGAGAGTCGAAATGGATTAGAGTCACACCAGTAAATGGTAGGTGTTTTGAAGCGATGGCACGTTGAATTGGATAGAGTACGGCGTCATGATTTTCCACAATGGTTATTGGCAACTTGGAGTATTTTCGTAGCTCGTTTTTGGACTTTTTTGATGGAGGACTTTCTTCATCTTGTTCATCCGCCATTTCTGTTTTGCAAGACCGCGCAAGACTGGTTTTATTCCACAGGAAACCCGAATGCAAAGTTAAAAAAAATTCCAGTAAAATAAAAGTCAATCTCGTAACCAAAGCAGAGTAATATTTTTAAAAAAAGAATTAAAGAAGTATTTTGATAGATTTTCTTTTCTTACTACAAATGATAAAAATATAAGATTGACAAATGAATAGAAAATTGCCTTGTCGGTTGGGTTTCCTGTGTTTTTCAAATTCAAAATGGCTGCTCGACTAGCAACATTTTCAGCGTCTTCCGCTTCTCGTTGTTTTAGACCTTTTAACGTTTTATTTCATCGTCCACCTCTTCCATACACGTGTCATATAGTGCAAAGGTCATTTAATTCGTCTGAGGAGAGAAGAAAAGGGGATAAGTTCAACTTGAAGCAAAGAAGAAGGACACGCAAATTTAGGTTGGAAGCTTTAGCTATAAAATTCATCAAGAATTTAAACTTTCTTTTTATAAGATGGTTATTGAACGTCGCAATTATTTACTGATTTTGTGTTTGTTTTATAGGTCTGATAAAATACAAGACGTCATGGTATGATTAAGACGTTTCAAAATATTTTATTATTATTATCGCGTGCTGAAATCATCCATCGACCATTGATGTCAAGATTATTATTAACATCATCAAATATTCTGTTTTCATGTATTCCCATGTTGAATGTCTTGCCAAGATCCTGTCATGATCCAGGCTTGATTTGACAAGATCCTGACATGATCTTAGCATGATTACCACCAAGCTCTTGTGGGATCTTGCAAGGTAGCATGGCAAGATTCTGACAAGACCTTTCTGAGACCCTTTCAATATTTTACAAAATTTTGTTAGGATCTTGACAGGATCTTGCCCAGATCAATATCATCACATTTATCTAATACCTTATTGATTTATCACAATCATTGTGATTATCAGCATCAATTGTCGTTATCAGAAACACAAGAATCAACAAATTCTCATATTTTGTTTGGATAAAATGCCATAATAATGACGAACATAGTTCAACATCGTACCATGGCTATCAAAATTACCATAATCATATTAACATCCTTCAACTTCCATTTCAAAGGTAGCACCACCTAAATTGGAAACATTCAAGCTTGATCCACTGGAAGATGATATAGAACCATCTTCAACCAGAAGTACAAGACGAGATGCATTAGCAGCAACACTACAGCAAGCAATAACAAGTTTACTTGAAAGTAACGATATTGATCCAGAACTGGTCAACTGTGATTTTGAGATTACAAATGTAAGGATGCTTATTGGAAGAGGTATAGAGTGCGCACACTAAATGTGTGCAACAGTTGTCACTATTTAGTGGTAAATAGCACTAATCAAACAAAAGAAAACAACAGAATTATCATAAAATAGCACTATTTAGTGGTATTTATGTCGCACACGTTTAGTGTGTGCACTCTATGCATAAACAGTTAGCTGTAACTTACTATTAGCAAGAGTGTGACAATTGTGAAAAAGATTGTGTGACAGAAATGCAAAGCTTATAGCCAATCGGGATGCATCATTTTTTTTTTGAATAATGTGTTTGATTGGCTAAGCTTTGATATATCTGTCACACAATCTTTTTCAAAAGTACAGGTTTAAATGGTACAATGCTATAGATAACCGCAGCCAGATATTTTACCCACTGAATTCAAAATATAAAAACCACACTTTTTAGATAATTGTTTTTCATTCCCAACATCCCTATATTGTTTTTACCTCAAGCAGAAATGTTTATGGTAATTAACTTTAAAGCTATAAATACATTTTTACTATTTACAAGTGATGATGATGATGATGATATGGGGTGCATATACAGCAAATTTCACACAACACAATGCGCTTTACAATTTCATATATGGTGATGGTGACAAAGCAATACTCTGCCTCCCCTCCCCCAAGATGAAAAACTGAGAGTACTGCTGTAGCCTCTGTAAGGTCCTCATACATATGAATCAATCACATTGTTTGATGTTATTTAAAGGTTAAAATTGCACATGACTTAGGCCATGTAGTGTTTTACTGGACATCAGACAACAAGGATCCAACTCACTTACACCATGTGACAGAGTTACTTCAAAGTAATGAAAACAATTTAAGGTACTGAATCCAGCTCTGCCAATAATCATTGTTTACTAACTATAAGTAATACCATGGCACAAGGAAAATTAATGATTAAATTTCCCGGAATGGTCAGGGAAAACTTGATGAAGTCCCGAGGGTGCATGAGGGAAATTTGGGATTATAAACCCACATTACATTGTGTCAGGGGCAGAGGAACCAGGGGGGGCACGGGACCCCCCACAAAATATTTGGGAAAGGGGGGCTTCCCCCCCACAAAATATTGGTTAACTGATGTTAATCCATGAGTTTACTCAGTTAAAAAAGTTATTTTTTTCATTTTGGGGTGGAGTGGGGAGGGGTGAGGGATTATAGTGCACCCCCATGGCTGTTACTGTTCCACCGCACTTGTGTGTATATTCATACCCCCGCCTTAGACATTGTTTTGGAAATTCTGGAGGGGTGGTGTGGGTCAAGAGGTCCCTTCCAATTTATGATATTTTTTTTTTGGGGGGGGGAGGGTAGGGTTTCAGGATATAAGTGTTCCCTGTGCCTGTGTATGGATATATTTTCGTAAAATTATTGTGGAATTCATGTTTTCATTTTTGGTTGCAGGTTACTGTTGCCTAGTTACCATCACCTACATGTTTGTCCCAGGGTTGTATTCTCACATGATAAACATGTCGACTATCTTGCTAATATCAACACTTTGCTGGAGGAAACAACACAGGAACCCCATCAAAATCAGAATGGCACAACGTAGGGACTGCAAGATAAAATGAACGTTACGACATTCTAGGAACCCAGACCAACCGAAGGTCTCATTACAGAAGAAACAACACAGGAGAACATCACAATTAACGTAGGGATTCCAAGATAAATTAGCACCTCAAGATAGGAACCCCAACCGCCAACAGAATGTTTCAACACAGGGACAGTGAGCTTTGCCGAAATGTTAAATAATCTGGAAGGTAGCCTAGTAGATGTAAAATATTCAGTTGTGGACAAAAAGATAGCAACAAAGAGCTTCGCATACAACTATCTGTTCATTTTACGTATTTTCCTATAATTTTTTGTTTTTTCTGCTTGAACATGTGCTTATACTACGCTATCGAGAACCAGGCTCAAGTACAAGCTCTGCACACTTAATTGTACTTGCTTGAGACATCGAAACATGTAAAGATAAATAATAAAATGCAAAATCAAAATTATTTGGATCAGTATCAAAGTTCTTGTTAAGCGCTCTTGTTCAACTCTCTTCATTCGCTGCGTTTATTTAAAAGCTTATTCTTTAATTTGATTTAAAAGATGTTCTTGCAAAATTAATTGTTGCTTGTCTCAAAGTTACATTTTGAACCGCAATCTGTGGCTTAAAGTGAAAACAGCGTACAACAGCATTTTAATATTTTTTCATACAATAAAGCCATGTTTCCACCGCAAAATATCTTGACAAAATTGCGGTCGACAACAATTTACTTAAAAGCAATCAATACCCTAACATATTGTCAAAATTGACTGGTTCTGATGTATAGTTTATTTCTGAATAAAACGAAAATATACGGAATATATAAAGCATGTCCAGCGTTTACCGAAGAAATCCATTGCCAGATTGCGGAACATTTCAAGCTATCGCAAGGGAGTTTTCTCAGAAACTGATTTTCACTAGGATATAACTCGTGAAAAAGAAAGCTACACTACACATTTCTATTTGAGTTAAAAAATATGTACGCAAATTCCATTTTCAGTGGAATCGATTTGTTTCTCAGTAAGAAATTATGGAAGATATTATCCTTTATACATAAGAGTTTTTCAGTACGCAAATATAATTGTTAGTGGAGAAGAGTGTTTTTCATCTCGGTACAATGTAGCTTAAAAGCATTTCAAAATTGTACATATAATAAAGCCATTTTTCTACCGCAAAAAAATGTTGAAAAAAATTGCGGTCGACAGCAATGTACGCAAAGAGTGACAAAATACCTCAACATATTGACGAAATAGGCTTCAAATCCGTTGTGTTGTTTGCCTATGAATAGAAGAAAAATATACGGAATATATAGAGTATATTTAGTACTTCAAAAGAAAACAGTTGGAAGTTACTGCCAGAGAGTTATGGAACGCATGTAATCTCGGAAAGTGAATGCTACTTTGATGGCACGAAAAAGTATTCATATTTGAGTTGGGACGCACTATATTAAAAGGACAGAAATCTTCTTGGTGCACTAAAAACAATCCAGTTTTATATCGTTGCTACAGGAATAAAGACAATTTGAAAAAAACAAAAAAACAAGGAATGTGTATAGCTGAAAAATTGAAGGAATTACCGAACTAACCGCAGCAGAGGACGACCTCGTGACAAGGAAGCAAATGGGCAACGAAAAAAGCCGCCAAGTTTATTCATAGTTAAATAGTCACGAACGCTTTAAGTAGTATTTGCAAATATTTGCGCGAAGAAATAATTTCTACTAATCAGTTTACACATCTCGAATTCAAGAAAAGTCTGGGGAAAAAATCAGTGTTAACATTCCGTTCTAAAACAAAAACCAACTCAACATTTGTTTTACTTTTAATTTGAGTTTAACCTCGTTTTTATACCTTAGGGGAAAAAAACAAAAACGAAACAGTTTACCAGAAAACGCCAGTTTTAAGAGCGATAAAACAGTATACGGCAACACTGAACAAGAGAGTTGAACTCGTACGAGTTCAACATATTTAAAAAAAAAAACGTTTTGTGTCTTTGGCGCATTTAAACATATTTTGGAGCTCTGAAGAATCGATTCAAAGGAAACCGAATTAGAAATTGAAACAATGGCCGTAGAAAGCTTCCAAATCGAACTACTTCCAAACCATCAAGTTTATACGACAGGCGACACGATAAATGGAGAAGTAAAGCTTGTTCTCGATTCACAAATAAAGCTAACAAGTTTGTTAGTATGCTTTCGTGGAATAGGAAAGGTTGAATGCGTTCGTGGTAATACTGTTTATGTTGGAAAAGAAGAATATTACAAAGACATGTTATATCTGCTTGACGAAGGTATCAAGAGTTAAATTTGATCAATTAAATTGAAATTTATTGGGATGTTAGAGCGTTTTCACATAACGAGCTATGCTAATGAGCATATTACAAAATGCTAATGAGCCAAAGGAGCTGTGCAAATGAGCATTGCACGTGGGAATGTACGCTTTGATGCACAAAGACAAAGGAAAGCTCAATCAGCTGATTATCGCGCTTAGGTTTGCGATAATCAGCTGATTAAACTTAATTTATCCGGTTAGGCCTAACCGGATAAATAAAGTTGCGTTTTCAAATTTACCCGGGTTAGTGTGGAAGTAGCAAAGTGTAGCCAGGGTCTTAGTCTTTGTGAATCAAAGCGTACATTCCCGCGTGCAATGCTCATTAGCATTTTTTTAGAAATAAGGCAGCGTTTACACGAAGCCGGCTATTTTCGTAAACGCACATTTTTTTATCCGTTTAGGCCTACCGTTTACACGAAAACGCTACTTAGCCGGCTATTTTCGAAAACGCCTCTCAGAGTGGATATTTTCGAAAACGACGGCTATGCGTTTTAGTGTAAACGCTTTAGCCGGCTATTTTCGAAAACTCTGAAGTCATCACTTTGGTTCAGTCATGATGAGAGAGTTATTCAAACTTTTATTCACCAAATGCTTACAGACGCTCTTCAAGCTACCAAAAACGATGCGAAAACGATAAGCGTTTACACGAAAACGCTACGTAAACGACTATATTTTTAGCCGGCTAAAAAAATAGTCGGCTTCCTGTAAACGCTGCCTAAGATAGCTCGCTAAGTGACCATGCTCTATTATACGCAAGGCCAAAGAGTGCAAATAATATAGCACTGAAATAGATAGCTAACTATATCGGTAATTCCTAATTAGACGCTATGTGTTATATGTTCATCATTTAAGAATTAGGAGAGCTATCTTTGACGACTGGTCATGTTTACGTGCGCTTCAGCTACTTCAACAAGCGCGAATTCTATACTAGAGTTGAAGACCGTCAATAAAGGCCGGTACACACGAGGGAACTTGCTCCCGGATCAAAGATCCCTCGTTTGTCCCGTGAAAAATATGTTGAGCAACAAAGGAAGCAAAACCCGGGAGCAAATGTTTTGCTGCGGAACATAGTTTTTTGCGTAAAATCGTTGGTACATGCGAGGGAGCTTTGCTTCGGGAGCATATTGCGGAAGCGTGTTTCAGGAGCAATCTCCCTCGTGTGTACCAGCCAAAAAGACTATTTAGTTTAATTCTGTCCTAACTATCACCTATTTAATCCTAACTGTTTCACGGATATATTATTTGTTCTATAGTCATTACATAAGCTAAAGTTAGGTATAATATATATGCTGTAAAATTGTCACTCATACTGCGGTTTCTAGCAAAAAAAATTCGATTTTATCGATGATAAAGGCGGCTAAAAACCCTCAACTTGTAGCGCAACATAGTTTTTGTTCAAGTTTAGTTACATTGTTTCTCGTTTTTCATCGCGAGCAATCAACTTGTCACGCAACAAACTCATTTGTTACAAGTTGGACAAATCTCGCACGCTGATCAGGGTGCGTCCACACTAACCCGGATAAATTTGAAAAAAAAAAAACTTTATTTGTCCGGTTAGGACAGAAGGTCCACACTAAAACGCATGAATCCAAAACAATTTTATGCAAATTCTATTGTTTAACGAGCAATTTTTGTCACGGTATCGGAACAAAAGTTGCGTTTTCAAATTTATCCGGCATAGTGCAGGCAGAGTATCTGTGTTTATCGTTTTTCAACGCGCGCGATCAACTTGTCACGCTATAAAATCATTTGTTGCAAGTTGGACAAATCTGGCTCGCTGATTGGTTCATTTGCTACACGAGTGTAACCGTGAATTGAATTGTTGTTGTGACATGCACTGCTATACTGATACACTAATGCAATTTAGCCGTTTTTATCCGCGTTATGTAAATAAACGACTATTTACCCTACGCAAACTATCTGATAACATTGTCTTTTTGGCCACTTTCAGTTCAGGTCAGAAATTTGGGCTGCGTCCTACAGCACGGATTCTACTCGTTCCCATTCTCCTTTCACATTCCAGTGGACGTGGAGCTGCCTGGATCCCATTCAGGAAAGAAGGGTTATATAAGATATACTATAGAGGCACGGATGAAGAAACCCCATCAAATCATTGATGACACCACCATTATAACGGTCCCGTTTGTAGACTTTGTGGTCATCGAGGAACAGCTTTTGGTGAGTAGTATTTAACGTAGATTATCAGCCCAGGGGGGAGGAGGATCACAATCAATCAATCAATCAACTTTTTATTAGACAGGGTAACACCTTACCACGAATGATAATTTTCAGGTGGCCCTCAATACTGGTTGCTGAAACGGACACTGAGGGTAATCACTGCCAGAGATTTGTTTACGTCCTCAGTGGTTCTTTTACGTCCACCTTATAACATAGTCAGAGTGAAGGCAGACGGGACCTCCGACTTTACGTCCTTATCCGAGAAGACGAGGCACTGAGAGAGTAAAGTATCTTGCCTAAGGACACAACGTGATCGCCCGGTCTGGGAATCGAAACCAGGGCAGTGGACCCGAAGCCTTAACCACTAGGCCACCACCTCTCTCACGAGCAACGTACCCCCTTAAAAGTTTAAAAGTATGTCCATCTAGGAAAAAATGGAATCGATTTTCTGTAAGCTAAGTAAATGGCCAACTCTCCCCTCCCGCGCAATCTACGGTGCACCCTCTCTTCTAAAAGAGCAAAACCATGATAATGTATGGCTTCTAAAATCGACCAATAGTCCCTTTTCATTTAATGTACATCCTCCTGGTAAATGTCCTGGTTACTCCGCTGTCAGCTCTTTCTCATAATAGGTATCAGAATGTTGTTTGGGTTGAATTGAGATATCTGTATTGTTGCCGAAATTGTTGATGCATGTCGATCGATCAAATCGACAGATCCAATGATATTTAGTGCTTTTGACAGTCTGTCATTCTTTTATAGCTGCTCTTCATTGACACCAAATACAATACACCTTGAAATGCCAAGGATCAGAGCTATTCCAAAAGTCCTCTTTGGCGTACTCCAGTAGGGAGGCATAGTGAAGGTCTAGTGACGGCAGGCAATTCATCGGATGCCCGCCAAGCTGAAGCAGCTATAGACGCTGGCTCCTTTTCCTCTTTCTGGGCCATTATTGCAAACAGCAAGATACCTAATTTATAATCAATCATTTCTTTTATTTGTCAGACAACTCAACGTCAGCATCTAATCACAAGAGTTGGACCATCTTGCTGTACATCTGGGTCACTGTCCATCACGGCCAAAATAGATCGTGGAGGATACTATATTGGTGACGAGGTCAAGTCATCCTTGTATATTGACAATAAATCTGGTCGGGACGTCATTGATGCAGAGATGTATCTACGACAGTTAACAACGTATTGCTTCAGAACAAGTATGGACTGCTAAAATTCATAGGCGATCTGCATTATGGCGTCATTTTACTACGACTACCAGCATTCTTTGCACATTCTCTTTCATATTCAAAAGGAGATTAACAGAACAATTTGTGGTTATTCCGCTACAAAAAAGTAAGCAAAACATTCTGGTAGTTGTAGTATATACACGAGGGAGCTTGCTACTGCAACACGCTCCCGCAACATGCTCCCGGAGCAAAGCTCCCTCTTGTGTACTTGCCTTAATGCAGACGCCGTTCATGTAGTGGTCCCCGTTGCCAGAGCAACTTCTGAGTTTCTGATATTATCTCTTATGTGCTACCAGAACGCCCAGAGGAACAAGTCAAAGAGAAACGGCTAACATACACAAGAACCAATGGTGTGTCACGTGGTCAGGATGTAAATATCGAATGTTTGAGTCTTACAATACCAGATGTGAAACCCACAAGCCTTTGCGGGATTATCAAAACAATTTACTCGGTTGAGGTGAGATCATAAAATACAGGAAGCCCAATGTAACTTACAGTACTATTATGACCAATTTTTTCATCCATCCATCCATCCATCATCCATCCATCCATCCATCCATCCATCCAATCCATCGATTCATTCGTCCATTCGTCCATTTTTTCCATTTGTCCATTCGTCCATTTGTTCATTCGTTCACTCATTAGTTCATTCATACATTCATTCATTCATTTATTTATTTTTTTATTTCTAGATTGTTGTTCACATCGAAGGGCAGTTTTCCAAGCACCCGCACTTCAGTTTTCCCGTTGTTATTGGCAACGTGCACTCTACACAAATAGACAGGCTGATAAATAACAGAGTTGACATGTAATGACGTCGCATGATTTATGATGACGTGTATGGACATATAATCGAAATATAAAAGAAAAATTGCGTCTCTGTTGTTGTTTTACAATCGGAGATACATATGAAAACGTACAGACAGACAGAAAAGTCAGTCAGACATTCAGTTATAAAGTCAGACAGATAGACAGAAGAAGAAAAAGTATAAATGAAAAACATCGTAGAAAAATAATTATTTACTTCCATTAAAGCATGAAACCCCATCCATAACTGACAAAACTCATTAGCAAACATGCCGTCAAAGTTGGGCTTCCTGTGGTGGTTATTGCAAAGCATCTTGGGTAGAAACTAAATGGAAGAGATGTGGATAACTTTGGCGACTAGAAATTCATAACAAATGAGTCGGAAATTGACGAAAACAACTTTGTAACTAACCATGCCTCGCTTTCACACTCTTACGCATGTAATAAGACACTTAAAATGTCGGTAAATTGTCCAGAAAGTATAGCAAAAACCGTGAATCTCGAACAAAGTGAGTTGAATCCTGCTCCAGCTATGATGGCGACAGTGATTTCGTCGCAAACTGCTTCCACTTTGACTGTGGAAGAAATCCTAAAAGAGTTCAACACCCACGAAACAAACGGACTTCTTAATGAAGAGATTGAAAGGCGAAGAATGCTTCATGGATGGAACGAGTTTGATGTTTGCGAAGAGACGCCGTTATGGCGAAAATATCTCGACCAAGTGAGTCAAAAAATTTCACGTTATTTTTGGTATTTTTGTCAGATTATTTTGAATTTGAACAGGTTGCTAACAGACAAAGATTAATTCGTAGCTAAACAACGGTAGCTCTACAACAATAGTGTACATTGTTACTATTTTACTAACATTGAAGATTGAGGACCGTATTAAAATAGAAAATAAACTTTTCCCTTTTTTCATTTCTTGCTCATTTATGAGCATTTTACAAAAAGTGGGTTGTGAAATTCCTTTTCAATAGTTTGCTACAACATTTTAAATTTCCATCCATATCGCTCAACACCTCATCTTAGTATCTGAAATGGTATTTATATTCAATAAACTGATTGATTGATTGATTGATATAATATTTTAGTTATAAAGCTAAAATAGTATGAGACGAACATCTATCACCCAACAATGAATTTTTGTACATTTTGATAAATAACTATATTAGTTAATTTTTTCTTGCAGTTTATTAGTTTGTTCAAATGGCTTGGGTGTTAAAGCATTATTGTTAGTTGGTTAGCCAGCTTAGTTAAACAGCTGCATGTATATTTGCAAGCTAACATATCAATTAAAATAGCTTGCCTTGACTTTCATTACCATATCAACGATGTTATGCTATGCCAAACAGGATTTAACAGCTATATTTAGCAAATATTGCTAGTATTCAATTCACTGATTCAATTCATTGGCTTGTATCACAAGTGAACAGAATGTTTGATGTTTCACAGTTTTCACAATTGGGCTGATGCTAATAAATCCATACATTGCCTATTCAAAATGCTGAACATGTTTAGGGGATGACCCGGGAGAGGGGGGGGGGGGTTATACCCTATATTGACCATACGGCGATTATCTGCTGAACAGGGTATGGTTTTTCAACCTTGGTGTCATGAACAGGGTATCCAATTCTCCTCTATTTCCGATTTAATTCAAACTTCCAGTCATACTCAGGGACCAAAAAATGATTTTGCATTCAGGAAATCGACAGGAATAAGATAGTTGACTTTAAAAAAAGATAAGAACAGCACGTGTGTCTGAATTGATATATTTAATCAAATCATATAATGTTCGTAAACAATTGTAATTTGTCATAAACAGGGTATGGAAGTTAGGTATTTTTTGTCATAAACAGGGTAACCCCTACAAGATCCCAGAGGAACACCCCTACCCAGATCTGAAATGAGTACCTCCCCCCCCTTCAAAAACTCATACATAATTACAGATATATTAGGATCATTGAATTAGTCCATTTGGTCACATGCAAAAACTGATTAAGTATCCACGTTAATATATTCTTTTCATAAAGAATACTACTAATACTACTAAGAATAAGGATATTGCTATACTTGGACTTTTATACCTGATTGAGTACAATTACTAAATGTGTGCAACAGTTGTCACTATTTAGTAGTAAATAGCACAATTTAAACAAAAGAAAACAATAGAATTAGCATAAAAAAGAAACACTATTAAGTGGTATTTATGTTGCACACTTTAAGTGCATGCACTCTAAAATACTCCACGACCTGCTCATTTATTAAATTAACTGTATAGTCTAGTTTTTTTAACATCATTATATTGGTAAACTCCTAATACTACGGGTTTCATCATTTGAAGTGTGGCATTTGCTAAAATGTGTCTACAAATTTGCATATTCCACCTACTTGGACATGTGAATTTGAGTACATTCCTTTCCCACCAAATGTTCAAAATGTCATAATGGTCCAAAATGGATATCAGCAAACTTGTTCATGTTTATAGTACAGGAACATCTGTTTATAGTAGAATTTATGAAAAGTAAAAATAAATATTTGTTCCAGGATTCATGAATAACGATATTCTTAACAAACAGTAAACAATGAATATTTTTTAACAAATATAAAATAATAATGAACATAAACTTTATCTAATCAATGCATCTTGAACACATATTTTTATAGTAGGATTTTGATAATTATTATTTATCATTTTTAACTTTGATATTTTATTTTCATTTTATTACACTGTTTTCAATTGTAAGTTAGTTTGTAAATTAATTATCCCATAAACATTATTTATATATAGAAATAGACTTTTCATTACGCCACTTTTTTATATACCATATTTTTTGTAATTTTACTTTGTACAGAGGGCCACAGGATCATCAGTTTTATCTAAATACTGTTAAGTGCTACCCTCTTTAAATAAAGTCTATTGTATTGTATTGTATTGTAATAAAACTGGTGCCTGTGTGTTGTGGTTAATAATAATTTGTAAGCCAATGTACATATCTAGGACTTATCCTGTCTCTCTTATCAAAGGAAAAAAGTTTAATTCCCAAGTCTCCAAAGATGGGCTAAAGTGCATGGGAAATGTTTTCATTTATGGAGGGGGAAATATGGATAAATTTGAACCCAATGTTGGATTTTGTAGCACTTTCCCAGCGATAATCCAAAATTAAACCATTGTGGGAATGACAATGTTTTTCCTGAGATTATTCATTCATTCATCCATTTATTCATTATTTTATCTTGCCTTTAGTTCAAGGAGCCCATGATCTTGCTATTGTTAGCATCTGGGTTTGTCAGTGTGTGCATGGGGCAGTTTGATGATGCATTTAGCATCACAGTGGTAAGTAGAAAAAAAAAATCAATTAAATTACAATAAAATCACAGGGTGGTCACTAGGGGGGAGGGGAAAGTAAGGGTGATTTTGTACAAACGTTTTTTTTAAACATTAAAGCAAGAGGAATTAATAAATTAGTTAAATTAGATTGGTCTAGTAAGAAAACTGTGAAGTGTGTCTATTACTAATGGTTTGTTTCTTTTCTGCAGGCAATTCTAATTGTAGTTACAGTAGCTTTTATACAAGTAAGGAAATTATTTTAGTGTAGCACCATTGTTAATACTTGATTGATTGATTGTTTGATTGGTTGATTGATTGATTTATTGATTGATTGGTTGATTGATTGATTGATTGATTGATTGATTGATTGATTGATTGATTGAATTATTAATAGCTTGATTGATGGAAGAGTTGTTTATATTCATTGGTCGCGTATTCATTTTTTCCCCAGGAATATAGATCTGATAGATCAGTACAAGAGATATCTAAACTTGTTCCACCTCAGTGTCATTGGTAAGCTCTTCAAACTAGTTTTTTCTAATCACCATATTGGTCAATGCCTTACAGCAGAAACTCAGGCGATTGAAACTTGGAGTTATCTCCTGTATGATATAATTTATGCTGCACAAGTGAGGTCTCAATAGCAAGTTGTTTTCAACAGACAATACTCATTTTGTTTTTCCGTTATTGTGGCCTAAATTGTGTGCATAAGTTGTATTATACAAGATATAACCCAACACTTGTAACAGCCATACTATGCTCCACAATATTCAAACTGATTAATATAATGGGCAGGCATATTTTTAATATAATGCAAATTAACCTCTAATTTGCAAGAAGTGAAGTCCCTCATGATTGTAAGGACATTATTAGGTTTGAAACAAAATGGGTGTTTCAACTACTAAATAAAGCACTAGCCTTAGATTACTGTCCCTAATGATTGATAGTTGTTTTTCTATCATGTAGTATTCGTAATGGTAAACTGTATGACTTCCTTGCCAGAAGTCTTGTACCAGGTGATTTAGTATGTATATCTGTGGGTGACAGAGTACCAGCTGACGTCAGGCTGATAGAGGTATGCCATATTTGATGTTTTCATACACTGAGTTAAGATGAATAGGTAATCGATTGATATGGATGAATGGAAAAATATATGAATGAATGGATGGATGAATGAACAAATGAATGAATGAGTCAGTGAGAGACTACAATCCATGGATGTATGAATATATGATAGATTGATGTAAAAAGGTGATTTATTCATTGGATAAAAAGAAACAAATAAATGAAATAACTAAAGATTTTATTATGCCCTAAAACAATTCTCTTCAATTAACATTTAACAGGCAGTAGATCTTGAAATAGATGAATCTAGTTTCACTGGTGAAGCTGAGCCAGCAAGCAAGTCAACCAAACCTGATTATAGTCAGTCTAAAATAGCTCTTAGAAAAAATATTGCTTTTATGGGAACACTTGTTAGAAGTGGCCGAGGAAAGGTAAGGACTGTATTTCAGGATGATGATGATGATAATAGTGATGATGATGGTGATTGTGATGTTAATGAAAGTATGTGAATAATGAAGATGGTATTGGTGATGCAGAAAATGATAGTGCCAATGATCAATATGTTGATTGTGATGAGTGGTAATGAAGATAATGATAACAGTAATGAGAATGATGATAATAGCAGTGATGAGAATGATGATAATAGCAGTGACGAGAATGATGATAATAGCAGTGACAAGAATGGTGATGATAGCAGTGATGAGAATGATGATGATAGCAGTGATGAGAATGATGATATTAGTAATGATGATACTAATGGTAGTGATGTTGGCGATGATGATAATGGTTATAATGATGATGATGATGATGATGAGGATGACAGTGATGATAGTAATAAAGATGATGGTGGTGTTAATAGTGATGATATGATACTAGCAGTAAAGTTACTGGTGATGATTGGGTCATATGACTTCTTCTTGTAAGTTGTACATTGTGTACCGATACATTAGCTGGGACAACAGTGCCATGGTTATGATAAAATGCCAGAATGATATTGAGGCTTCTTGCACTGTCTTTTCCAGGGTATAGTTATTGGTATTGGAGAGAATTCAGAATTTGGAGAGGTTTTTCAGCTCATGAAAAATGAAGAGGTAGGTTATCTAGAGTTTGGAATGGTTAAGATAGCCATTTGCATGTTTTTTCCACGCTGGGATACATAACAGATTCGACTTTTTATTGAGTTCTTGTTAAGTTATCAATGAATGTGTTTCCATATTATCATTCATGAATCAAGGTCCTTGTTTACAAGGTGGGGCATCCCTCTGAGAAAGGGGCACCCTGAAAATAATCTTGGATTTGCTTGTGTTTGCAGAAACCTTTTTATTTGCAGTCTTGCCAAGTAATGCAAGTAAAACATCCTGATCACATGGAAAATGACAGTCTTGTTAAATAATTTGTTCTAAATCATTAATCATCATGATTCATGTTAATAGACCTCCAGAGGATTCGGGGAGTTAACATGATAGCTCTTTCTTTGTTTACAAAACAAATTGTGATGATGTGTTTTATTTTTATTTATCAGCCTCCCAAGACACCACTTCAAAAAGATATGGATGTGCTAGGGAAGCAATTATCATTTTATTCACTTTGTATTATAGGTAGGTATTCATTTTTGATTATTATTCCACCATTCAACTTTAATAAGATATACCCATACCTATGGCTGCACTAAATCAACAAAAACTGAACTACACCACTGGCAAGAACTACTCTGACTACAATTTCATGTCAACAAACCTTCAATTTACTTAATATTGATTAATTAGTGAATTCTATTTTATGCCTTAGACAAATGTTTTAAGTATAAAGTTTATATTTATATATTACACTGTCAAGGGTGAGGTAGAAGACTAGAGATATGTTCTATTAACATTATTTGTTTTTGTTTTGTCAACAGCTCTCATAATATTGTTGGGGTGGATACAACAACGTAAAATATTAGAAATGTTTACAATTGGAGTTAGGTAAACAATGTTAAATTTTGTTTATGTTTAGATCTCTATATTCAATTTGTTTAAACATAATAATGATTTCGCTTGCACATGGAATCACTGAATTTATCCTGTGCGTTTAAAAAAACATTAGTGTGACAGAGATATTTCAGGGCTTAGCCAATCAGAACGTGTGAAATTGTGCATTTTGATTGACTTTTATTATTATAAACTTTGACTGGTTCAAAGTAATAATTATGTGTTTGGTCAACCACAGAATTTTTATAATTCCCTTTCCAATTCATGTAGTGAGCATGCCAGACACTGTTCGTTCACTGCTGACTTTAATAAACTCCTCCACTGAAAAAGGAGGACTGTCAACTGAGATACTGATTGGGAAATAGCATTTTTTTAAATGGTACAATGTTCTTATTTTACTCAATCAAGAAAAGGCAAGTTGCAAATAAAACAACGAATTCAGTTAAATTATGTCATCTTTTTATTTCAGTCTTGCAGTGGCAGCTATACCAGAAGGTCTACCTATAGTCGTCACGGTAACCCTAGCCCTTGGTGTCATGAGAATGGCTAAAAGAAGTGCCATTGTTAAGAAGCTTCCTATAGTTGAAACATTAGGCTGTTCCAGTGTAGTGTGTTCTGATAAGACTGGCACACTTACCAAGAATGAGATGACTGTCTCACAGATTTTTACTGCTGATGGGTATTTTGCACAGGTAGGAGGTAGGGGAGGGGGAGGGGTTTCCTGAGTTTGATTTGTGTGTATGTTGGGAGGATTACACAAAAAGGTTTTTAACCCTTTCACCAATCATCTACAGTTGTAATCCTCTCCCAGAACATGGGAAAACCAGCAAAGGAAAAATATCACTTTTTATCAAGTCCATTTTTTGTGTTAAAAAAAAAATAAAATTAATTATGAGACAATTCCTGTGTGTATAATTGAACAACTATAATGTGCACTTGCTAAATAAGATAACTCATATACTACCATAAATCCTATTGCAGACAGAATAACTAGTTATATTCGCCACAGTGCGTTCCCTGAAAACAGGGAAAGTTTGTCCCAAATGCAGTTACATTATCCCTGTTTTCAGGGATAGAGTGGTGAAAGGGTTAAACATGAGTGTGTTATAATTGCTATTTGTAATTTAAAGAACTTTTTGATGTTCCTTTGAGTATGTGCTGGTGAAATAATACACAATTTTGGACCAGCTAGAGCACATGTAAAAAGTTTACGAATGGGAAAATTCATTATAACTGCATAACGATTAAATGAATGGGTGGATGGATGAAGAATTGAGTGAATCGATGTAAAAATGGCTGTATTAATCAAAGGCTGATTGATTGATTGACTAATTGATTAATTGATTTATTGATTTATTTATTGATTGGTTGATTAATTGATTGATTGGTTGATTGATTGGTTGATTGATTGATTGGTTGATTGATTGGTTGATTGTTTGATTGGTTGATTGATTGATTGATTAATTGGTTAATTGTTTGATTGATTGATTGGTTGGTTTATTGTTTGATTGAAGTGATAAATTAATAAATGCATGGAGTGGACGATTCTAAAATTGATAAAAAAACAAGTATTTAACAAGTCTTATACTATAGCAGGTAAATGTTGTGTAACTCACACTATCCATTATCATGTTGCTAGGTAACAGGTGTTGGTTATAACCTAGAAGGTGATGTGGTCATGAATGATGAAGTGGTTCATGTAAACAGCAACATGTCAGTTACCAAGTTAGTAGAGGTATGTAGAGTCTTTGATGTGACTCATCTTCTATGAACAAATATTCATTACTAGACCATTCACCCATGCTACTTTGAAGACAAATGTTGTCTGCCGGCCACTGCTCATAGTTGATGACTTATCACTGTTGCAGACAAGAATTTGTTATTGTGAGGTCCTAACATACCAATTGTTACTATGTTACCCTTCTTGGCAAACAACATGGTTGTGCCAAACAGTTTAGTGCCAAAGAGGTTTTGAAAGTGAGGTAAAGTGATACTCACTGGTGTTAGTGGGCATACTTGACAGAAAGATAAACACGTCCTTGCAGAGGTTCCTTTTGAGAAAGCTCTGTCAAGAAGGGTACTATGATGTCATCTGACATCATGAAAAGACAGATTTTGTTATCTTTGACTTTGCAAGGGTGGGGTGGGGGTATTGGATGGAGTCATGGGCACTATATGACCCTCCCCTAGATATGCCTCCATAAAAACTTTCTTTAGTGTCATGACCAAATCAATTCTTGAGATCCAGAGGCTGGCATAGATCTTCCTGTTAAATTCTAATGACATTGGTCCTGTCCCAGTATTAGCCTTCCTTGTTTCCCTCTTTGTATCTACCTTGACATTATAAAATATTTACTCTGGCTCTTTTCCAGTTTGTACATCACTGAAAAAATGACACTACAATACAATATAATGTTACACAATACATATTGTATACACCTGCTTCAAGCAACTGTTTTCTCATTGAGTGCAGTCATTAATATTGAGTGTTGATTGTTATAATTATTCTTTTAGACTGGTCTACTGTGTAATAACGCTCATATAAGAAACGGCCGTCTGTATGGTCAGCCCACTGAAGGGGCCATTGTCACTGCCGCATATAAGGTAGGAAAGTAACTGAGCATTGATGATTGAACCATTAGACAAGTGTGACTGAATTGTACAGGCCTGTTGCACGAAGCTTGTCAATAGCACTGTCTAATGGATAAATAATTTAATTATGATATAATAATATAGTTCTTTATCTCCATTTACAATGCTCAATGCGTTGACTGTATACCATATAAAAATTAATTTAAAGAAAGTTTGTTTTAGATATATGCTAGCAAAAAAATCTATAAATCCCTGTTCACCAGATAAATTCTAAAGAAATTGTACGGAGTGGATCACTTTTATCCAGTGGATACCTTTATCCAGGCTATGTACAACTGACCCCTGTAGGTTAAAATCTATATAATTTAATGCAGTGGATATCTTGTATTCTATGGATAGATCCAGGCCTCCTAGAGCTGGCCATAGTACCACATTATTATCATAATCATAATTTCTATAAGGAAACAACCTCATCATCTGCCATACCATAGTTGTATTATAATTGCATTGGTTCCCACTCCACATGATTGACTCTAACAGGGAACGTGATTATCATGCTATTCATCAGTGATTGTGAAGTTGTTGATCATGGATGGTGATGGTAGCAATATAATAATGCTAATAATGGTGATGATAATGGTGATGATGATAATGGTGATAATGATGGTGATGATAATGGTGATGATGATAATGATGATAAAAAAATGGTGATTATGATGGTGATAATGATGATAATGATAATGGTGATGATAATAATATGAATAATAATAAATAATAATATGACGATGACAATATAATATATAATTTCTAATAAAATATTTATTAACGTCTGTCATTGTTATCACCGTCTTTTATCAACATTGCTAAGTAAACCCTTCCTCACTATGGTAACGTTACAAACAACTGTTTGTGTAACTGTACTATGATATCAACCACAAACATTTTGAATTACCGTTTTACAATGTTATGCATGTTTTAAATATCTTAAATATTTTATTTAATCTTCTTTGTAGCTTGGTTTTCATGATATAAGAGAAGACTTTATAAGAACAGATGAGAGACCTTTTAGCTCTGAGAAAAAATTAATGGCTGTTAAATGCAAGAGGCAGACAATGAACAAAGCACTAGCTGATGTGAGTACTATTTTCCAAAAAATAATTTAAATCTATTAAAAACCTTTTTTATCATTTGTTTTCATGATGAACAAGAAGTTGGTGGTACATTTCTGACTGATTAAAAGGAGTGTAGTGTAAATAAGTTGTAAAAAATATTATCCAACTGACAAAGTTTGATGTAGTGTAAAAAATTAAAAATCTTAAAAAGCATGAAGGAAAAGAAACCAAACAAATTTTAACAAAAAAGTACTAACTATAATTTTGAAAAGATAATTTCTATTAAAAAAATGTTCTTTCATCAAAGAAAATTTGTTTTCATGATGCACAAGAAGTTGGTGGTACAATTCTGAAAGGAATCCAGTGTAAAGAAGCAGCCTGTAAAAATTTAAAATATTATCGACTTTATAGAGTTAAAAAAAAAGAAAAAAGAAAAAGAAAACAAACAAAAAATAAAGTAATGAATGGATGAATGAATAAATGGATGATTGAATGAATAAATGGATGAATGGATAAATGAATGGATGAATGAATAGATGGATAAATGAATGAACAATAAAACAATAAATGATTAATGAATATCAAAAATAAGACAGTGAATGAATGGAGCAATGAATGGATTAATTAGTGAATGAAGAATGAATGGATGAATGAATGAGTGAATGAATGAATACCTGAAGGAATGGATGAATTATGAAACAAGCAAACAAAAACCTTTTATCATATCAACATGTATAAAAGAATCCTCATGTGCATCAAATCCATGATTAATAATTCTGTATTTTATTCCAGATGTCAAGAGAGAAATACTTTGTGAAGGGAGCTCCAGAGAATATTATAAGACAGTGTACTTCATACTACAAGGATGGGACTGCTGTGCCTCTAACAGCTAATGACATTGAGAGAAATAGTGATGCAGTCTTGGCCATGTCTTCTAATGGACTTAGAGGTATTCCACTAAATGAGAAGGAACTTTTGATGTGTTTGTGCTTTTTTCATCAGATACAATAATGGACGAATAAATGGGCGAAGGAATGAATGAATAGATGTGTGAATGAACGAATGAATGTTTTTGTTGCAGTTGAATGAATGAATTTGTTAGTTATATGAATGAGAGAATAAACAGATAAATTTATATATGACTCAATGCAGGAATGAATAATTGAATACCGGTAAATGAATGGATGTGTTGTTTTAAAAACAAGACCAAGTGCTAATAATGTTTTATCAACATCCATTGTCAGTAGCCAAATAATTTATTACTGACATTATTACTGTTCTAAAGTGTACTTTTGAATGATTCAATCATTAATTTCATTCTTACATCACTTTATCAATGTTAATTTCATTCATTCAATGTATTCATTCATCCATCCATTTATTCACTACATTCACTACATTCATTTATTCATTGATTTATTCATTCAATACATTCATTCATTCATTCATTCATTCATATAATTAATAATTTATTGAGTGACTTATTTACTCATTCATTCATTCAGACATTTAGACACTATTTCATTCATCCATTCATTCATTCCTTCATTCATTCATTCATCCATTCATTTATTCATCCATCCCTCCATTTATTCATTCATTCATTCATTCATTTATTCATTCATTCACTTATTCAGACATTTATTCATTTATTCATTCAGTCGTCCTTATACTAATTCATTTATTTACCATGTCAGTGATTGCCTTTGCTAGTGGAGAGGACCTGCAGCAGTTAACATACCATGGTTTAATGGGTCTACTAGACCCACCCAGGCCAGGTGTACAAAATGCTGTGAGGACATTACAAGAGAGTGGTGTCCAGGTGAAGATGATCACAGGAGATTCCAGAGAAACTGCTATATCAATAGGTAAATTGTTTGTTTATTTGTTTACTTATATATATTCATTGATAAGTCTTTCATTTGTCAATTTATCTACTCAACACATTCAGTTATTTATCATGTTTTTATTTAATCAAATGAATATAGCAAGTCATTTATGCCCTATTTATTTATTCATGTGTCTGAATTGTTCATTCAATTTTCATACTGAACAATCAATGTCAGTAATGTTTCTGGAAAAATCATTAGACAAGTAATGATTATTACGCTCTCATTCATTTGTTTGTGTCTTTCTTTTGTGTGTTGGTTCATTCATTCGTGTGCATGATTATGTGAATTATCTAGTTTGACATTGTGTATGTCTAATTCTTAGCTGAGATGCTTGGTATCCATTCCTCTGGTAAGCCTACACTGTCTGGTGATGAACTAGAGGCATTGGACTCCTTTCAACTGTCATCCATCATCAACCAGGTAAAGCAAAGCATGGTCTGATCTCATTAAAATATTAAGATAACATCCATAATAGTTCACACTGGCATTGTAATTTATTACATTGTCTTGTGCATCTGCACTTTTGATGGTTTTGAATAGCTAAACAAATCAAAAACCAAGTATTTTATGAAATAAAGAAAAATCCTGAAACACCAAATCTAAAAAGCAGCATTAATCTAGACATTTGATAAGTAATATACAATGTTTGCATACAATCTGTCTGAGGTTTAAAACAACTTTCTTGTAGCTCGCTGTTTTAAAATCCCTATACAGATCTCGCCCTTACATTGTATATGTTACATACTAAACTCAGTGATTAATATGTTTTATAGGTCACTGTGTTCTATCGTGTCAGCCCTCGTCACAAGGTTATGATAGTTAAGGTATGGTTTCTAAAATATCTGAGTTGACGTGGCTGCTTACATCTTGATTAAAGCTAAAAGAAGTGTCAAATGATGTAGATAATGTTAAATTCAATTTTATGGAATTGTTTCTTTCCAGGCGCTCCAGGAGCATGGTCATGTTGTTGCCATGACAGGAGACGGTGTCAACGATGCTATAGCTCTCAAACGAGCAGATATTGGTATAGCAATGGGCAGAAATGGTACAGATGTGAGTAAAGAAGCCGCTGGGATGATCTTGGTAAATGATGACTTCAACACTATACTGGCAGCCATTGAGGAAGGAAAGGGAATCTATTATAATATCAAGAACTTTGTGAGATTCCAGCTAAGCACGTGAGTACTGTTGTGTGTCAGAGATTGTTTTCTTCATTTTGAGCTATTTGCCCAGGCAACTTTTTATTCATTAGCATTGTAAAATAGAAAAATGAAATAATTTTTAAATTATTATAGATTTGTTTTTTTCATTCACATAGTTTACACAACCATCCTACACTGGAAAAAATAACCAATAACCAAGTGTGTTTATTTACATGATTTTGCAAAATCCAAATAACTAAACGTGGAAAAGAAATCTGTGAAAAAATGCCTTTTTTCCACATTTAGTTATTTGTAAAATAGGTGAAAAAAAAGCACTTGTTTTTTGTATTTTTTTCCAATGTGGATGGTTGTGCATGTCCACAATTGAATGATTAAAAAAACTATTTATTCACAGTTTCTTTCCATCCATCCACTCATTCATTTTTCATCCATCCATCCATCCACTTCTTCATTCATTTTTTCCCCTTTATCCGCCTCAGAGCTCATTCCTTGTCTATCTTATGATTGTAATTCTACTTTGGCATAAAGGAGCAATCTACATTGCTTGTGCTATTCACTTTTTTCTTTCATTTATTGATCATCCACTCATTTAACCACCGGGCTATTTCCTATTTCATTCATCCATTCTTCCCGTTATCCACCTGCTCATTCCTTGTCTATATTTTAATTGACGTTATTCTGTTTTGATACATAGGAGCATTGCTGCCATCTCTCTCATCACCATCTCAACATTCCTCAAGCTACCTAATCCTCTCAATGCCATGCAGATATTATGGATTAATATTATTATGGATGGACCTCCAGCTCAGAGGTGAGATCAATTGCCTACAACATGCTCTCTGTACAAAAGCTCTGACTGCTGTAAGCTCTAAAAGTAGCGCAGATCCAGCAATATTTCACTTTAAAATTGTTTAAAAAGTGTTTAGAGTTTTTGACATTTATAGATTACTCTTTATGATAAGAATCTGTCATAGAATGAACAGGGTTGGGGTGGTTGTCTGGTGCAGCGTTAACATCATTTTAAACATGTTTTCCCTCAATTGGGTTTGAGCCAGAATGATAGTAAGCCGGGAGCAATTTTCATTGAAAATATAATTATGTTATAAATGCAGCAGTAGATCATAAGCAGCTGTGCATCCATTGAGTTATTGAATTTGAACTCTCCATCTACTTATTCATTCATTCAACCATCCATCCACTTCCTTCTTCATTCATTCATTTTGCACTTTCTCCCCTGAGAACTCCCAAGCACTCAAAAAAGCTAGAGTTGCAATCCACTTTGTGACCATACAATTTTTACACTTTGTTAATGCTTAGCAACTTCGCGTGCATCCATAAGTTATGGTCCATTGCTTAAGTAATGTATTTATTTTTTGTTTCTTTTTTACTATCAGTCTTGGAGTGGAGCCAGTTGATCGTGATGTCATGCAAAAGCCCCCACGTAATGTAAGGGACCCTATGATTACCAAGGGACTTTTATTGAAGGTGATTGTAGCAGCTATGCTAATAGTGTCCGGGACATTATGGATGTTCTGGAGAGAGGTATGTACCAATGGGGACATTGATATAATTGACATACCTTTTCATTTTTTTTACTTATTTTTTTTATTTAAACATAGTTTGTTCTAACATTTGCCCAAAAAGCAACTAAGGCTTGGGGGCTTACATCAATGATTTATATATACTTTTGTTATATAAATGCTAGCAAAATTTGTTAAAGAAAATTAAAGAGAGATACAATAATTACAATTACCATTCCAGTTCTATTACATACGACTGAATTTCTGAAAAACTACAAGCATTGAATACAAAGTCATGTTGAACACACAAAACACCCACTGCAACATTGCTTATCAATATGGACTGATATTTCTTGTGTATGTTTTGTAGATGCGAGATAATGTGATAACAAGACGAGACACCACCATGACGTTCACATGTTTTGTCTTCTTTGATATGTTTAATGCTCTCAGCTGTAGATCCCAGGTATAGTATAATAATAGCCGTACTAAATATAACTAGGAGTTTGCATTGCAACTGCATTGGAGGAGGATCAGAAAAAATAGAAGATGGGTCTTACAAACATGTCCTTACCCACCCTCTGTTGATAGAAAACATGTTGATAATAGACCTTCCCTGCATTCGCTGGACTGGCCATAAAACAATAGATTCACATCGAGGCTTGAGTGTATTAGATACAAAGAATGTATGGACTGATAATGTCATGTAGGTGCTTATAGCACATTTCAAAGTCTCAATGCGCTTTACAATTATATTATTTTATTATTTATGTAATCCAGTTTTACAAGCATTATTTTATCATTAGTTAAAATTAGTAATTAGTATGTATTAGTGTAGGCCTATCAACATGGATGATTGTGACGTGTGTCCTCAGTCATTCTTTGGTTAATGGTTAAGATATTACTACTCTGGCTTTAATTTGGTGCAATCTATTGTTTTATGGCCAGTCAAGCAAATGAGGGGCAGGTCTATTATACCCCCTATTTCTACGCTATATAAGTTGAATGATATCATGGTCAATGTGCCTTGTCAAGGGAGAATATACATTACCTCTCACTATAACCTAACCCCATGAAATGTTGCCAAACAGAGATGCTGTGTTGTTAAAAGATAATTATAATGATTGTGTAATTTCAATAATTTTCTGTATCGTATCTAGTCCTTCTTTCTTCTTCTACAGGAAAAGTCTGTTTTCCAAGTTGGTTTCTTCAAAAACCGGTTTTTCCTGATTGCTGTAGGAGGATCTCTGATTGGTCAAATGCTTGTCATATATTTCCCACCTTTACAATCTGTCTTCCTCACTGAAGCGCTAAGCATTGTGGATCTATTATTACTCATCCTAGTCTCCTCGTCCGTGTTTTGGGTGGATGAACTAAGAAAGTTTGTATCCAGTCGACTGTCACGTGATAGGGGCGATAAATATAGAAAAATGTATCCTGTATAGTGTAGGTAGTAAATACATAATTGTTGGGTTACCTGTGGTAAGTAAAACCAAGACACCAGTAAAGGGGACTGGGCACTATAAACTCAAGACTGTTCCTCAGTATCTAACGGGAGAGCATACATAGCATCCAGTTGATGTAATATATTCGTAAATTAAAGAAAAAAACAAAAGTCCACAATACCATATCAATACTGTGTTTACTAACAAACAAATTGTTATGCTAATGTGTCAACCAAAACTACAATAATCACTGTCTGGTTGGCACATGAATAACAAAGGCTTATGTCAGCTGAAGTATCGCAGCTAAAGCAAGGTAGACGATGAAGCGCAATAGGTTTTTTTGAGTACATTACATGAACTGCATGCTATGTAGGTTCTACCATATCTCACTGGATCTCTGTTCATGAACACTGGAGCACTTTTTCTAATGGGGAGGGGGCTAAATTTCAGATTGAATTTATTTGAAGCCCAGGGGTACTCCCCAAGGGAGTATAAAGGAGCTTGAAAAAGTGTGAGAGCTTCTGATATCCATACTATTGTAATTTCATAAAACAGAACTAAACTGTAATACCAGAATGATAGCAGTCTCTGATTGATCATATACAAATTATGAATATAAAGAGATTTACAATGTGACTTTTAAAACTGAGAAAGAGACTGAGGAAGAGTTGAGGTAGTCTCCCTTGCATCGGTTTCTGGTGGGTTTGAAAAAATCTCCACCCAATTTTTTTTTTTTTTTTGCATCGACCGGAAACGGATGCGAGGGAGACGTTCAAAAACAAGGAAAATCTAGGAAAACATAAGGCAATCTAATTAAACAAGAGATAATTTTGATACAAAATATTTAATACAAAAGATAAAATGTTTTACAAACAAATATGCCAGTACCTAGGTGTTTTTAATAATTTGATGGTATCAACATGAAGTGATTTTATTGCTTTACAGAGAAATTCATTGTATTGCAAAGTGATGTGCCATAAGTTCATTTCAATTGGTTATCTCCCAACTTTCAATCAATTCCAAGGGAAGAGTTTATTTCTATTAAAACAATGACTAGGAGTGTGCTGAAAAAGCTTTGCCCAAGAATTTTGATTCATTTGATGGCTCAAGACCAAATAGGACAATGCAATGCATCGAATTTCGATTTAACTCTTAACAGAAAAGGAAAAGCAACACAGAATAGTTAGCTTTATTGATAATTTAGCTGTGCTACTTTCTGTAAGCACACATTCAGTCTGTGAAAAGTTAATTTTAGAAATCATTTGTCTAACATCGCTTCAGATTTTAGAAATTACATGCTGTCAAATTTGTTGTATGACAGCTGGCTCAGAGAATCAATCATTTTTTCAGAAAAGATAAAATTGTAGTTGTGTTGTGAAAGAGGATGTCAATATACAGCAAATTTTGCTATAATTGTATGAACTAGTGCAAAACATGTCAATTGATACTGATAAGTTTAAGAAACATTTAGATTTGACCTGAAAGGTTTCATGACCAAAATCTTGTAGTTTCACAAGACTGTTAACATGCTCTCCATACAAAGATGTGTAACATCAGTCTTAAGACCATACACCAGTATTCAATGCTTATTAGCTAACCTAATTGAATACTTGACAATTACAATTATATAATAAACAAATTTTAATACAGTTCTGCCTTGTTATGTACATTGTAAACATCTACAAGTAGTATACTAAGTTATTGCTGTTGACAAACTACTAACTAAAGGTGTCAATTAATGATTAATTAATCATTATGTATTGCTCTCTTTGGGCACTCAGAGAAAATGAATAAGGAATTACATTTGATATTTTCTCTTGCATTCAGTTTGACCTGCCATTCCCTGGCTTGGATTTAGTGAACATCAGCCAATAAGACATTCCCTGGGATACAGTGAACACCAGCCAATAAGAAACTGGCAAAGGTTTTCTATGAAACTGTTTTTTATAGTTTACTAGTTACCTATATATAAAGGGGATGTTAAAAGTCAAATTTCTGCCTGTTAGAGTGCAAACAAATCCCTAAAAGAATAGTAAAAATAAATAGCAAAATTTTATTTGACTTATTCTATTGTTTTCTATTGTTTGATTAGCACTATTTTGTACTAAAATGGTAAATAGTATTTCACAGATTTATTGTTAGCACTCTAATCCACCAGGTTCTTATTTGTGAGTGTTTGCTGTATCCTTTACTGCTATGTGGCCAAATCCTGCTGAATTTCCGTGAAGGCTGATGTGAGTTTTTTTATTCTCATTTCTAATGTTTTCTTGGTAACGGCAGTTTCCTGCAGCAGCATGCGCATTTCATCTTCTACCTCAAGAACCTATCAGAAACAAAGTTGTTGTCACTATGGAAATGTATGAAGAGGACTTCAATAGGCAATTTGCATGATGGTGTTGATGGTTAAAACTACCAGAGTGCTTACATGTGCTTTCTTTCACACACAATTACAGTGAAACTCTTGAGACCAAATAAATTTTCTGGTTTAGAGAGGGTTCCAGTTTATTGAGGTTTTTGTATAACCATTGAAAAATACATTGTGAAAGGCAGTGATAGTATTATTACACAGCTTTATCACTAATTGTTCTTCATCTCTACAGAATTAAAAATTTGAATATGAAAGAGATTTGACAAAGAATACTGCTAGTTGTAGTTAAATGATGACATAATGCAAAGTGTCTGTTGTAGTATCAAACATGTTGATATGATCCAACCAACACACAATACTCAAGTGGTCTAGTCTCAAGACTGCACTACACCAATGGCCAGTTATAATATGAAGCCTGAATAGCACTATCCACCAGATAAATCCCTATCCAGTAGATAAGTTCTTAAGAATTCTATAGAATGAATGACTTTATCCAGTTGACAATTTTATTCAGGCTTCATACAACCGGCACCAGGATAACAAGACAATTTTTCTTTAGAAAGAGTTTTCAATCGGCTACATGTACCAGCGGTATAGCACCCCCTATTTTACCTCTTACAGCTGATTTCTTTGTGTCTTACTTAATAAATATGCCCCCAGACCCCGCTAGAAAAGGTTTGATACACAGACACCCACTTCATCTAATTATTACTCAGACGCTTATTCAAAAAGATAATGAAACCCCTGTTTAGACTGCACCCACCCAGATGAACAACACATTCATTTGGTTATAGTAGACACAAAGGGAAAGTGATAACTGTACCTTTGTGTTTGCACGATCAATTTCATCCTGTTTTTCTTGTAGAAGTTTATTCATTTCTCTTTCATGGGTTTGTTTCTCTAATTCAAGTTGATGACGGAAACTATCATCAGTTTCCTTCATTTTCTGCACTGCTGAACTACAAATAAATGGATGGATGGATGGATGGATGAATAGATGAATGAATAAGTGGGCAAATGAATAAAAGAACAATGACTGGACAAGTGAATATATGAATGAGTAAATGGATGAATGAATACATGATTGAATGAATAAATAAGTGAAAGAACAAGGAATGATGGACAAACAAATGACAGGTGATTGAATAAGTTGTTGATAAACTAAGATACAGCGATCAATTGGATTTATTTAAATTTACAGTGACGACACGGTAACAATATGGTAACAAAAGGATTCAGTAACAATACAATACAGTAACAATATGATATGATACAATACAGTATGGCAATACACAACATAGTAACAATACCATAGATTATGGTATTAATTTTACTACTCGCATGAAATTTACTTACTGTCGTGCAGCCACTGCCTTATCTCTCTCTTCTATCAATTTTGCTTCTTTTTCTTTAAAATTGTCTCTCATTTTAACTACTTCGGTTTCCATTTGGCTGATGAGAGCACTTTTGTCCTGCCATTTACTGCGTAAAGATCTGCAACACAATGTGAAAGGGTTGTGTGCAAACTAGAATTTACATTGAACCACAATTTCAACTGCCTTTAGTTATTAAAAGAACAAGGATGACACAGTCGGTTAGTGTGCAGCCAGAGGTACTGAGATTGATTCCCAGTGACAAGGATGGCACAGTGGTTAGTCTGATTCCCAGTGACTTCACATGGCACAGTTTCACATACGATCTTTCTTTCTACTGGTCACTGTAAAAAATGTTTTTACCTTAATCCTTCCTTGGTCTCATCAAGTTCATCTTGTTTAGCCTGTAGCTCTTTCTTCAACTCTCGTTTTCTCTCAGAAAGTACATCAACTTCTTCCTGTGATAATTACATTCAGTTATAATTCATTTGCAGAAATGACTTGTAATTATAAGTAAAGTAAGAGACAGCTTAAAATAATTATTATTTTTTTTTTTACTTTGATTGAGACCAAACACCCTGCTCAAGTTCAAGGTGAAAAAAAAATTGCAAAATGTTCCATGCAAGTTGACAAAGACAGGCAACTGGAAAAAAAACTTTCGATACCTGCAGTTGTCTATTAGCATTTGTTTCGTTGGCCAACTGGTTTTCCAGGTCAGATATGGTATGACTGCTTTCATCTTGAAGCTTCTTAAAATCATTATCACGATCTGTGACAGCCTGATAACGATAAAAGTATCATTGTAATGTTTTGTCATGTGGACAATGCTGATGATATTGATGATGATGATGATTAATGAAAATGATGCTATGCAATCATAATTAGTAACAACCTGAACCATATTGAAGATGATATTGCTAGAACTGAAGGATGATATTTATGATAGTAATGAAGGTGGTGATGATGATGGTTGTAATAATAATATAATTATATTACAGTAACTGAACAATAATATTATAATTATGATGGTGACATGCTGTGGTGGTCTTGATGATGGTGTTGTTGATAATAACGACTCTCAGTAATGATCATGATGCTGGTGGCAATGAAACTGTGATGATGGTGGTGGTGTTGACAATGATGATACTGATCATGATGATAATATTGTCAGTATGAATTCACTAGCCTGTTTCAGTTTTCTAATAGAATCTGTTTGGTCTTCTATCATCTTGGCTTTGATACGAATCGTCTCGTTGTCACTCTAAACAATCCACCAACATCAAATAAATATACTTTGCACATTTGGGAAATATGGAAGAACTACAATCTACTACTAAAAACAAGGAGACATGTTTCACCTTACCCACCCCTCCATATGTACTACACTAGTCTGTTATTCACTGTTTTTATCAGCCTGGGGATTTTGGTTGAAATTTTAGGCAAAGAGATTAACTAACCAACATAGCTAGACATAGCTTCTAAAACAGCCCTTGTATTAGGCTCATTACACAATGTTTCTCTAAAAAAAGCCTGTGTTAGAAGCTACACACAGACATGGTATATACACAAAATTATATCGAAAATCCAATAACTCACATAAAAGAAGAATAATAACCATTGCTGGAACTAGTCACTTTTGGTATGTGTGTTCTCTTTATTGCTCAACATTTGTACCTGAGATTGTTTCTTTAGTTGATTTACTTCAGCGTTCAAAGCTTCAGCTCTTGATTCTAGACGACCACGGTCTTGAGCTAGAGAAGCACCTTTGGATCAAAGGCATTCAAAAAATGAGCTACAACTGTTGTGATTTACTAACTTACAGATATTTTTGAAATGGTTGTCCAGTTGTAAGACAATGAATTTTAGTCAATAGCAAAGTCATTTGCATTTCTCAGGTTTTTTTTCAAGAGATAATGACTTAAAATGTATAAAATAACATTACATTAAAACTGAAAACTTAACTTACATTAACACTGAAAACTTTTGATATGTAAATGACATTATAATTGTTATTCACTAAATCAGTATTTCAACTGGACAATCTTTTCAAGAATAGCTGTATCTTCAGTTGATAGACGGCTATTTCATTTACTCAAGTGATTTTCAAATGCCATGCTCAACTTATTTCTGACAACAACAAAAAATGTACTAGTAAATTTAAATTGAATGGATCACTATCATTGTCAACCACATTTCTTTAATTTGGAGCTGGGTTTTATTATGGTGGACAGGGATACCTTGCTGTGCCAGCTCTTGACTCCACAGTTTTCTCTCTGTTCGTAATCCTTCGATGACAGACTCTTGAGCTTTGATCTGAGCACCAAGCTTGGACTTGTCCTGAAAGATATCATCATCATCAGGATCATACCACCATCATAATAATTATTACTTACAACATTATCATCAAGACCACCACCACTACCATCATATGTCACAGTTATAAAGTCTATTGATTGATTGATGATTATCATCACCATCATAATCATTACGATCATCAATCAATCATACAATCAATTTTGACATCTTTCTTACCTGTTCTAGTATTTCCAATCTTGTCAACTGTCGTCTTGCATCATTCAGCTGACTTTCAAGATGTTGGATTCTTTCCTTAATAACAACACAAATACACATCCTAAATTCCAGACCATTCTATCTATCCTTCCCAGCTTTAGCAAAGCCAGTAAATAATTATTTTTCTAAGCAGCTGTGGTCTAACCTTATACTCGGAGACTATTTCATGTCGACCTTTGGATAGTTCACTAAGTCTGGCTCGCTGTTCTTTTACCATCTGAAACATGATCAAAACCACAACAATTGTTACTGACAGTGATACAGTGTCATTTTACATCACAATGTAATCAATACAAACAACTCCATAATGACCATCATTAAATTACTAATCTCCATGATCAGCTTTAACATTATACCCGAGAACATCCTTATCATCAACCATAACCATATCAACAATCATTGTCATCATCATCATCCACTGAATCATCTTCACCACCATGTTAATCATGAGTATCATTACCACCTTTTTATTTGATTCACCATAATTAGCATCAGTATCAACCTCATCATCATTTAGCATCTTCGGAACATTATTTTACCACCAGCATCATCTTCACCATAATCTTCCTCTATCATCATCATCATGATCCTTTCTGTCATAATCATCATCATAACCACCACCAGCCATCATGACAGTCATCATCATCATGATCATCACCATCATTATCAGATCCAGTCAATGCAGCGCTAGTACTTACAGCAGTCAGTTCGTTCACCATACTTGTTGCTTTATTCTCTTTCTGCACTGAAGTCTGCACTGTGAGTTTATACTGGGCTGCTTCCTCACTCACCCGTTCAAATACATCTTGTAACTAGAGCAGAACAGTGATAGTTAACATGAACTTATTCAGAATGAAAGAAAGAAATTCTTTGAGGCAGCTGTTTCAAAGAATAACTTTAAAAATAATGCTAGAAGTTGGTCAGGACCTTTTTTTAAATAAATAAATAGATAAATAAATAAATAAATAAATAAATAAATAAATAAATGAATGAATGAATGAATGAATGAATGAATGAATGAATGAATGAATGAATGAATGAATGAATGAATGAATGAATGAATGAATGAATGAATGAATGAATGAATGAATGAATGAATGAATGAATAAATAAATAAATAAATAAAATAAATAATAATAAAAAAAATTGTGCCAGTGTGAACAACCATGGACCTGTGGTAATACACAAACCAGTAACTTCATGACCTACTCTTATACCATTTTCAAAATATTGAGACGGCAAGATCAAAGGATCAAAGTTGATTTAAAATAGTGACAAGATGCAGTTTTGTTTGAACATGTAACCTAATTTTTGTAGTGATGTTGTGTATAAAATGGAAAGTTCTTACAATATTATATACACACTTAGTTGTACCTCTTTAAAGCGGTTGGCTTCAAGCTGTAAACCCATACGAAACTCATCTTCTAGAGCAGCATATGCTGCATCTTTCTTCTGAAGACTGGTTGAGAGGGGAAAAAATTTGGTAAACATGTATGCAAATTTATGATTTATACCAGTTGGAAACTAGTTATCATAATATTAGTAGATTGTACCAAAGTGAAGACAAATGACAACTGGGTGAATGATTGAATGAATGATGAAAAAATGAATGAATGAGAAAGAATAAATAAACTGACAAAAGGAATGAATGATGGGAAAATGAATGAATGAACAAATGAATGAATGAATGAGAAAAAGAATCAATGAATGGATGGATGGATGGATAAAAGAACAAACCTTTGTTGATATTGCACAATGATTTGTTCATAGCGTGCTTCTTGTTTGGCTACTTCACGTTCAACAGCATGTCTCATCTCTTGACTATCCACCTTCACCATTCCTTCCATTGCATTCCTGAAAGGACAAGAGTTAACAGGTTTATATTATATGGATTCAGTTTAAGTCTGTAAGTAACTTGTAACAATGTCAAAAATAATAAGAACTTTGATAGGACAGTTTGTTGCATATTTTAACCACTGGAATGGGGATTGAACTCAGGACCTTGTGCATTGAAGGTCTAAATCAGACTAACCAATTAATCTAAGCCTTACTGTTTGTAAAAAATGATTGACAGAAAGAATGTGAGGGATAGAAATGAATGAAAGCATTCTAACTTACTTATGCTGCTGTTCTCTTATAGCTAGTAACTCCTGTAGTTGCTGTAATTGTCCTTTTAGCTGTGTTGTACTGTGTTGTAATAGTTCTATTTCTCTTTCTTTGGCAGCAGCTTGCAGTTGATATTCTTGAGCTTTTGATGCCTTGAACACAATGAGACCATGAAGGTTGATCATGATAATGATGGTGATGGTGGTAATGATGATGGTGACTTTCCTGGTAGTAGTGGTTAACATGATGATAGTGTTGATGATGGTGATAGAGATGATGTTGATGATTTTCAATGTTGATGATGATATGGTGGTGATGATGATGATGATGATGGTGATGCAAATTGTGATATAATGTTGATATAATGCTGATGTTGATGATGGTGGTGATGATGATGATGGTTATGATGATAGTGATGGTGGTGGTGTTGATGGTGATGTTGCTGATGAAATGATGATGATGAACATTGATGTAATGAAGGTCAAAAAACTTTGAAAACCATCTCACCTCATATGCATGTTTTTTAATCATTTCAGTTTCCATTTTTCCAGCAGAATCTTCCATGTTTCTCAGTGTTTTTCTTTGCTCTTCATTTGACTCCTTTAATCTTTCTACTTCTTCTAGCAGCTCTTTGTTTTTGGTCTAAAAGTGAAAAAATAAAAGTGAGGGGGAATTCACAGTATGGTGGCACAAAAACAAAGACAATGTCCCAAAATGTGGCTTTAACTAATTACATTTCTAGCAAAAGGATATTACAAACCAATTCATACAGGAATGTCTTAAAGAGAATGAATTCTTATAAACTGCAAGTTTACATTCAAGCAAGGAATAATAATCAAATGAAATTATGATGGTGGTCAATGTTAGAAGAGCTCTAGATTATCTACAGCAGCTCTAGATCCTCAGAGTCTATTGCTTTATGAGATGGGCTTCCTCTGATTTGATGGGTTTTCACTGAGAATTACAAAGGAAGCCCAATAAGGAAAATGGCCTTTCAGTCTGTGAAGGAAAAATTGGAATAGGGTCCACTGTACCTGAAGATTTTCATTCATATTCTGTAGTTGAGACTTTGATTGTCTCTCTTTGTCTAGAGCTTGTTTCATTCTTGCGCTTGCTGCAATGGCTGCCTCTTGGAGCTTTTTGTCTTCAGAATCTTAACAAAATATGAAAATAAAGGACAGTTGTGGTGATATTGGCTGTGCTAGCCTAGTACATGGATTGGATCTTGATTACTGTGATGATGATTAATGTCATGGTGATGGTTGTCATGGTGATGGTAACAGTGGTGGTGACAGTGAATGATGAATGCAATGACTATTAATGATAAGAAAATAAGTGAAAGTACTGATAGTGTTAATAATCTTGATCAAATTCATACCCTTGTTTTGTAGTGTTTTAATGTGATCTACTAGTTTTCTTCCTGCTTGTTCTGCTTTCCATCTTCTTTCTCTTTCAGCTTCCAACTCTTGAATCAGTGACTAAGAATTGACATTCATTACACATGTCAGTTGAAAATGAGCCATGAAGTTATAAGACATGAATGAATGGGTAAATGAATCAATCAAAAAATGAATGAATGAATGAATGAATGGTCGATGAATGAATGGGTAATTGAATGTATATAATATAAAGAAATGAATGAATGAAGAAATAAATGAGTGAATGGGTAAATGAATGAATAAATTACTAACTAAATGAATGAATGAATAAATAAATAAATAAATAAATAAAAGAATGGGTAAAAGAATGAAAAAATAAATTATTTAAAATTACAGAACTGATTTAAATGGTCAAGGACTGAATGGTACAATGTATGAAATAAACTATTGAAATATCTGAAGCAGATGACCCACCAGCAGTGTTGCATCATCTTCAGGTCGTCTGACACCTTTCGCTCCAAACACTGTCTTACCAATGACTTTCACACCACTGCCTCCCCTGGGGTCCCCCTCTGAAGTTGTTGTTGGTGATGTTGTAGTAGATGTTGCTTCTCTTGTAGTAGATTTAGTTGATTTTGTTCGTTGATTGGCTGGTTTTGAATCAGATGTTCTTTTTTGAGGAATTCTTGCTCTTGTTTTTTTCTGTACCTTGATTGGTTTTTCTTTGTGTGCTGGGGAACTTTCAGTTTCTGACTCTTCTGAATGAACAGTTTCTTGAGGAAATGTAAACAATATTACCATGTTATCATATAGTGCTTAATGAAGTAAGTAAAAAGATAATTATTGATAACATTAACAAAATAACTTCCCAACATTACTTTACAAATCTTTCAAGTATCTTACTTGGTTGATATTTTCTTGCAGTTTGACCAGTTCTTTTGGCAGATGACTAAGAGAAACAGAACATAAAAAAAATAACAAAATGAGCAGAACCAAAAATATTATATCAATGAAAAAATATTGAAACAACAGCATTTAGCAACAACAACAGCCACAACTTACAACAACAAAAATAAAATAAACAAACAAATACATATGGAAATTGAGTTTTGTGGTTTGAGAACAAGTTTGAAGCATAGACATTTCATAATGCAATACTGCAAAACTGTAAAACTTCCAATTTCATATGAGACACATAAAGCCTCAAGACTACTAAAAACATACTTTTATTAGACAGTACAGTGTACCTGTAAGTCATCATACAACAAGTTTGCTAACTGGTTCTCCAGCTTCTCAAGTCTAACTTCATGGTCAACAGAAACCCTTACTCTGCCTGGTGGCCCCTGAAAAACATAAACAGAACTGTTATAAACTATAACAACTTCATACAAGTCACACTTTCACCATTCTGTAATGTACTTCACAGTGTCGTGATTTCTTGTTAGACTGAAGATGTGAAGCAGAGCCACCACAAGTGACCTCCACAACAACTTTTCATTGGTTAAAGAGTAAAACAATGTGTTAGTTATCATTCTGCTTAGAAACACTTGACAACTATTGTTTCAAAACATTCATACCAAGGATCAGAGCATTTGCATTAAACACCCAATCCATTGGCTGCATTGTAAGTATAATGTGACCAATATCATTCAGTCAGAAGACTCAGACCTTAGTTTGCCAAAAATGCCTGCAGTAGACTAGGGAATAACTTACACATACATCAATAATTTCAGGTTGGTCTCTGCAAGGTGGAGTTTGTCCTGTACTAACATCGCTATCAGACGGAATAGCTGGACGACCTTTGAACCTGTTTAACACCATATCTATTCTTGGAGTGACTACATCAAATCTGACATCCTGTAAATATCAACAGACACCATTAGTTAGTTAATGTTAAATAAAACTTCAAAGAATACTAAAAAGTTTTTTAATGATGACCACAACTAGATTGGTTTTGTCTCATTCATTGCAGGAGGCATTCTCTGATGTTCAAGTATGGAGCGTTACATATTCCTGATTTGCTAAGTGGGAGTTGTCTCAAGTGTACATCAAAATTAAGTTAATCGCCAGTTAAGCAGACTATCTCAAAGGTCTCTCCATGGTTTTCCTGCAAGTTGGTAACCTTGAAGTGTGCACAAAAATAAATTTGAGTTCAAATGTGCTTGGGTAGTTTTGATTACCTCACCTTACTGGGAATTGTTTCTGAACAACTGGATGACTGCAGAAAATCTAGATATCCCTCCAGTTCTGTAATAAAACAACTTAGAATGACCTAATTTGCAATTGTGCATTATGTAATTCTTATAGATTATAAACCCTCCTAATACCCCATCTCCTAGCCAATTAACAGTTGGGAGAGCATTAGCTGTTAACTGGGAGGCTGCGGTTTCGAACCGGCAGCTGGACCATCACTCAGGGTATTTAAATAATTGAGGAGAATGGCGTTCTTAATTCATAATTGTAATGGTTTGTATCTTTTCGGATAAGGACGATAAACCGGAGGTCCTGTCTACCCAAACTTCAGATTAACTAATAACAGGGGGACGTAAACGAACAACTGAGGACACAGGTTACGACCATCCTCTGTGATAGCCTTACACTAATACATACTAACTACTAATCAACCTCATGCTTATAAAACCAATTTACATACTATAAAATATTAGAGATTGTTAAGCGCATTGAGACATTATGTGAAATGCGCTATATAATAATCATGTTTAGATAACTTTTTTTCAATTTTTTTTATACACAGGGCTGATGGCACAGTGAAACCCCTCTATACCGGACCCTTAATATACCGAAATTCTCTTTAAACCAAACAACTTTATAACTTTACAAATTTTAAAACAACTTAATTTATAAATCCTTATCCAGCCGATAAATTCTGAAGGAATCCTAATGGGGTGGATAACTTTTATGCAGTGGATAACTTTATCCATGTTTCACACATTAAATCATGATGTCTATTCAAGCGATATCAAAGTCCAATTCTATTTAACTTTTATACCTGGAATTTCATAGTTCTGGCAGTGAGCTGTAGCAGGCCTACCATCTCTATCCATACCATCAAGAACCTCTAGACTCCTCATTGCAGACAATACAGTACCCCTATACTCCTTTAGGTCACACACAGGATTACCATCACCATACAACTGTAGCGTCAAATCCTTCAACTTGACACAGCCAATAAGAGAATTTATTACATGTTCTAATGACGCCAATTGGTTACCATGGAGACAAATGTGTGAAATATTGTAACTTGAACCATGCAAGTCTTTAAAACCTGATATGTTATTAACAAAGTTGTATGACACGTCAAACTTACGCAAGTGTTTTAAACCATCGAGTCCTGTGACGACTGTGATTTGGTTACAAGATAGGTTAAGTGTTCGCAGCGACTGGAGATTTTCAAGGCCTTGTATATTCACAATCTGATTGGATGAAAGATCTAAGTGTTTTAAACTATAAAGTGTGTCTAAGCCCTCAATCCGTGAAATTTGATTGCAATGAAGATTCAAAGATACAAGTTCTGAGTGCAAGTCTAGTTGCAGAAGTGATGTGATTTTCATGTCAATCCAGCATATTTCTTTTGCTTTTGTGTAGCTTGAAGTTTCCTTTTGCCAGTGAATCCCACTTGGACCAGCCATTCTAAACAATTGCGTGTCAAAATCTGGAGAAAATACCTGGAAAGTTAAACTTTGCCATACATTTTGAAACCTTTTTCACAACGAACGTACATCTCCAAAAAAATTCACCAGTCCAAATTTCTGCATTTTTTCCTCGTTTTCATCGTTAAATGCATCCAAATCTATGTATGATAAAGCAATATATAAATTATTCTGTTGTATTTGTCATTTTGATCAGATCGTTGTGAGTAACTTGAAGTTTTCTTTGCAATAAATGTTTTGTTGTCATTTGAACTGCATTCGATAAATTTTCAAAATGGCGCCAGTTTTCGTTTCTAAATTCGGCGGTGATTCGGTTAATCCTCGTCATTCTTCGTGTCACGGACCGAGTCACGAGCGTCGTCACGAGCTTTAAACGAGTGACATCATCGACATTTTCCAAGATTAAGAAAAATTAACAATGAAATCATTTCTCAAAAGTTATACGCAATTTTGAATGTCTGATTGAAACATTAAGTTTCTTTCCTTGCTAACAATATTGCAATAGTATAAAATTTAGATATTTATAAAAAAAGCTATATATTTGAGTGTTTTTTTTATATAAGAAAAAAAAAAACGAAAATAATAAATGAAATGTTTCATGAACGATTTAAAAACATGGAAATGTTATTATATTATTGTTTATAGTTTATTTTTTGTTTAGTGTAAATTTGAGAATCAGCAGTCAACTTCCGTAGTACCACCCCCTGCGAATTCATTTGGAATGAGTGATTCTAAATACCACGCATGCTCGATAGTTAGGAATGCAAGCGTCGAACCAACCACTATTTTTATAAACACCTCAACTTTTCACTCAAAATATTGCATGTAGGATGTCTAAATTGCAAAAAGGATCACAAAAATTTGCAAATATAACAAGTTTAAGTACTATAGAAGTTAAATCCAAGGTAAGAAGTCATGCATTCAACTGAAACTACTTATTCGAAGTGCTACAAAGTTCAGCTTGTTGAACGACAGTTTTACTCACTCGAACTAAATGCACAGTGTTATGAGCTTCATTAATTTCTTCTTTCTCAGTTTGATGCAGAATTTAGACGGTTTGCAGCCGAGAGGAACCAATTTCGATGCTACGATGATTTTTACAAATACGTAGAAAAAATCCATAAGCTGGAAAATATCCCGTTTACAACTTGGTATACAGACGTACATGGCGATCTTCTTCCAATAAATAACGACGATAATTTATCAGTTGCTTTAACGACTGCTAAACCTCTTTTACGACTATTTGTTCAACGAAAAGGTACGCTATAAATTATTCTTGATCTTCTTGAGTTTCAGTTGTTTTAAGCTGTGAAAATGGAGAGGATGTCAGTGATAAATGCTCACCGCCCATAATAAAAGCTTTTTGCTGCAGCTTTTGTCGAATTTCAATAACATTTCATTGGATTCTTATTATAAACTCAAGCTTTCGACAATAAAAAAGTTTCTTAATAGTCCTCTTTTCTGTTATTACGATAATCTAGTCACTCTGAAAATATCTTGATTATTTTGAATTAGATAATACAACTAGTCTCAAACTTTAACTGATATCCGTAACTTTTTGATATTCTTAATTTATCTGAAGCAGCGCTGCACTGAGAAAAATTCTTTGAAATCTGAATTTATTTGAATGTTAATCGAATTCTTTTCGTTACTCAAGCAACGTGTGTTTTTTTTTACAGTATATTTAAACTAATTCGTTATACTACTCGATATCACAATCAAGTTATATTGTCGCTCTCTTCAAAGTCTATTGATATGAAATATTTCTCGCATTTTTTTCCATACATGTAATGTCTTATTCCATACTTCTTTTAAATCCACATTCATACTAAATTTTATTAAAATTTTGAACGAAAATGATTAAAATTTTTGTGTGATTTGTCATGCAATCATTTTCAAATTGAATCAACATTTAAAACAATAGGACATTTGTTACAAAATATTAACCAATTGTTTTCTTTTGATATTGTTCATTAATGTTATTAAAAAATCCACTGCAGAGTAGTTATCTACAAACTTACTGATTAGATTAAATTGAGAGTATACAAACAAAATACAACTTTTTATTCTTCAATATAATTTCTGCTTTAGGGTAACTTATTTATAGAATTAAAAATAAACTAAAAGAAGTGACAAAATGTTTTAAAATTACTCTTAAATTTACATGTTTCACACTGAATTTAATGTCCTATTTTTTCGGCAAAAATAATTCAAAATTTGATAAAAGAAATATTAAAATGTCTTTGCTATGATTCAACTTCCTTTGTGGCCTTAATGCATGTATACAGATGCTTTGGTTCTGATTATCTTTCTTTAATCAAATTACGAATGGTGTGAATTATCAACAACTTGTCAAGCTTTTGCCCAATCACTTTTCACATCTTAGAATTATTCCAGTTATCTTTAATCTTCTGGGAAGACAATTGTCTTGGCAAAAACAGTGATATGTGATCACTCATGTACTTAACTAGCTAGTTGTGTGCAGTTATCAAGGATTTATCAAAAACCTCTTGAAACATTATTGCCAATAGGATTATTTAGGTTGTTCAATTCAACATGCACACCAGAATAAACTAAACATTCTTTTTGTATCATTTAATTGAAGAATTCCATTCAATTTTCCTCTCTCACCCATTCCATTCTCATCCAGTCCAGTATTTTCTTTTTCCTTTTTGAGGGGGATGTTGAGTTTTTGTGGCATTGGATGATTTTTTCATGAGGTATTGTGGTAACTTTCATTTTTCGGTGTAGTGGTATTTCAGTATCAAGTTGTATGAAACATTTCATTGAAAGAAGAAAAATTAACAAAATAACAAACAACTGAATTTTGCAGTAATTAGTAAGTTGTTTCGGTCAAGGACTTTAAATTAAATGTATAAGTAAGCACATTTTGATTTAATTTGATTGAGACTTTTCGAATTTTATGTATGGGAATCCAGAATTTGTTCGTTGTAATGTCACTTTTCTTCTATTGAGTTCTGTTCTATTTTGCCATGTTCTATTGGTTCAGTGCAGTTCCATGTGCTACTCTGATCTATTTTGCTCTTTTCTGACTGTTTTATAAATCTATTTTAACTGGCTCTATTCCATTCTATTCTGTTATTCTATATTATGCTCAATTTTTCTATTTCTATTTTTCTATTTTTTCTATTTTCTATAATATTGCAATTGCAATCTCTGCTTTCAATAAGTACCTAAGTGAAAGTCATCTTGTAAGTACATTGTACATTATTAGCAACAACTTTTTTTGTTATGCAAAACATGTAAAAGTGAAAGTTAATTATTTCTCTTAAAAAAAAAGCACATTCTTTTTTTTGTTTCAAAAATATCCAATGCTCTTTTTTTTTAACTGAAACTCGATACTTATTGTAATAATTATAAATTTATTTTCATTCTGGACATCAGAGAATGGATTCTTACTTATAATATAGTAACTGCTAGTAAATGTCATCGGCATTGTTATACGTTGCTTTCTTTCTACTTTTGAAACTGAAAATGGAAAGTCGGACTAAATTTGGCTAGTATTCATTAGAGAAATCTGCAGTCAATTGAATTTTTAGCCTCTGTCACTGTTTTTTTAAGCCAGAAATGATTTGTAATGATGGTTTGTACCAAAGTCATTTTTCATGATTTGAACTGTTTAAATAATGTACAGTATATCTTATTTCATGTTTTTTGTTGAATGTTGCAAACACTGTTACATGTAAAAGGAACAAGGAAATGATCAGTAATGTTATTCACTTTCTGGCTCATCAGAAGCATACATACTCCAATTCCCTGGTCATCTTGTTCCACTTTATAATTTTTTTTTTTTATTCATTTTAAGATTTGTCTATGCAATCAGGGAAATTGCTGTTTTATAGGTTCCTCCCCAGCGTTTGATTCATGCATTGTTTTCACATCATTTAATTTGATAACTAAATGTAACTAATGTCCTTTTTTTTGTGTTTGTAGGTGAAGGTTATGACCAGAATGGTATACCACCAGATGTACAGCTTCGTAAAAAGACCATATTCTCCAACATTGCCCAGCAAAACAAGAACACACTCAATAGAGTGTCCATCAGCACACCACAAGACTTCAGACGCGTCTCTGCAATAGTAGACGTAGACATACTGCCAGAAACACATCGAAGAGTGCGGCTTCTAAAACATAATTCAGATAAACCTCTTGGCTTCTATATTCGTGATGGCACAAGTGTAAGAGTTACGCCAAGTGGACTAGAGCGTGTACCAGGAATATTTATCTCTCGTCTTGTCCCTGGTGGCCTGGCAGAGAGTACAGGGTTACTAGCTGTCAATGATGAAGTCTTGGAAGTGAATGGTATTGATGTGTCAGGAAAGACTCTTGACCAAGTAACGGACATGATGATTGCGAATAGTCATAATCTTATTATTACCGTAAAACCCGCAAACCAAGGTAATAATCCAAAAGCTGGAAGCGCTCTTGATAAACTGAATGCGAAATCAAGAAGTCTTACGAACCTTAACTCTGTTCACAATAACCCTGCCTCAGGGTCACCAACAATTGCTCACGCTTATAGCAATACATTAATCGACGATGATATCCCAGATAGCGATGACGATGAAAATCCAACAGTGGATGAAGAAACGGGCGTACTATCGATATAATTACCATACTGTGAAGATGATTCATCTGGGATTCGTTATGTAAAGCCTGAATAGCGCTATCCAGTGGATGAAGAAATGCTATGCAGCAGATATCCAGTGGATAATTTTATCCAGGCTTTGCTGGCTAAACTGGCCCCTGTTGTAGGAGATTTACTTAAAATTGTGGTCTTGAATGTGATAGCAAACAACACAGCTGGCATTTTGTGGCTATATTAGACAAATATCATTACCACATGTGACTATGATTGGAAATACATACTACAATCCTTGGACACCTGACAAGAGAGAGAAAAAAAATTCTGTGAGCTTTATTTGGAAATCTTAAATCAAGTGGTGTTAATCATCCATGAGATTACAACTGAAATATCATTGACATTCCACATCCTCAACAAGGAAATTCTTACATCAAATGAAATCTTGGGATCCAGATAATGTTATATATGCCATTCAAATGGAACATAGACAACATTCCTAAAAGGCATCAACAATTTGATTTTGTTGAGCTGCGTTTGGTGAGTGGAAGTCTTCACACTGTCTCAACACCGTCAAAGTAAGGGGAATATATCTCAGTAAAGACATCACAATTAGTTTGTTTTTTGCAAAATTAAAATTTAGCAGCCAATGTTATAGCATAGTAATGCAAGAATTATTTCTATTGTAGGGAACCTTAATTATTCAATGGCAAACATTATTGTACCATTGGGAAAAGATTGTGTGACAGAAATAACCCAGATACTAATTCTGATTGGTTGAGCACTAGGATAAGTCTGTCACACAACCTTTTTTGAAGTGTATAATAAACTATTCAGACAAGTTTATATAATTTAAATTGTACAATGTTAGTAATCATAATACAATTGTCCTGTTCATGCTTAGTAAATTTTGCAGTTTGATTCTCACCCCACACTTGGGTTGTAGTGTTTGAAATCGCTCGGTATGAAACCAAGTACTTATCATGCAGTAAATGTGAACAAAGATCAATTTACTTGAAAAGTAAGAAATTATACTTTTGTGCACAAGTCATGTTATTTTTTTTGAAATTGATAATTTGTAAAACATGACATTTCAGTGATTTAAATAATCATTGCAAGTGTTGCAGGGTATATTGTGTGATTTATTGTAATAATTGTTATTTAATGTTATTTCTAATAAGAGAATCTTACTGCAAAATTTGTGTTCAAAAATGTCTAAATGGGCCCTGGCTTTTAGTTCAACTTTTAAAAAAGTCAAAAATTGAGTGTTAACAAATAAATAGGAATATACAAGGGGGTGGTTTATCGCAAGGTGTGACTAGTGTATCCAGAATCCTCACTTGATTTTTTTATGCTATTTCAAATAACGTTGTCATCACCAAAAGGCAATAATAGGTCATTCCAAGATTGCTAGGAACTATGAGCATAAATATTACTGTCATAATTATTGCACCAGTTGACAAGAAATCCACACCATTTAGTTATGACTTGATTTGCTTTCTGATCGTTCCATAGATTAAAAGGTGTATTCATCTATCATTCCTAGCAGCCTTGGAATGAACTATTGCCTTATGGTGATATGACAATGTTAATTTTAAATTGCTATATATTAATATTAGCCTTACAAACCAACCCAAAGCTAAAAGTAGCAATAGGAGATATTATGCTTTAGGCAGCTGGCCAATGATGGCTGATGTAATGTTTGCAGTTAACTATTTTGGGTTTCCTGTTTCTCTTGTGGGCTTCCTTTTTCTTTCAAAGTAAATGAAAGGTAGCCCAAAAGAGTTGCATGTAGAAAGAGCTGCTGAATGTCAAGAAGATCAATCTCCTTAGAGGTGGCATGTTCAAACTATTCAAACATGATTCAATAGCTGACACCAACAGTCTTTTTCAAGACTTTACACAACTAGTCAATAGACCTCTTTGTTCAAACTATTCAAACATGATTCAATAGCTGACACCAACAGTCTTTTTCAAGACTTTACACAACTAGTCAATAGACCTCTTTGTTCAAACTATTCAAACATGATTCAATAGCTGACACCAACAGTCTTTTTCAAGACTTTACACAACTAGTCAATAGACATCTTTGTTCAAACTATTCAAACCATGATACACAATCACCAACAGTCGTTCTGAAGGCTTCGCACATCCAGATGATCTCAACACATCAACATTACTTACACCTGGGTTAAAACCATTCAAACAATTGTACACAACCATGAACAATATTATTCTACAGACTACACACATCTACTAGATGATGAACATCAATTACAAACTATTCAAACAAGCACACAAAACCACAAACAATCTATCTCAAGGCTACACACATCTAGATGATCACAACACATCAACATCACTTACAAACTATTCAAACAAGCACACAAAACCAAAACAATCTTTCTCAAGGCTACACACAACTAGATGTCAATTCCACCTGTATAGGAATAATTTGTGTTTAAAAGCTTCAGGAATTTAGATTAAATACATTTAAGTAAAATAAGTGTCATAAATGGGCAATGTTTTTTGTTAGTATTGTTTTCCAAAAAAAATAGCTGCATTTTGCAGTCCTGTACATAATATATACCTATATGAATTAGTTCACAATAATTTGGTTTATATTTTACATTAGAATATATTGCTCAATATTGAGTGCAAACACTAAAAGTGTGCAACAGTTGTCATTATTTAGTAGTAAATAGCACTAATAAAACAAAAGAAAATAGAATTAGCATAAAATAGCACTATTTAGTGGTATTTATGTTGCACACTTTTAGTGTGTGCACTGTATTAGCATAAATAATTTAGGTTATGCCTACTTCACCCACACTAAAAAAATAAAATTTTATTATAATATGCAACTCCAGATTTGTATTTTTTACTCAAGTACACAATGGGTTGTTGATATTATTATAAAACTGTAATCATAATCACAGGGGAGGGGTGGGCAGAATCAATTTCCTTAGACCAAAGTAAGCTCAATGTACTATTACTATTGGTAATACATGACATTGTATAGTTTGTGCCAAAATAATAATTGTGCCATACCGGGACTTGTGAAAGGATAAAACCAACAACAAAAAAAAAAAAAAAAACTTAATTGAAAAAAGGTATTTATTTATAATTGATAGAGACACGCACAAAACATACTAGAAAAAAATATTTTTTACTGCATTAAAAGAATATACAATGTATAAATATGTTATTGATTCTAAAAATCTATTTACAAATTTGACAACTTTGTGGTAGTGGTCATTTGTGGTAGCAGTTTACTATTCTCATACTTCAATCACCTCAGTTGAGCTTTGCAAGAAGAAGGCTCTAACAAGGAACCTTGGGTACAAGAATACCACTTTACATTTCTTTGTGTATCCATAAATCTTAGGTATATACAACTAGCATCACACTCAGGTGTGTTGCGCCATCACATGTCAATTCAACTACCGATTGATTAAAAGTCGTCTTAATTTCCAAAGAGCAAGTGCAGTCTGCTGCATACCATCTTCACAACCTCCACCCCACCTCTACAAACACACACTACATACATTCTGTTGTTATCCATATATATATCGATCTTCATAATCATTTCTCCCTTCACGCTTCAATCGTAACCACTGCTGGAAAGTCATGTCAAACATTCTATCATATTCATCAGTATACAGTGAAATATCCTTTCGAGGTTCAGCTTGAATTGGTGACAGTTTGTTCTTTTGTTTTCCTTGTTTCCAATCCTCAAAACTTTTTCCTGTCCCTCCTCTTCTTTTCATTTCTTCTTCCATTTCTTTTCTAGCTTGCTCTTCTCGTTTCATTTTCTGTTCTCTTTTCTTCAATTCATTCTTGGCTTGTAGCCAGTCATCAAAGTTTGAAGATCTTGAGCTTTCTACTGAACTACGAGATTTGCTGGATTGAAAATCAAGAAGATGACATCAATAAAGGAGGCTTGTCATGATGAATAGATGAGTTTTAAATGAGGATGGCTGAGTTGTATGAATAGAGTGATGAATCAATGAATAAAATAAGTGGACAAATTAGTTCTTGAGACAATGAATGGATGAATGAAGATACAAATGGATGAGTGAATGAATGTATGTATAAGTGCAAACATAAATGAATGCAGAAATAACTGAATACATATAGTAAACAAGTAGTAAACAGTTAGAGTGCACCCACTAAAAGTGCGCAACAGAAATACCACTAAATAGTGCTATTTTATGCTAATTCTATTGTTTTCTTTTGTTTAATTAGTGCTATTTACTACTAAATAGTGACAACTGTTGCACACATTTAGTGTTTGCACTCTACTACCGTACTTTACATTGTTTACAAACATACATGAAATATATAAATGAATGAAAAGATATGTATAATAAGCAGATGAAATATGTTGAAGAAAAGATTCAACGGCAAACTTAAATGAAAATATGTCACTGTAAAGTTGTTGTTAATATGAGTGGGGAAACAGTTTTGTATCATATTGTAGCTGTATTTGCCAAGAAAACATTTGAATTATCTGCCGTACATAGCAGTAGTCGGTGTAGCTGTACCATTTCCCACTGTACAAAAGTAATTTTAATAGGTAATCAGGGGCATGCGCAGAGCTTGTCTAAGGGTGGGTTACAGGTTAAGACTGTGGTGTTACTCAACTAAACGACTTTTGGACACATTTTTCAAATGTTCTGCCAATGACAAATTATAATGAACAACTTTATCATAAATATTGTCGCTTAAAAATTGACATTTTTCCCCCAATAAATGGGGGTTCCAGAACCCTTGGAACCCTTCCTGTGCAAGCCCTGCTAGTGTGTAAACAGTACCTGCTCATCAGTCTCCTCTCATCCAACAATCTTCGTCTCAGTGGACTGGGTGAAACTAAAAGAAAATCACTATCTATTAATACTGGCAATGTTGTTGGCAATCAAGAATACACCCTCAATACCTGCATCATATTATTTTTGTAATGAAAGAAATGTTAAGAGAAAAATATAATACGCCCTTGGCAGGATTTGAACCCAAATCTTCAGTATTCTAGTCCGATGTGTTAACCACTACACCACAAGGACAACCACGCTGGAAATGCATCTGAATTGTGAAGTGTATGGCAATCGTGAACATCCCAGAGCGATATTTTTCTCTATATAGATAAGTTGAACACCGTAAATATGTACGCATAGAATGAACATAGTAAAGTAGTAATTGAGGAATGTGTTTGGTGTGTAGTAATGAAAGAAATGTTAAGAGAAGAATATCATATGCTCTTGGCAGGATTTGAACCCACGTCTTCGGTATTCTAGTCCGATTATTTTTGTAAGGCTATTTTTTCAATTTTTTTTTCAATAATTGTTTTAATTGTTTTAATTCTAGCCCAACTTTAATAACCAAACCCAACTTATTATATTTCACTATGGACCACAATCTCTGTGAAATTACTTAAACTAAAACAATTCAGATGCTTTGCAAAAATTATAGATATTATAAGAATTACATGGTTTTAGGACTGAAGACATAAGCCCCTTCCAAAAAATCTCAAGTTGATCACTTCAATGCAACTCTTATTGCAACTTGTCATCAAGCTCTGTGAGCAGAGACTCTCTTGTTTGTGATATTCTTGGCTGAAAAAAGTAAGAACCGGGAGAGAATCTGCTAGCAGGTAAACACTACTAGATTCCCATCTCTTACCATGACTAGATCGCCCGCCTTCATTAATGGGAGGCAACTCCAAATCTGTTGTATTTCTCCCTTCTAGATCCTTTTGTTCTACAGGGGGGTAACGCCGAGGGGCACTCAGCCCAGTACCCGCAAACTCTCCAGGTGGGAGCGTCTGACAAAAATATAACTGTGCTTGAGTCCCCTTAAACCATATTGGAAAGCCAGAATCAAATTGCTGATGCATCATCAACGATGTACTTTTCTTTCTAGATTTGATTTTAGCTGCTCTTTGCTGCCATTGAAATAGAAATAAGTGTCTTTCACTGTCTTTAAAGCCACATTGGCTAGCGATCATTAAAGGTGTTTTTCCTTGAGAATCAGGGTCATCGATAGCTGCTCCTTTTTCTAACATGGTATCAATGCTAATAGAATGTCCTTGGCTAGCAGCCACGTGAAGTGGAGATCGACCAAATGGCGTCTTCATATTAACATTCGCTTTTGCGTTGTCAATCAAACTTCGAATTAGTTGTGAATTACCTCTATGAGCTGCAATAAAAAGCGCAACAGCCGCTCTTTCACTTACTACATTAACTTTGCTCTTATATAATAAAGGGTCGAGCTCTTCCCAGTCCTTAGAAATAACAATATCTTGTTTGAAGACCGCATCTACATCGCCTCTGGCAGCGGCAGCAACTAAAGTTTCCCAATTTCGCCATATTTTTAAATTTATAGTCGCTCCAGCGACAACATCATTGTATTTTAAGTCAGAATCGTCCATCATATCTCCTTCGTCGAGGTACTGAAGTCTTTGCAAGTTGCTAGGAATTCCAACAACCAGTTCAGCGTAACACTTCAACTCTTTTACCCTCATGTCGGAATTTACACTTTTGAGCAAAAATCGCTCTGAAGTTGGTGCCAGTTTGATGTAAATATCAAAAGGTAGCGGTTTTATATTCTTTTTCTTCTTTTTCTGTAAAGCCATGCTGTTTAGGTTTTAGTTAAAGCCGTTAAATGTCAGTAAGTTTTGGCTAATGTGGTGTGTATTCGGTCAAGAAGCCATTTTGGTGTTATATTGTTCTTTGGAACATTTCGTCATAGCAACGGTATAAAAATAGCAACTTTAACTACCACAGGAAACCCACAACATAACTTATTTTGTTGTTCATTAATTTAAATATTGTTAATTCTTCTTCTTATGAATTCAAACTTTTTCGTTTGTTCATTTTTAGGCTCTACTGTGAATAATTTCCAACTTAAAGTGGTTTTCAAGAACCCATCGAATAAACTGTGTGCAACATAAATACCACTAAATAGTGCTATGTTATACTAATTCTATTGTTTTCTTTTGTTTAATAACTACTATTACTACTAAATAGTGACAACTGTTGCACGCAATAATTCTGAATGAGTTCTCAAAATCTCCCCCTTCAAAATTCGCCCCTTTCTTATCAACAGTTTCCATTCATTTTCATGCCATTTTTGTTGTGTTGTGCAATAAAAGTTGAAATTTAGCAGGTTTACTAAATTTGGCATGCTCTTTTCATTTCTGGACTTCATTTTTACCGTGCTACTTGATTTGGTCACGTGCGTTCTTAGTGGTAGAAGCCCATTATTGCGAATGAAATGAATAGTTGAATGAAAAAACAACTGTATTCAGAAAAAAACTGCTATTCTGCATGTAAATATTTATTTTTGTCTTTGCTCCCTCTCACTCTCTCTGCGTGTGTGTGTAAATCATTTAACTGAAATTGAATTACTGAAGTGGAGAAACAAACGCATTTTATTGTTAAATGCTAAAACTCTCGATCTAAAACAAAAAGCATAATTTATTTGATTTAAATAAGGAATTTTTGGGCTTCCTGTTTTGGGTGAGGAATGTCAGTCCAGCCCAAAGGTAATGCATGGTTATGATTGGCTGGTTATCATGTTGACTTCACGTTTCTGATTGGCTGTCGGTATGGAGATGAAATTAACGCGCTACATTTGAAAAGTTCTTGGCGGGCAATGTGATGTCCGGGCTAGGCTCATTCGCGGGGCAGCTTTCAAGAAGAAAGGTTGGAGGTAGGAGGAACTCATCGAATTTTGAATTATTTTTTCACATTGTCACTTTTTTCTGCTTTTATTTACATTTTCAGACTGCTGTTAACGTCTACTACCTAATTGACACAACATTGGTGAAGTTTTCAGTCAAAATTCAGTGAAATTCTCGCAAATTCAACAAGGTACGTGTACTGACAAATTGATACATTTTAAACTCAGAAAAAGCTTATTCTAAAATTAAATTATTCCATCTCTGTATAGTCAAAACCTCTTCTCAATTGTTTGATTAACTGTTTGAAGTGTTCATAGTAAAATTTATGGAATCTTTGTTGACATAATTCTCGAGAAAGTAAACATGAAAGCAATGGTAACTTTGTCGCTGCTGTTGGCTTGAGAGACCAAAGTTTCCCGCAGCAAAACACCTTTCTTCTCATTGAATGCATATCCTAACTGAAAAAGTTTTTGTTTTTTCTACAGAACGTTTTCGTCAAGTAATTTTGGTTGAAAAAAAGCTTTTGAAAAGAGTACCTTTTGCAAGGCAAACCTCTGCATGGCGCCTTTGCATGATGAACTTTCATTCATTTGGTAAGTTGTAAACTGGTCAAAGTAACAATCTTTATTGCTCTTGTTACAATTTAACAACATTTTTTAAAATTTCATTCAAAATTAAAAAAAAAAACAGAAACTTTTTTTGCCAAAGTTGATCTTGAGTTTTGGCGCCAATTTTCAAGTAGAAAATTATCAACATTTTTAATTTAATTTTTTTTTTTTTTAATTTTTTTTTTCGTTTAATTTTTTTCAAAAAAACTACATAGCGCAAATACGTTTTTCAACAGATACTTAAGTTTTTTCATTAAAGGTCACGTGACAGTTTTGGCGCCAAATTCATTTTATTTTTTTTTTGCAAATACGTCTTCATCGCTAAGGTTGTATATCAAATACAATAGTATTTTATTTATCTATTCAAAACTAATATGCTTTCAAAGTCAAGTCCGCATTTCCCGCCTTTTTTTAACTGAAAAATTTGGATTTATTTTTCGCGCAAACTGCAAATTTGATCTAAAAAAACGTCTCCATATTTCATCGTACATCTTTATCTGTATATCTAATCTGAAGTTATTCATATTTGAAAGTATAATCGCATTTTCCCGCCTTTTTTCAACTTGAATTTCCATTTTCGCGCCATTTTTTTACCTAAAAAATCTTTAATTTTTATTTTCCCGCCATTTTTTTAACCAGAAAAAATCTTTAACTTTTATTTCCCGCCATTTTTTTAACCTGAAAAAATCTTGAATTTTTATTTTCCCGCCAATTTTTACCTGAAAAATCTTGAATTTTCATTTTCGCGCCATTTTTATGTTCACATTAAAAAGAAGTGTGCATTCTATGACATGCCTTTTTTACCAGAAACCTTTCACAAAATAATTTTATCGAGTTTTCTTCGCAAGACAGTTCATTTTAAAAATAATCGATATTTTTAAAAAAAAATCGAGAAATTATTTTTGCTCGCTATCTCAAACACTTTTGATTATATTGTATTTTCTTAAAAAAGTTTTCTATTCATGAAAAAATTCTTGTGCAAAAATGTAACTCAACATTAAAATAGCGATATTTTTATTTATTCACTGTTTATTTTTCTATTAAATCAGCTCCCTACATCAAGTTTGCAAAACTGCGTTTTTGATAACATCGATTTTTTTATCATTTTCCAAAATATTGAAAAAAATATCTACTAAACATAAAACAAACAAAGCATAGTGTTTTTCATTTCTTTCTTCCAATCATAAATGGAATAAAAGTACCTCACGGAATTGACGCTCACAATCACTATTTCAATTTTACTTTACTAACATCTGTGCATATAAGTTTCACTTTAAAAGTATATACAGGAGTGGATCAAGAAAGTATGGAGAGGGGTCCAGCTCCAAAAATTACCAATCAAACTCTAAAAAATGACATAACAATAAAGGAGCTTTTCACAAAAGGGGGTAGGGTACTAGACCCCTTGGCCCCTCACACTGAATCCACTCCTCATATAAGATTAGCTTATTTCAACTTAATATTGCATTTGATATTTTTCAGGAATGTTCTGTCCAACAATTATACAAGTCTTTCTTTACAGCATCCATGATTGTAAGCCACACATACAAACCTTCTCATCTGAAAGCATGCATCCACTAAGTACTTTGGCATACCAACAAAGACATGGAGATATAGATGTATTGTGTGTGCATGTGTCCTTTGCTTGACACATGCTAGGTTAGAGTGTTCTTCTTATACGATCTCCCTACCTTCTAGTTTTTGGGGTTGATGTACAACGGAAAGTGTGTCAGACTCTGTCTTTTCTAGGTGCTTTTACCTGTTTGACTAATATAATTTCATCCTTGTTGTGAGATTGAGGATACTTTCTTTACTTTTTCATCCTTCTTCGGTGGATGTTGTGAAATGTCATTTTTTCTTAGTTCGTTATGTGCTCATTTCACGGTCTTGCACACACCCTGAAATTGCGCATCCAATCTGAGCACTGCCTATAGGGCGGTAAAAGTATCCTCATTTTCGTCAATGGTGATTAAAAGGATAGGTACATGTTCACTGTTCTAGGTTTGCATTACAACCTTGAAATATAACTGCCTGCTAGTGGTGGGTGTATTTGTTGGTTGTGGTCCGGGTAAAAGCTTATTTGTTTTTGAGATCATCAGCTTTGCCAATGTTTGATTTGAGGCTGTTTGCTTTCGACCCCTGTTTGTGTTGATCAAGTATCACCACATTCAGGGGTGACCACTTATGTGCCATTATGGACTAATGCACGGTCAAACGGTAAGGTAGACGCTGAAAGCAAACAAGCTGGGTACTTTGTATGGTGGGACTAGCCCTCAACAAGCCATACACTGAACCTCCTCACTGAAAACATTGCAAGTTGATATCTCCTAAGTCCAAGGTAGCATAGGATCCCCATTGTATGCATTCATTCATAGCTTAAGTGTGTCAGTGTCGTTGATTCCGGCAAAAGAAAAGTTTGACAAAACAAAAATAAAAGAACTCTGATCAAAACACTTCGGCTTAGCATTAGTGTCAGAGTACTTTCATCTAGGCTAGGACTTTTTCATTCTACGGCATTGTTAGATCAATAGATGCACAGTTAATTGAAGGACTCCTTCACTTAACTCTGCCATAGATTAATTTAGTACCTTGGGTTTTTTGTGGGTCTGCTCCCTCACATACATGAACGCTTGCGACTTCGGAATAAGTACTCTGACAATCTTTTTTGGTTTTTGTCTATTTTGGTTTTTCAACGGAATTGTTTTTGGAATATATTTTCTTTGGTTATCGACATTTTTGGTGGCATGATGTGAAGATCAAGAAATGAAGATGACGACTTTTCAAGGGGTTTTGGTGGTGCAATGTGGGAACTGCATCAAGAGACTTGGACCAGAGACTTGAGACAGGAAGCTTTTCTTTTGGATTTAAGAAAGTGTAGGTATGGTAAGCATAAAATAACTGAATATAATTTTCAAGCTACAGAGTGAAGTTCCAAATTGCAAGTGCGTATAATACAAGAAAATGTTGGAATAGCCATATTTACCAGTAAAATAGCAAAATTTGAATGTGCTGGATAAAAAAATTTAAAGCTACCAAGCTCATTGGATCTGCTTGTTTGAACACCACATTGATTATGTTATGTCATATTATTATTATTTTTTGATGGATATTGTTTTCTGTTGTTCTACTCAGCACAGTATGGTATAGCATGGTATTATACAGTACAGTATGGTATATTACGGTACAGTATGGCATGGTATGGTATGGTACGGTACAGTATAGTATGGAAGTGCAGCATGATAAGGAATGTGTCATCAAAACAAAAAAATATATACATGTCTCTGACAGTTTAGTCTTATCTTTTTTGTTTTTTGAACTTTTTGTTTTATATGATTGACTTTTTACACTTGCTGTAAGTATTTTCTAGGTCTGTGGAAAACTCTGTCATTTAATAGTGTTTTTTTTGTGGTACTTATCAATGGAGAGGAAAGGTCGATGGCTATGAGGGGAAATGGAGGAGGCCATCTTTTTTTCACATTTCTTGTCTGAATTATTTTGGTTACATAATACATCAGACATCTTCTATTGACTTCCATGTTGATTTATACATGCATATTTCCTTTATCTTTCTTGATTATCTTATCTTTTACATAAAAAAATCTTACTTACAGTTCAATGAAGAGGAAACCATGCATGGGAACATGAAGGGAAGCAAAGGAGCTTAACCATTACTCGTGTAGGACAGACGGACACCTGGTACATGACACTCCATCGCTGCAATGAAAGACATAATGTGGTATAGTACATGGTATGTATGCCTGTTGATAGGACAGACAGACACCTGGTATATGACACTGTATCGCTGCAATAAAAGACATAATATGGTATAGTACATGGTATGTATGGCTGTTTATAGGACAGACAGACACCTGGTATAAGAGTCTCTATATCAACAGAAGACATGGTATAGTATATGGTATGTATGGCTGTTTGTTGGACAGACGGGCACCTGGTATATGACACTTTATCGCTGCAATGAAAGACATAATGTGGTATAGTATATGGTATGTATTGCTGTTTATAGGACAGACAAACACCTGGTATATGACACTCTATAGCAACAAGAAACATTTGGTATGGCAGAAGGGTATGTATAACTATCTGTTTGCAGGACAGACGGACACCAAGTATATGGCTCTCTATAGCAACACAAGACATTTGGTATAGTAGCAGGGTATGTATAGCTGTTTGTAGGACAGACGGACACCAAGTATACGGCTTTCTATAGCAACACAAGACATTTGGTATAGTAGAAGGGTATGTATAGCTGTTTGTAGGACAGACGGACACCAAGTATATGGCTCTCTATAGCAACACAACACATTTGGTATAGTAGAAGGGTATGTATAGCTGTTTAAAGGACAGATGGACAACAAGTATATGGCTCTCTATAGCAACACAACACATTTGGTATAGTAGAACGGTATGTATAGCTGTTTGTAGGACAGACGGACACCAAGTATATGGCTCTCTATAGCAACTAAAGACATTTGGTATAGTAGAAGGGTATGTATAGCTATAGCTGTTTGCAGGACACACAAACACCTGAACTATATTTTTTCCCTTGAATCACAAATGGTAAGTAGGGTAAGAATAGAAGAAAAGTGAATAGCATTTTCCATGCACATATCTTACAAAGAAAATTCAATATTCAATCATGAATATTACAAGTGTGTAAAATACATCAAAACGCTGGAATATCAGGTTTATTGGTATTTGAATATATGCCTATGCTGGATAAGAATATTAAAAAAACTTATCATGCTCATTGGAAACACTTGAATGTTTAAACACTTAATGTCTCAATGGATATTGTTTCTGTTATTGTACTCAACACTATGATGATGTCATTTTATCATATTTCAGTTACACATGGTTTCCTGGCTTTATAATGCAACCATTTCACAGTGTTTGGTAAGTATATATAGAATCCTTCAAATGCCAAGTAGGCATTGCAGGTCATGAAGATCAAATGAGAATACCACATGGATGGGCCAATGTGAAATATATGCACATCTCACCATGACATGGATGTCACACTCACTACCCGTACATGGGTTTTATTGTACTCTCATCTTTGCATACAATATACATGTACCATTTTGCATCGCTTGCTTCCACTTTGAATTATCATTGCATTTGGTGTTTTTCAGGAATTTTCCGTACAGCAATGCAAGCTTAGTCTTTCTTCACAGCATCCATGATTGTAAGCCACACATACAAAGCTTTTCATCTGAAAGCATCCACTAAGTACTTTGGTATACCAACAAAGACATGGAGATAGATGTGTTGTGTGTGCATGTGTCCTTTGCTTGACACATGCTAGGTTAGAGTGTTCTGCTTATACGATCTCCCTACCTTGTAGTTTTTGGGGTTGATGCACAACGGAAAGTGTGCCAGACTCTGTCTTTTCTAGGTGCTTTTACCTGTTTGACTAATATAATTTCATCCTTGTTGTGAGATTGAGGATACTTTCTTTACTTTTTCATCCTTCTTCGGTGGATGTTGTGAAATGTCATTTTTTCTTAGTTCGTTATGTGCTCATTTCACGGTCTTGCACACACCCTGAAATTGCGCATCAAATCTGAGCACTGCCTATAGGGCGGTAAAAGTATCCTCATTTTCGTCAATGGTGATTAAAAGGATAGGTACATGTTCACTGTTCTAGGTTTGCATTACAACCTTGAAATATAACTGCCTGCTAGTGGTGGGTGTATTTGTTGGTTGTGGTCCGGGTAAAAGCTTATTAGTTTTTGAGATCATCAGCTTTGCCAATGTTTGATTTGAGGCTGTTTGCTTTCGACCCCTGTTTGTGTTGATCAAGTATCACCACATTCAGGGGTGACCACTTATGTGCCATTATGGACTAATGCACGGTCAAACGGTAAGGTAGACGCTGAAAGCAAACAAGCTGGGTACTTTGTATGGTGGGACTAGCCCTCAACAAGCCATACACTGAACCTCCTCACTGAAAACATTGCAAGTTGATATCTCCTAAGTCTCAGATAGCATAGGATCCCCATTGTATGCATTCATTCATAGCTTAAGTGTGTCAGTGTCATTGATTCCGGCAAAAGAAAAGTTTGGCAAAACAAAAATAAAAGAACTACGATCAAACAGCTTTGGCTTAGCATTAGTGTCAGAGTACTTTCATCTAGGCTAGGACTTTTTCATTCTACGGCATTGTTAGATCAATAGATGCACAGTTAATTGAAGGACTCCTTCACTTAACTCTGCCATAGATTAATTTAGTACCTTGGGTTTTTTGTGGGTCTGCTCCCTCACATACATGAACGCTTGCGACTTCGGAATAAGTACTCTGACAATCTTTTTTGGTTTTTGTCTATTTTGGTTTTTCAACGGAATTGTTTTTGGAATATATTTTCTTTGGTTATCGACATTTTTGGTGGCATGATGTGAAGATCAAGAAATGAAGATGACGACTTTTCAAGGGGTTTTGGTGGTGCAATGTGGGAACTGCATCAAGAGACTTGGACCAGAGACTTGAGACAGGAAGCTTTTCTTTTGGATTTAAGAAAGTGTAGGTATGGTAAGCATAAAATAACTGAATATAATTTTCAAGCTACAGAGTGAAGTTCCAAATTGCAAGTGCGTATAATACAAGAAAATGTTGGAATAGCCATATTTACCAGTAAAATAGCAAAATTTGAATGTGCTGGATAAAAAAATTTAAAGCTACCAAGCTCATTGGATCTGCTTGTTTGAACACCACATTGATTATGTTATGTCATATTATTATTATTTTTTGATGGATATTGTTTTCTGTTGTTCTACTCAGCACAGTATGGTATAGCATGGTATTATACAGTACAGTATGGTATATTACGGTACAGTATGGCATGGTATGGTATGGTACGGTACAGTATAGTATGGAAGTGCAGCATGATAAGGAATGTGTCATCAAAACAAAAAAATATATACATGTCTCTGACAGTTTAGTCTTATCTTTTTTGTTTTTTGAACTTTTTGTTTTATATGATTGACTTTTTACACTTGCTGTAAGTATTTTCTAGGTCTGTGGAAAACTCTGTCATTTAATAGTGTTTTTTTTGTGGTACTTATCAATGGAGAGGAAAGGTCGATGGCTATGAGGGGAAATGGAGGAGGCCATCTTTTTTTCACATTTCTTGTCTGAATTATTTTGGTTACATAATACATCAGACATCTTCTATTGACTTCCATGTTGATTTATACATGCATATTTCCTTTATCTTTCTTGATTATCTTATCTTTTACATAAAAAAATCTTACTTACAGTTCAATGAAGAGGAAACCATGCATGGGAACATGAAGGGAAGCAAAGGAGCTTAACCATTACTCGTGTAGGACAGACGGACACCTGGTACATGACACTCCATCGCTGCAATGAAAGACATAATGTGGTATAGTACATGGTATGTATGCCTGTTGATAGGACAGACAGACACCTGGTATATGACACTGTATCGCTGCAATAAAAGACATAATATGGTATAGTACATGGTATGTATGGCTGTTTATAGGACAGACAGACACCTGGTATAAGAGTCTCTATATCAACAGAAGACATGGTATAGTATATGGTATGTATGGCTGTTTGTTGGACAGACGGGCACCTGGTATATGACACTTTATCGCTGCAATGAAAGACATAATGTGGTATAGTATATGGTATGTATTGCTGTTTATAGGACAGACAAACACCTGGTATATGACACTCTATAGCAACAAGAAACATTTGGTATGGCAGAAGGGTATGTATAACTATCTGTTTGCAGGACAGACGGACACCAAGTATATGGCTCTCTATAGCAACACAAGACATTTGGTATAGTAGAAGGGTATGTATAGCTGTTTGTAGGACAGACGGACACCAAGTATACGGCTTTCTATAGCAACACAAGACATTTGGTATAGTAGAAGGGTATGTATAGCTGTTTGTAGGACAGACGGACACCAAGTATATGGCTCTCTATAGCAACACAACACATTTGGTATAGTAGAAGGGTATGTATAGCTGTTTAAAGGACAGATGGACAACAAGTATATGGCTCTCTATAGCTACACAACACATTTGGTATAGTAGAACGGTATGTATAGCTGTTTGTAGGACAGACGGACACCAAGTATATGGCTCTCTATAGCAACTAAAGACATTTGGTATAGTAGAAGGGTATGTATAGCTATAGCTGTTTGCAGGACACACAAACACCTGAACTATATTTTTTCCCTTGAATCACAAATGGTAAGTAGGGTAAGAATAGAAGAAAAGTGAATAGCATTTTCCATGCACATATCTTACAAAGAAAATTCAATATTCAATCATGAATATTACAAGTGTGTAAAATACATCAAAACGCTGGAATATCAGGTTTATTGGTATTTGAATATATGCCTATGCTGGATAAGAATATTAAAAAAACTTATCATGCTCATTGGAAACACTTGAATGTTTAAACACTTAATGTCTCAATGGATATTGTTTCTGTTATTGTACTCAACACTATGATGATGTCATTTTATCATATTTCAGTTACACATGGTTTCCTGGCTTTATAATGCAACCATTTCACAGTGTTTGGTAAGTATATATAGAATCCTTCAAATGCCAAGTAGGCATTGCAGGTCATGAAGATCAAATGAGAATACCACATGGATGGGCCAATGTGAAATATATGCACATCTCACCATGACATGGATGTCACACTCACTACCCGTACATGGGTTTTATTGTACTCTCATCTTTGCATACAATATACATGTACCATTTTGCATCGCTTGCTTCCACTTTGAATTATCATTGCATTTGGTGTTTTTCAGGAATTTTCCGTACAGCAATGCAAGCTTAGTCTTTCTTCACAGCATCCATGATTGTAAGCCACACATACAAAGCTTTTCATCTGAAAGCATCCACTAAGTACTTTGGTATACCAACAAAGACATGGAGATAGATGTGTTGTGTGTGCATGTGTCCTTTGCTTGACACATGCTAGGTTAGAGTGTTCTGCTTATACGATCTCCCTACCTTGTAGTTTTTGGGGTTGATGCACAACGGAAAGTGTGCCAGACTCTGTCTTTTCTAGGTGCTTTTACCTGTTTGACTAATATAATTTCATCCTTGTTGTGAGATTGAGGATACTTTCTTTACTTTTTCATCCTTCTTCGGTGGATGTTGTGAAATGTCATTTTTTTTAGTTCGTTATGTGCTCATTTCACGGTCTTGCACACACCCTTAAATTGCGCATCAAATCTGAGCACTGCCTATAGGGCGGTAAAAGTATCCTCATTTTCGTCAATGGTGATTAAAAGGATAGGTACATGTTCACTGTTCTAGGTTTGCATTACAACCTTGAAATATAACTGCCTGCTAGTGGTGGGTGTATTTGTTGGTTGTGGTCCGGGTAAAAGCTTATTAGTTTTTGAGATCATCAGCTTTGCCAATGTTTGATTTGAGGCTGTTTGCTTTCGACCCCTGTTTGTGTTGATCAAGTATCACCACATTCAGGGGTGACCACTTATGTGCCATTATGGACTAATGCACGGTCAAACGGTAAGGTAGACGCTGAAAGCAAACAAGCTGGGTACTTTGTATGGTGGGACTAGCCCTCAACAAGCCATACACTGAACCTCCTCACTGAAAACATTGCAAGTTGATATCTCCTAAGTCTCAGATAGCATAGGATCCCCATTGTATGCATTCATTCATAGCTTAAGTGTGTCAGTGTCATTGATTCCGGCAAAAGAAAAGTTTGGCAAAACAAAAATAAAAGAACTACGATCAAACAGCTTTGGCTTAGCATTAGTGTCAGAGTACTTTCATCTAGGCTAGGACTTTTTCATTCTACGGCATTGTTAGATCAATAGATGCACAGTTAATTGAAGGACTCCTTCACTTAACTCTGCCATAGATTAATTTAGTACCTTGGGTTTTTTGTGGGTCTGCTCCCTCACATACATGAACGCTTGCGACTTCGGAATAAGTACTCTGACAATCTTTTTTGGTTTTTGTCTATTTTGGTTTTTCAACGGAATTGTTTTTGGAATATATTTTCTTTGGTTATCGACATTTTTGGTGGCATGATGTGAAGATCAAGAAATGAAGATGACGACTTTTCAAGGGGTTTTGGTGGTGCAATGTGGGAACTGCATCAAGAGACTTGGACCAGAGACTTGAGACAGGAAGCTTTTCTTTTGGATTTAAGAAAGTGTAGGTATGGTAAGCATAAAATAACTGAATATAATTTTCAAGCTACAGAGTGAAGTTCCAAATTGCAAGTGCGTATAATACAAGAAAATGTTGGAATAGCCATATTTACCAGTAAAATAGCAAAATTTGAATGTGCTGGATAAAAAAATTTAAAGCTACCAAGCTCATTGGATCTGCTTGTTTGAACACCACATTGATTATGTTATGTCATATTATTATTATTTTTTGATGGATATTGTTTTCTGTTGTTCTACTCAGCACAGTATGGTATAGCATGGTATTATACAGTACAGTATGGTATATTACGGTACAGTATGGCATGGTATGGTATGGTACGGTACAGTATAGTATGGAAGTGCAGCATGATAAGGAATGTGTCATCAAAACAAAAAAATATATACATGTCTCTGACAGTTTAGTCTTATCTTTTTTGTTTTTTGAACTTTTTGTTTTATATGATTGACTTTTTACACTTGCTGTAAGTATTTTCTAGGTCTGTGGAAAACTCTGTCATTTAATAGTGTTTTTTTTTTGTGGTACTTATCAATGGAGAGGAAAGGTCGATGGCTATGAGGGGAAATGGAGGAGGCCATCTTTTTTTTCACATTTCTTGTCTGACTTATTTTGGTTACATAATACATCAGACATCTTCTATTGACTTCCATGTTGATTTATACATGCATATACCCTTTATTTTTCTTGATTGTCTTATCTTTTACATAAAAAATCTTACTTACAGTTCAATGAAGAGGAAACCATGCATGGGAACATGAAGGGAAGCAAAGGAGCTTAACCATTACTCGTGTAGGACAGACGGACACCTGGTACATGACACTCCATCGCTGCAATGAAAGACATAATGTGGTATAGTACATGGTATGTATGCCTGTTGATAGGACAGACAGACACCTGGTATATGACACTGTATCGCTGCAATAAAAGACATAATATGGTATAGTACATGGTATGTATGGCTGTTTATAGGACAGACAGACACCTGGTATAAGAGTCTCTATATCAACAGAAGACATGGTATAGTATATGGTATATATGGCTGTTTGTAGGGCAGACGGGCACCTGGTATATGACACTTTATCGCTGCAATGAAAGACATAATGTGGTATAGTATATGGTATGTATTGCTGTTTATAGGACAGACAAACACCTGGTATATGACACTCTATAGCAACAAAAAACATTTGGTATGGCAGAAGGGTATGTATAACTATCTGTTTGCAGGACAGACGGACACCAAGTATAGGGCTTTCTATAGCAACACAAGACATTTGGTATAGTAGAAGGGTAAGTATAGCTGTTTGTAGGACAGACGGACACCAAGTATATGGCTCTCTATAGCAACACAAGACATTTGGTATAGTAGAAGGGTATGTATAGCTGTTTGTAGGACAGACGGACACCAAGTATACGGCTTTCTATAGCAACACAAGACATTTGGTATAGTAGAAGGGTATGTATAGCTGTTTGTAGGACAGACGGACACCAAGTATAGGGCTTTCTATAGCAACACAAGACATTTGGTATAGGAGAAGGGTATGTATAGCTTTTTGTAGGACAGACGACACCAAGTATATGGCTCTCTATAGGAACACAAGACATTTGGTATAGTATAAGGGTATGTATAGCTGTTTGCAGGACACACAAACACCTAAACTATATATTTTCCATTGAATCAAAAATGGGAAGTAGGGTAAGAATAGAAGAAAAGTGAATAGCATTTTCCATGCACATATCTTACAAAGAAAATTCAACATTCAATCATGAATATTACAAGTGTGTAAAATACATCAAAACGCTGGAATATCAGGTTTATTGGTATTTGAATATATGCCTATGCTGGATAAGAATATTATATTGCAACAGAAGGCATGGTAGAGTATATGATATGTATAGATGTTTGTTGGACAGAAGGACACCTGGTATATGGCTATCTATAGCAACAGAAAACATGGTATAGTATATGGTATATATAAATGTTTGTAGGATGTTGTGCGTTGGGATTCCTGTGTTGTCAGAGTTTAGTTCTTATATGTATATATATATATATAAATAGTAGAAAACATATTTACAGCCACTACTATGTGAGTTAACATAATTGTTATTGTTCTGAACAGAATATAACTTTTTAAGAGGAAAAAAAACATTATAATACAAAAAAATGACAACTTCAGGGGTCTGGAACAGTTTATCCCAGTATTTAACTGCATCAAGTAAGTGAAGTCAGTACATCAGATAAATGGATTTCAGGTCAAATTACTAAGAAACCATAAATGAATCATCAAATCAGCCTGTATTCAACATTGTAAAGTTCAAGAAGAATTAATGAACCTAGAACAATAGAAAATCACTAGTAGACAACTGTGAAGGCATTTGTATTAATTTGTGATACAGAAATCGTCCTGATTTGCGTAAGGTTTAGCTTTAAATATATATCTTGGACAAAATTAAAATGTAATTTGAAACATATTAATCTATACTTTAAAATTAAAGTATAACTGAATAGTGGTCTTAACACTAAAATCAAGTAAAGCTAAAACATGAAACCCTAAATATAATAAACATAAACAATTAAACCTAAACATAAACTTTAAACTTAAAATGTAAACATACTAGCTAGTAAACATAAAGCCAATGTCAACTAGATGAAGTGTTTTGAAGGCTGTTTTAGGAATATGAAGATAAGAATGTACCATGCAAAATTTTAACTAGTGCATTTAGAAAAGCTCCATGTTCATTTCATAAGATTTGAGGTGAAAATGTACTATGGTTGCTTAATAGGACACATTTACTATGTTCTTTTTATGCATGTCTTTTGCTCTAAGTTATAATCTAAGCTGCCTTATATTCTCTGTAAGCATCATCTACATTAGTAAGCATCATCTACAATAGTATCTTCTTAATGTTGGAATACATTTTGTTTTCATTAATATTAGGTAATTATAAGGATCGTTTTTTACTTCAAGAATATCATTCGCTGGAGAGGTAGGAATGGCTATGAGGGGATATGGAGGAGGCCATTCGGTTTTCACAGCATCAGACATATCTTAGTTTGTAGTTAAACAACATCATTGTCTGTATATAGGAGGCAATTCTTTATTAAAGGATTTTCTTAGGCAATCTTGGGACTATACAGCATTTGATGGAGAGGTAGGAATGGCTATGAGGGGATATGGAGGAGGCCATTCAGTTTTCACAGTGTCTGACATATCTTGGTTTGCACTTTAAAAAAAACAAACACCAAATCGTCTGTATATTATAGGAGGCAATCCTTTAAGTATTTTCTTAGACAATCGTAGGACTAAGTAACATTTGAGGGAATGGATATGAGGGGATATGGAGGAGGTCATTCAGTTTTTCACATATTATTAACTAAAGTTATCATGCCTTCATTTCATATAAATTATATATATATTGCCTACATATAATGATTTCTTATAAATTCATAATGGATAACATTTGATACAAATACCAATCAGCTAGAATGGTTAATCTTGAGGTGACATGGGCTAGTCCTATTTAACTTGAAACAAATCTACTTCAAAACTATTCTCTACCATTCAGATCTGGTGTTATGACAATGGAAAGTACTACATGTCAAATGGCACTATAAAGTTGGATGGCAATGCATTAATCACTATACAGTATGGCATGGTATGGTATGGTATGGTATGGTATGGTATGGTATGGTATGAAGATTATATTGTATGGTACAATACAGTATGGTGCAGTAAGGAATTGTATAGTACGTTGGTATGGAAAGGTATGGATCACCAACTACCTGTCTACATAAACTCAGCATGGATTGAGAAGCAAGATACAAGACGTTAATACAATTATTTAATCTCTGTCTTTTTATAGTGGCCATTTGCCAATTATCAATGATGAGGAAAAGTCGATAGCTATAGGGGGAAATCTTTTCCATGTTTCATGTCTGACTTATCTTCACAACATAATACATCAGACATCTTCTATTCAATACTTCTATTGTCAGTCTATATATAAATACACGCATATTCTCTCTTTCTTGTTCTTTGATATCTTGTCTCTTACCTAGAAAGATCTTCCTTGCAGTTCAGTTAAGAGGAGAAGATGTAATTGGCTATATAAATGGAACCAAAGGAGCTACCATGATTATTTGTTTAGAAATTCTGTCTTAATTTCACAAGTTGAATATCTATGTTTTCTACAAACATCTCCAATGGATCTCATGGCACTCTGAAATGAAAATGGCAATATAATATCACTTAATTGAATAGAGTTATAATTATATATATAAACTGTAATGACAATTAAGAAATTAAGATTCATAGACATAACCAGCTCTTTAGCAATATCTTATAGCAGACATATGGTATATCTGTGGGACAGACAGACACCAAGTATATAAAACTCTATAGCATAATATAACTTCTGGTGATGTAAGCTTTTGTCATTCATTTTTTTGCCAACCAGACAGTCATTGGCCATTATTTCAATAGAGCTTATTGTTGTTCTGGTTGGCACATAAGCATAACAATTTGTTTGTTTATAAACATGAAGTATCGCTATAGCAATAGATATAATATTATGACACTTTAAAATACATGCATGGATATGATATGGCTATTTACACAAGGTCTAGAACTTAGGACAACACATCAGTTGTTAATGGTATTATGGTAAATCTATGGTATAAATGATTGCACTGGAAAAGGAAAACCTGTCTACCACATCACTGGACATCAATTTTCCCCATTTTTTTCCACTCACTGGGAGTGGTTTTTTAGGGGTTTTTGTGTACATCTACAATGGCCACTATTTGGTGCTATACAACAAGGCAAGACATCTTTGATCCAGTATATTTTGCATCCCAGATTTCTATCACAAATTGTGTTCATTTGGAAGTACGTCTGGTGATCAGTAACTGGCAGGACATGGCACTCTCAACCCTCCATCAGATCTAGATGTTTTGATGATTTCAAACAGAGTACAAGACATGGCAGGCATGACAAGACACCCATCAACCCACCCACCAATCTAGTTAGTGTAAGAGAGCACACTTGACTTCTACTTTATGTAGTGTGTCTTGAAGACTGGGTGCGATTCCCAGACTGGATTATTTATGCAGGGTTGAAGGTGTCTGTCAGTCATCTCGTAGAGCAGCTATAAGTCCTATAATAATTTACAGTTACTGAAGTTTTTGAATTGGCTTTTTCGGTTTTTTGCCTTGGTAAAAAAATTGATTCCTGTGATTTCTGGGTTTGACAATTTTTGGAGGTTTTACAGCTCTTTCAGAGCTCATTTAACCGCCGTATGCACCCCTCCTAGACATATTCTGTAGATTATACTAACTATAAATAAAATAAATATTATACTAACTGTTTGTTAAATTACCTGAAAAAAGTAGACTAGGGATGTGAGAGACGTCTGCAATATTTTTAACAGATAGTCAAACAGATACAAAATGTCCTTCATGTGCATCCATTTCACCTACCGCCGGCGTGAACGAACAAAAATTAACCGGGCTTCCTGTGTGGCTAGAGAACGAGAAAGCTGGTTACGAAAGGTGGCCATATTTGTTTTCATTAGCCTAACCTTCAAAAAGGAAGTAACATCTCCTTGAGGTATGTAGATTGTAAAAGCAATATATTTACTGGTGTTATTTAGTGGAAAACATGTTTTAATCGTGATATATATAAGCTCATTGTTGCATTTTCTTGCAAATGAAATTTTGAGAAATCTTAAAGTAATTATATATAAGCTTACCAAGAAAAGGAAAAAAAACACACATTATTTTATAATCTCAAAAGACACATTAGGCTTGTAAACCTTAGTTAGACTACAGATTACTCTCAAAGGATGTAAAGTAAATAATCCGAATATGTGTCAATATTCTAATATGCTTCACAATACGATTTTTGATAAATAAAGAAATAATTTGGCTTTATAATCTATAAAAAAGGCTTGTCTCAGTTGAATTATTTACTTGTAAGAGTGCATACCTTTAAAGAATTCTCAAGCCTGTATGCACATTCAAATGCTACTGAATTTCTATAGCAATGGTGCATTGCAAGTCACATATAGTTTAAACAAGGGATTATCTCCCGATCCCATGTATAAAATAAGGAAGTATTTGTCCTAATAATCTACACAAAAACTCTGCAGCCAGATTAGTATGTAATGAATCAAAATATAGTAGAATAACATCATTATTGTATAATTTGCACTGCCTGTCTGGGGCCGGTTGCACGAAGCCTGAATAAAGTTATCTACTCCAAACGATTTCTTTAGAATTTATCCGCTGGATAGCGATTTATCCGGTGGATAACGCTATTCAGCCTTCGTGCAACCGGCCCCAGTTACTTTTCACATATAGCACAGGGACCCCTAATCTATCACATATTAACAAGAAAAGTGTAAACCACCGCGCGCCATTTGTCTTGGGTTCCTATGGTCTTGTTATTTGCCTTTGGTTTGCTCACAATTCCACAGGAAGCCCAATATTCATTCGCGTCCTTGAAACAGGCAACCCAAGAAAGAAGATTTTACACATGCTAAAATATTTATTTATCTCAACCGCTTGGCAACTGAGACTTAATTTACAGAAGAAAGTTGTGCTAGATCTTTATTTAAATCAAGTCCATGCATGATGCTCATCCAACACAAAACATGAATATTGCTGTCAAGGTTTTTGCAGCATCATCAATCACAATAAGAGGGTTGTAAATACCTAACTGTGATATTTTTACAGGAAAAAAGTTGGTAACTTTATTGCTGGTGAATACACGTATACTTCAAGCAGTACTTCATCAAGTCAACAAGGGACATATTCAGACAAGAATCATACACCATTGCCAGTAGACCCCTATGTCTATCCAGGACTGAGATGTGAATACCATTTAACGCTATTTTTCGCTGTGGATAACTTTATACAGGTTTTGTACAACTGGCCCCTGGTCAATGTACTTTAATACAACTAATACCAATTCCACTGCTAACAGAGTCTCTTGTTTGTGAATCCTGGAAGACCCCTAGCAGGGAAATACTAATAGTATAGCTTATATATTTGTTACTAACAACAATGCATTGATGTAACAAACATTTATTGTTTTATTGTGAAAAGTTACCTATAAATTCTATCAAGTAAACTAATTCTATCCCTGTACCCTGGGAGCTAGGCCAACCAAAGTGTTCTTCTGTTCCAAGTACAATTATCGAAGAAAGAAATTGAAATGATTTATAAGGGACAGATCCAGGTTTGTATTCAGGAGGGAGGGGTTGCATCATCTTCAGGAGGGGGTGCACTATCCAGTAAGCAAGAAATACTAATGATATTTTGGGAAAAGATTTAAGAATACAACAACGTAAATCCTTTCCTTGATTCCCTGGATCAGCTTTTGCTCTACAACTTATTACTGGGTCCATGTTTTTTTTATTTCCTTTGTGTTTCCGGTGTATTACCTTATATTTTATTACATTTAGCTATTATACTTACATGTAAACTGTTACATTTTAGCTTATAATTACATTAATTTTATGTTTTTTAATCAATGTCGATCTTGGCACATGCATAATATAAACTTTATATTTAATTTGTTATATACAATTTACACAACAATAGTCAATAAGAAAACATGTCCTATTGTAATGCAAATTAAATTCATCCAGAAAAAAAAATTCTTTATTTACTCGCGAAAATTTTGCACCAAAACCTTTGTACATCAAAAATATATTTGCTGATAACATATAAACCAAACTGGCTTTTTCACCCTCCCAATTAAAAAAACATGTTTTTGTTTTTTTCTAATGGATTCAGAAAATACAAAATAAACCCGCAAGCTTACGAGCTTCTCAGCTGGAACTCGCGAAAAAATTATTCAAGAAATTCATTCATGCTTTACGCTCGAACGAAACAAGCCGGAACTCGGTGATAACCAAACCCACGTCGGCTCTACGTGAGTTTTGACCACGGAAACACCTTGTGTATAGCTCCCATTAGCTACCAAAAGATTTGACCTTTTAATGCATAACTCCTGAGTCTACAGTAGTCGTTTTCTGACAGTTTTCGAGCCATTTTCCGAGTGAATTTGGTCGAATACGTATCGAAGTGTTTTTAACTTTATGAACAATGACACGAACCATATCTACGAAACACATGGTTTCTACTTGATGACTCCGTCGAAGTTTGATTTTGATGAACTAAGTGGAATTTAGGAAATGAAATGCGTTTTATATGGGTGATATTTAATCTTCTGTGCGCTATAAAAGCACATTTTCCCGGCGACCATACACCAAAAGGTAAGTTACAATTTATAACATTCACCGCATAAAAACATATATAACTCCTTAGAAATCAAACCACATTTTAATTTCATATTACTTCTAAAGAATAACTCTTAAGTCGGTTAAATAGATGTAAGTTTTAGCATCTCGTGAAAAGCCACAAAATTCAAAAAGTTGAGGGTTTTGAAATATAGCGCCGTATTTTGGCGTGACTAAATCGAGTTACGGCCATTCTTATGTAAATTTAAATACATTCATTCGAGCTAGTACACACTAAAATTGTGCATCTTATAAACACTCTTTTCGAAAATGGTTAATAAACCACAATTTATATAGGTAGCATTTTTTACAACGGTTAATGTAGGAAAGAAGATGTCTTGCTTTTATTTCGTCATGTCTCTCAACAGCGAGATAGAGTCGATCTTTTAGCAGGGAATTTCAATAAATATATATACATGTAAAAATATTCATAATTATCATGTACACAATCAACAATTGTTAATTCAAAATAAGGACGAATAACTACTTGAAATTGATTTTTATAAATAGAAAATAAACTTCAACATTGTTATTGTTTTAAAGTGAATTTGTAACAATTTTTTTATAACTAATCGCGTGACATTTTTTTTAGATGTACTTCACCAAATCGATAACTAAATGTGTCGAAATCCTAATACAAACACTTAAAAAAATTTACGCTTATCCGGCTGACAAATATTTTCGAATTTAAAAAAAAATCTACATTGGTTTTAGGCACAACGGGAGGTTAAAATAATCATTTTAGAGCAATATTCCGATGATTTTCATTAACTGTCTCAAAATGCTCTCGAAAAATAAACGTTTTTGATTGTGAAACTTGAGAAACATTTGTTTGTTTTGAAATGTTGAGATTTTAGTTGCTCATAATTTGTAAAAGTTGGTTTAAATTTGGTGAATTTATATCCAGACTAATTTCAAATTCTAGACATAAAATAATTGTCCCACTGTGAAGTAAAATTGCTTTGAGACTTCGTGTTCAGATGTCTAAATAACTCCGTAAAATGAAAATGTTATTGACTTTTATTAATGAGAGTGAAGAGTGATGATGAGTTTGATGGAAAGGGCGAAACTGCTGTTGATAGATGATCATCAGTTTCCCTGAAAGTTTTAAAATTTTATTCAACCTTTAATTTTTTGTTAACAAAAACCGACATTAGAATTTTCCTTTTGTCACATATATGAGTCGTGATATAAACTTAAAAGGTTCTAACTAGCTCAGTAAGACCCCATAGATGCTCGTTGTCTTTCTCATTTTTCACTTTTCTTTATTTCGAAGTCAATGTTTCAGTTCAAAAACCCTAAGACATATATCATTACGACTTATATATAGTATATTCAATACTGTCATGTACGATCTGATTATCAATCGAGTATATAATGTTTGCTTGTGTAGATGGTCCAATATTAAATGATGTCCACAGTTAATGCAATGAAAATTTCACAGATTAATTATTATGGTCGTCGCCAATAATTAATACAACAAAATCACGGTCACAATCAATTATCATAAACATCGCGATCATGGTCACAATCAGTTATCATTAGATGATATGCATCATCATTACCATAACAAGGTCTCGATATTTCGCTTTTCGTGGTATTTATTATTTGAGGGCGTTTAACAACTAACATTTAACCCCTATCGATACTATGTCAGAATCACAGTTTTCTACTGATACTTGAAAAAAATGAGTGCCATGAAAATGGTTCCCACATAATAAGTTGCCTAGGGGTATATTTAGAAAAGGTCACAGTGGTCATATTTGGGTAGGTCTCCTGTCCATGATATGCTGTCTACATTAGATATGCATGTCGCAACAATAGTAAATATTGGCTTTGAGAGGGTCAATTGGATGTTAATGTTGTGCATGGTTCTGGTTGTTATTTTCCAGTTCCTTGTTCTCCTTTTACTCCTTCTTAATTCTCCTTCTCCTTCTCCTTCTCCTTCCAATTTCGATCATTCTCGATCAGGTTACCTAAACATAGTGTATGACATTGCATGGATCTGTTAGCACATGCACGTGAATTCCATTTTCTCTGTCAAAAACAGGCCAATAGTGGACGATATTTTCAACTTATCAATGCTCTATATGAACAAAGGATGGGCTGGCTGTAACGTGGCAATTTCACCAAGTGATAAAACACTTGAGAAACGCGACGGCGCGATATGGGTGTGGTGGGATGGACTCATTACGTGCCAGCGTGTTCGTTAAATTTGTGACGTTATTGGTTATTGATGATAAATTCACGGCAAAAGGGCGCAATTTAATAACATTTTATCAAAGAATATTCTAGGACTCCTTATTATTTAACAACGCGTGGTTTAGCGGTCAAAAATCGGTAATTTAATTTTGGAACTTCGAGTCTTCGACTGTTCGAGCGGTCCTACTTAATATTATCACCTGGCTATTATAAACGACACAAATTTAATCATAATCCGAAGCACACTTTCATAACAACAGCTGCTTTTTAACGTGTGATAAAAGATTTTCAGGCCGGCAATCCCTTTTTATCTGTCCATAAGTAACATGATTTAGCATTTTAGGCAATGCAGCACTCTTATGGAGAGAGCCACTTGTGGACAGTCTTTTTTCCTATGAGACATGATGAGACACTCTTCAGTCTTAGTTTATTTTTTATTTAATTTATTTATTTATTTTTATTTTTTGTCAATTCTCGCGTTTACTTTTCGCGCGCAACAGAAAGCGAAGTAGGATTGAGAGCAGCGACGAATTATATTAGATATTGTCCGAGAGGTGTGGTTCGAAACCCGTTCGGGACAATACCCGCCTTCTACTTGTACATACAATAAAGGAGGTGGGGGAAGGGGGAATCTACTTTACTTTGAATGGGATTAATAGATTATGCAGTCCTAACTACCTAAATTCTTTGCTGTGTACTAGGTTTCTTAATGAGCCTTTCCCGATTTTGGATGACTGAGAATGTAGAATTGCATGATTTTAGCAGAGGCTGGGTGGATGAGTTTTGACTGTATTTTGTACATGTCGTTCTCTGCAATAGATCTATTGTTTTGTCAAAGCTCAATGAAAAACTCCATAGTATCACTGCAATTGAATCTTCGTTGGCTGCCATGTAGCGAGAGCTACGCATATAATAAATTATAATTAACGAACTATCAAAGTACGGAATTACAAATTTTATTCTTTTTTCAATACACAGAAGCTCGATGGTGCTGTGCGAGTGACAAGGAGTTTCTAAAATGTCAAAACCTATCTCGGGTAGTCCTTGCTATCCAGGCCAAGCTCTCTATTTCAATGAACCTAACATGCGTGACTGCAACCAATGTCACGCAGTGTATGTCACGCATTGATCGTAATCAGGCTGATCTTGTCACGCTATCGGAAGAGGATATCTATAAAGCAGGTGAGCAGTATTTTCTATTTGCTGAAGAAACATCATGTGTGACTACATTAATTCGATTGAGAATGTGCGTAAGGCCACGTCCACATTAAACCGCATGAATCCCAAACAATTTAACTGCAGATTCCATTGTTTAAACGGTATAGAATCTGACATCTTTTCTGATAAGAATGGTAAGCCAGAGGTCCAGTCTCTCCATACTTGAGCCTGATTCACACGAGCAATGCAAATGCAAACGCAAATGCAAGACATTGAAAATTTTTTCATTTCTTGCGTTTGCATTTGCTTTTGCGTTGCTCGTATCAACCAGTAGCCTCCTCTCGCATCCGTTTTTAGTAGAGGGACAGGAAGCCCGACACTAAAAACGGATGCGAGAGGAGGCTAATAAACCAGGCTTTACTTGTACACGTGCAATTGGCCAGTTGAGTGGCTTCAAAAGCTGCACTTGAGAATTTTGACATGAAAAATGCGCTAGATACATTCAAAAAATCACTTTTGGGCATTACGCATATTTGTACACCAATTAGTGTTGAGATCTTATTGCATAGAGTGCACACACTAAAAGTGTGCAACATAAATACCACTAAATAGTGCTATTTTATGCTGATTCTATTGTTTTCTTTTGTTTAATTAGTGCTATTTACTACTAAACAGTGACAACTGTTGCACACTTTAAGTGTTTGCACTCTATGTAGTTCTAGCTTAAAGTGGGGTATATCTTAAGGGTATTCGATAAAATACGATGCGAAAGTTAGCATGCAGGTACCTAACATGCGCATTGAGCGATATCCGGTTTACTTTTCTTCCGGTTTTCATATATCCGGTTTGCATATTTAATGCCGTAGTTGATGACCTGAAATTTTCAACACTCTTCATTTCTAATGTAAAAGATTAAGGCCGAGAACGGAGGCAACAAGCGATATTTATCTGACTTGTTACATGATTACAGAGGTTTTCAAACAAAGGTCTTTTATTATTCCTGATTTTGTTTGTATAATCAAGACTCATTGTCCTCTTTCACATGATTATTGGGATTTTTAACAAAGCTATGAATGCATGGATTTATCAGCTCTCACATTGACATTCAAATGAAGCTTGCCAGAGCAAACCAAAACAAAGCGTTTGAATGTCAAAGCGCGTTCTTCGCTGCCCGAATCCGACGGTTTTCCCATTTGCAAATCATTTCGTCAATTATAAAATTGCCGGAATATATGATTTGCTGTGTAGCTATTCTTTAACGTGCTTAGGAATATGGAATAAAAGCCTGAAAGCTGTGAATGTATCCATTTTGCCGGGTGCATGTTTGTCGCAATTAAGGCGACATATTCGAAAGAACTGATGTGGATTTTCACACGTTTAGAAAAAAATTACTTTGGCTAGATACACAGCATTATCATTTTCATTCATTTTCGTAGCTTTAAAAACTCTTCTACAAAGCAGTAAAATTGCATATTATCAACTAATAATCAGTACCAACAGTAATGAAGTGTGTTGAACATTTCAGTTCATCAACTACAAACCGTAAATATACAAACCGGATATATGAAAACCGGAAGAAAAGTAAACCGCATATCACTCAATGCGCATGTTAGGTACCTGCATGTACGTCATTTCCGTCGGACGACCATGTAAAAATACAAACAAATTGCAAACTTTCGCATCGAATAACTTGGTCGTATTTTAACGAATACCCTTAAGATATACCTCATTCAAAAGCTGACAGTGAGTAGAATTAACTACATAAATTTCATTCAAAGGGTTATAACCACTTTAAAAAACATTCAATTTGTTTCAGGTAAAAACTATGGACTTGTCCCGGTGGTCGGCGAACAATCAAATCAAGACAAACACACCAGCTATTACTCTGTAGCGCTCATACTTTCTAGTGCTAGGCGCAGCCTCTCTCTTGAATCACTTCAAGGAACAACGACATGTCATCCTGTTGCAGGCGACACCGCTGGCTGGCAAGTACCGATGGGGTATCTAATAGCAACCAAACAAATGTCGTATAAGAAGTGCAGCACATTTTTGTCTGCTGGGGGGCTGTTTAAGGAAAGCTGTGTGCCAGGTTTGTGAAAGAGTCGGTGTGATTATCAAACTATACTGCAATTGCCCTATTTCATTATGACGTCACATCAAAACTAATCTATTGCTTCAACTCTAAGAATCATGGTCGCTAGAGGGGATACTGCATGTTTAATTCAATTCAAAATAGGCTAAAAATCTACTTATAATAAAAGAACAAAATATGCGTTCAAGTGAAAAGCAAAATGTGCTAGAGGAAAACTATTTAGCCCTAATTAGGTCTGTTCTAATTCATGTAAACAAACCATGACGTCATAGTGAAATAGGTCAATTCATCGTCACAATTTTCACCAATCATCACTACCGTCATCGTCATTACCATCTTTAACACCACCAATATCACTGCTATGATCAGCACCACCATTTCTGTCACCACTGCCACTATCATCATTATCATTATCATCAACATAAAAACAACACCATAATATATAGCCTCATTATTATTATTATTTTATTTAAACATATTTATTTGCAATATGTTAGTCCCAAGAGCATAGCTCCTCTAGTGGGCTTACATCCAAAAACGCAAAACAAAGATTGATAGCTATATGGACTAAAAAGGACTAAAGCTTTATTCACTCGCTAGACTTGAGATTAATTGTTGCCGCGAAGGACCTGGAACTAAACACTCAAAACATGACATCATAAATTTCTCTTCGAACCTTAGGAGCACTCTCCAGCAAATACAACCCCAACAAAGAAAATCCCAAAAATCTTTGCAGCCTTTGTCAAAAAGAAGACTGTCCTCCTGGAACGATCGAAAAGTTTTATGGGTACCAAGGCTCATATAAATGTCTGGTGGAGAAGAGAAGTCACGTGATCTTTGTACGCCATAGCACAGTATTTGAATATACTGGAGTACTGAATGATTTAAACCCTGGAGAGGACTTTAAACTGTTGTGTCCTGGTGGCGCTAGAGGAGGTATGCTATCTCTGTTGCTGTTGTTGTTGATGTTGTTGTTGTTTTCATGTATATATTTTTATGTGGCAAATCAGGGGCGCTACCCACCGCATAAATCTCTATCCGGAGGATAAATTTTAAAGAAATTATATGGAGTGGATAACTTTTATCCAGTGGATAACTTAATCAAGGCTTCGATCGTACAACCGGCCACTGTTGTCTGCTGCAAGAAGCCTCGATAATGTTATCCAATGGTAAAAAAGCCGGCTGTTTATCCGGCGCCAGCGCTATCCTAGACTCGCATTTGGAAAAAAATACCTAAAAACAACTCAACCTCGTCCCCAGGGCCACTCTGTTCGCTCTTTTTTTCAAAATGGCGGTCGCTCAGACATTGACCCTGGTACCGGCTGGTCTGACACGTGACTGTCGGCCATATTGATTTTATTGGTCACGTGATCAAAATCTCCAAAAATCTTGGAGATTTTGATCACGTGTCAAACCAGCCGGTGCCAGGGTCAATGTGTGAGTGACCGCCATTTTGAAAAAAGAGCGAATAGAGTGGCCCTGGGGACGAGGTTGAAAACAACTTCGAGTCGACTGCGACCCGGTGTAGCGCTATCCAGGCTGTGTGCAAACGGTCCTGCATGGGATCAGTTACAGATTGTCTGGTTAAGGTTGTCGAACGGATAAGGTTCTACAGTGCAGATTGTGTAGAATTATTCCATCGGATGTAGATATTTTGCTGGTGCATAGATAACTATGGATAGCGTTATATAGAGTTGGCTATCTCTGCATTATATTTTTGCATTATTAAGTCATTACATTTCATTCATCTTCTAGACGTCGGGGATTACAGAACGTGTAACTTAGCACGAATACCCGCCAGTGTTGTCATGACGAAGGATCCCGGTAAAGAACAATTCAGAACTCGAGGATACAGACTATTTCTACTAGAACTGGACAAATACCTTAGAAATAATCAAGAATTGTTTCAACTATTTAATTCTACGCAATTCGGTGGGAAAGACTTGCTTTTTCATGACTCTACACTAAATCTTGTTGACGTGGAAGAGAAAAACTCCACTGATAAGTGGTTAGGTAAGAGCTACAAGCGAGTGTTGGACGCTCTATATACGTGTAAAAAAGACGTTGTCATCGCTGCTAGATCAAATAACGCACCAAACACAAAGCGTCTATGGCCGTATCACGTGATTTTAGTATTTGCCGTAGGAGTTGTAGGAGTTACAGCATTACTAGGTTGATTGGATTGGAGATCTTTATTGATAGCAAGTTTTGAATTTTACAATCCACGAGCTATCAACTGTTCAAGTGGCCGTATCATATGGCTGGCGGCGTTGCTATGGTGATGATAGAGTAGAAGGATTTCAATTTGAACGTGTTTTCAATCCACGAGTAGTTAATTTATTCAATGTCAGTGGTCGCATCACAAGGCGATAGACATTATATTTAATCCAGCTGTGTCTTCAAGAACTGAAAATATTATATAGACACAAACGTGAACAAATCCGAACAACATACAGCCAAATCGTCCTGATTTGTGGAAAACATTTAACTTTGAATTTTGTGGACAGATTACAATTGATCTTAATCTTTTTATCAAAAAATAAGTTAAGAGACATAGAATATAAGCATCCGACATGTACAAGATTACTATGGCTCGGCTTAGCCGCACGTTATGTGAATCAATCAATCAACTTTATTAGACAGAGTAACATCTTACCACGAATTTTCAGGTGGCCCTCAATGCTGGTTGCTGAGACGGACACTGAGGGTGGTCACTGCCAGAGATATGTTTACGTCCTCAGCGGTTCTATTACACCCACCTTATAACATAGTCAGAGTGAAGGTAGACGGGACCTCCGGCTTTACGTCCTTATCCGAGAAGACGAGGCACTGAGAGAGTAAAGTATCTTGCCGAAGGACACAACGTGATTGCCCGGTTCGGGAATCGAACCCAGGGCAGTGGACCCGAAGTCCGATGCCCTAACCACTAGGTCACCATGTCTCTCTGATCGTCTCGTCTCTCAATCGATATACAGGCTTCTCTTGATACGTACATCATCATATTTATAACCGATACATAATAATGCTGGGATTTTTATATATCGTGAATACCTTTGGAATATTTCACGAGTTACTGTGGGTATAGTCTCGGTGCCCGCACAGTTAAGTCATTTTGGTACAAAGTGAAAATAGGAGAACGGACAAGGCATAAATATGATCCTGTTCTTTGTCTTCTTTGACTGAAAGGTGTCGGAAGAACGTCATGGGATACCCCAAAGCTCAGCTTTTAGACCCCTCATACTAAAAAAGTATTGGAATCTGTTTCACCGTCCTCAAAAAAATAAACGTTCACTATTAGAACAGAGGCATGGATACTGAACACTTACAGCGGAATTGAATTTTGTGTCGCAAAGCCGAAAGATAGAAGGTAATTAAACTATTTTGATATAACAGAATCATGAAATTACAGCTTTGGAAATTACAATTTATAGGATTCATACATAATAGTATTTGTACGTTTCGTTTTTTTCTGTAGTCATCAAATCTCCGTTTGAGATTGAAGTGCTTTTTTTGTGAAAATGTTGCTGTCAAATATTCTTATATTTCTGGCAAAATTGCCTTAATGATTTTGCAGTATTTTTAGGGTTTTATCTTGCCATAGCCTCTAGTTATATCTTTTTTATCTTTTTTCAAATAGGCCGTTTAGTTTAGTTAGGGTTTTTTTACAATAAAGGCATCTACAAAAAATGTATTTACCAATTTTATTTAAATATAGAAAAATATGCCATGACTTGAATAAGCATAAGATCAGGAGGGGAGTATTCCACTAAAAAAATCAATAGTTTACTGACTTTAAAAAAATTTAACTTTCAACTGAGATTATATTGACAATGAAAAAACAGTTTTTCTAGGCTTCCAAATACTTCTAATTTGTATTTAGGATATATGCGCTAATGCATGAACATGTTAATAAAAATTAAGAACTACATCACTCCAATATAGTGTAATTGTGTACTGTAAATATACAATCTTCTTGAAAATGAGTGTAAATGTAGTAAGACCCAAGCCACTATATATTCTACGATTGGGTTTCCTGTGTTACGAATGCCTGTCGCAAGTCGCCGGCATGAGGCCGGTCCTGTATGTCGAGAAAACAAAGCCAGGACACGGTGCATATCCCGTGGTGGTTCCACAAACACGAACAAAACAACATTAAAAGCAAGATTTTAGCTCAACATTATCAACTGGAGGACAATTGTATAAACGTGTACAACAGCGTTGGGTAGGTTATAATTATTTCATAGATTATGAAAATACGATAATTAGCGCAAATTATCAGCCATTTACCATTGTGATATTCTATTGAAGCATTCACGATTGTGGGTTTTAATATTAAAAGATTTGCGTTTATTCGAATTTTTCAACACACTAAATGTCCTGTACCGTTCCGTGTGATTTGATATTTTGGGTCATTTCAAAAGCAGTAAATTCAGTAGAACTGGAGCGGCGGCTTTGTAGTTCTATACTGCTATATAAATTAAGGAAATGTGTAAAAATTGTTATAATACCTGCAAACTCTTTCAGTTGTAGCGACGTGTCTACGGAAATATTGATATACAAATAACTTCTATGCAGACCGTGAGTTAATTTTTCAAGGTCAACATAAATAATTTTACGCACGTCATTTGTCGTAATATGTTGAATTTAACTCGACTTCATTTTATATTTGCCTGGCATTTTGTATTCTCATATTTTTCAGATAAAATGTCTTTTACTAATATTTGCCTTTCAATGGACATTTTGAGAGGGAAAAACTCCCTAGCAAATTAATGAATTTAAAATTCACAGTTTATTTTGTAGCAACCAAGGAATGCTGTGGCGCACGGGACATTTTGAATGATATGTTTACGTTGTATTAATGGTTAAACAAGCAACGACAAAGCTTAAAATCAATCGACTGTTTTCCTCTAAAGTTTATTAGTTTTAAATCAACTTTATCGAATTTTAGAACGTTTTAAATATCATTTTCGCTGAACTTTATGTCACGGCTCAATGAATGCTGAACTTTGCGCTGAAAATGCATTTGACGCAGACGCGTGTGCACGGGACGTTTTCGCGCCAAAACAAAGGAGATAACGCACGTTGGAATTTTCAACATTTTGTAACAATTCAATAATATGCGTAATTTCCTGCATTTTGATGGATTTTTTCTGGGTAGGAAAAAAATCCAAGGGATTGAGACATATTTGATAAATGTGTGTGATTAATCAATGTTTTTGACAGACTGTTCAAAATTATTGATCAAAATTATTGATCATCACTTTGCCTTAATTTAAAACATAACATTTGGTCTTGATATTCTATTTTTCAATACTCAAACCTTTACGATATAGATGCTCTAGTTCAAATGGATAAATTTGAAAGCAGGTATTATTTATTCGTTATTTTATGCTTGTTAAAATGGTTATAATTGTCGAGATTTTACTTTCGATCAACTAACTTCAATTCTCAACTCAGAAGGCAATTCCTAAAAAGGTCTACCAGTATGCAAAAAACTAATAAAGCTATTGACGTAGTTTTTACAGGTAATCTCAACCAGACGTTATTTTACACAAATATGGGAAAATAAATTATATATGTTTTAAAATTTTGTCAAAATTTACAGTTTTGTTTTCGTCTTTGACTTAAAATCGCTTTGAAAAGTGTAATGTTGAAAAGTAATCAGGATTTTTTCAAATCTTGCCAAAAGAAAGTTTACTCCTCATTTTAATTACCATTCAGTATTTAAATGAAAATAAAATTCAATTGTATTTGAGCACTTTTGTACATTGTTTGTTCAGGTTTGTACACAAATGTTGTTACTAAAATGTTCACATGTTTTTTTCATTTACTTCGCCAAAAATGTACGTGCTTTCATTCGATTTTAGCCCAAACTATTAAAAAGTGTAATCCTACTATTAAATTTGCCTCTGAGCATAATTAAGCAAAAACAGAGAGATTGTGAGCCCATTATCAGTATAAAAAGCAGCAATTAACAAAAGAGGGATTATCATATCCAAACAAATAAGTAATTTAAGCCAAAACTGATCCCAATTTGTCATGAGAGAAAAATGGCTATCCGACACAATTTACAGAGCTGTACAAACGATTATTGTTCTCGATGTTCAAGCAAGATAATGCCTTGTTAGAATGCTTAACTTCAAGTTAAAAAAGCGGTCGAAAAAGCTGCAATATTTTTACTTGGAATAGAAGCTTTAAAACCTGTTTTTGTTAGCTTTCAGGTGTCAAAATTAATTGTGGACAATGTCTTCGTTTGGAAAAGAAATTTGCAAAGACTTGCGGTATAATCATTTTTCAAAATTGTGAACTCTACTGAGCATTTGTGCTGGTGTTCAGGACGTTCATCTTTTAGAAGCAAAGCCTTCTCAAGACTAAACAAACATTTTGTAGCATGGAGGAAGGATTTCAGCTATTTATTTCGCTTCCAACTGACGATGTTTGTACATTGCGAGGTCTTACTGAAGAAACTCGCATTTACCAACTAAAATCACGCATTGAGCTAAAAACTGGCATTCCGGGCGATGTTCAACACCTATATTTCATGAATAAAGAACTCTTCGATAATTTAAAACTAGAAGATGTCAAGCTCAAATCTGGTTGTATAGTCCGTGTAAAAATGGAATCAACTTGGACGAGCTTATTCGAGGCATGTTGGAGAGGTGATCTCTACGAAGTTTTTCAAAATGGCGTACAGTTCCTCGACGAGAAATCCTTCAATGGTTATAATATTCCGTTGTGGAATAGACTAGTTATTCAGCGCGCTACTCACGCACTTTTCATCGCTTCGCATCGAGGATTTCTTGGTTTAATCATTGAATTACTCAACCAGAGTGCAGCGGACATCAATGGAAAGACGCGATTTGGTCGAACTTGCTTACATGTTGCGGCGTATCAAGGATTTGTTGGTTGTGTATCTCTTTTGCTGTCTGAAGGAGCTTTGTGCAATCAAATCGACTACAACGGAAAAACGGCTCTTGCCTTAGCAAGTGAAAATGGACATATTTATTGTGAACGAAGATTATGGTTATATCAGACAAGTTTAAAGGCATTCAGGGGACTTGGTAAAAATGGTAGCGATGGTTCTGCAACTGAAATCACTGGAAGCTTAGATGGAAGGTGAGGAAGAAAGAACTAAGAGAGAAAGTAAGGGAATGGTAAAGAAAAGGTAGAAAGTATGGATAAAATGATTTGAAAAAATAAGGGAGGAAGAAATAAAGGAATTTATTTAAGAAGAAAAGACCGTATTGTGAGAAAGAAAGAGATAAGTAAAATGTTTGGTAATTTTACAGTATTTGACAATGCAGATCAACCATTTTAATCATCCTGTATTAGGCGTACAATTCAATTCATTAGAAAAAGCTGTATCTAACCCCCTCCCCCCTGAATGTACGCTTTGAGATCGTCGACTATTTATTTTCAACGCATTTATTTTGTTTTTGTTTAGACATCACGGAAGGAATTCTGGAAAGACTCTTCATTTCAATGCCAACAAAGTCTTACTGAAAGAACCAGATGAAAAACAGGACTACACGGTGAGTGGTTCACCAGTTTTATGTTGACTAACAGCGTTCATTCAGTACTGGCAGTAAAAATCTTTAGTGAGGAGAGTTTTTCATTTTTTTTCGGCAAATTCACCGAGATGCATTACATTACATTGCATATTTACTTCATACGACATTCTTAATTCAAGTCATTCAAGATTTCTAAATAGTTTTTATTTGTTCAATAGAAATTGGATTTTCATTTACCTCGTGTCCAGACCTCGGACGACCAAATTCGCCCGAACTCCAAATCAGTCCCCGAGCAAAAAGAAAGCTCCAGTTCAGCCTTCCCTCTTGTTCAAATTGCCGAGAAATACAGGCGAGAGTACAAAGGTTTAAAGGGCGATCCACTTCCAATTATGGAAGGGAGAAATGATCACAAGGGAAGGCCGAAAACGGCTCCACTTTCTGCTCTGCCAAAGAATAACGACACAGAGTCCAGGGCGAGAGATGAGGTTCAGATTGTCAAAGAACCTTCTTGTGTGACGGAGGCAAGTCATGAGGATGATAGCAAAAGTGACCACGAAAATGAATTTTATCGTAAACAAGGTATAACTGTTAGCGTTGTTGTTTATTGTCGTTGATTTTATGAATGTTTATGTAATTATATATAGTTATCATTAATAGTGAGTGGTGCTGTTGTTTGTGTTTATTTCAAGGTTGTTGGTCAATTGATAAGCTACACTAAGTTTCAAAATTGTTGGGACATTGTCATTTTTTTCGACACCATTTCGTTCTCTCACACTTTTTTTTCTTTTTCACTCTACAATATCCAGGTTAATCCCCCCTCCCCCTAAACAATGTTGTCTGGGGTTTCATTTCATACCAAATTCATCATCGAAATTACCAACATTGTGACAGGGGAGGCGACTGGAAAATACTCAATAAAAAAATGTGGTTTAAAACAACGAATGTCCCAACTAATTTTGAATCTTAGTGTAACTCAGTTGGGAGAGCGTTGCCTGTTATTCGGGAGGCTGCGGGTTCGAACCATCGGACAATCACTCAGGGTCTTAAAATGATCGAGGAAAATGTTCTTTGGTAATTACTAGGCTGTGCGTCTTCTCGGAGGACGATAACCATACTCGGTGATAGGCCTGCACTATATGACACACTAATTACCCAATTAACGACTAATCAAATCCATGCTTGTAAAACCGAATTACTTACAATAAATATTAGAGATTGTAAAGCGCATTGAGACATTATGTGATATGCTGTACTGTCGCAATTTGTAATAATCGTCGCAATTTGAAAAAAACCTGTCGCAATTTGTAATAACTTTGTCGCAATTTGTAATAACTGTCGCAATTTGTAATAAACCTGTCGCAATTTGTAATAACAAAAGCTGTCGCAATTTGTAATAACTGCTGTCGCAATTTGCAATACCAAAAAGCTGTCGCAATTTGTAATAACTCTGTCGCAATTTGTAATAATAATGTCATGACTCGAAAATTGCTGTTTATATTGGAAGAAATGCATTGAGATTTTGATAAAGTCACAAGATATAAAAAGGGATACAATAATAATAATTGGAAAAACTAATAATAGGATGTTCGTGATGTCAGTAAATAAATCCAGATGAAATTGACTTGCATTTAACAATCTATTGTTTCTAAGTTTTATTTATTTTTTTGATTATTATTATTTTTATTTAGTGATTGCGATTCCCTTCTCGGCATAGAAAATCTCGACTCCGATTGGAATAGGACGGGGATGGGGGACTCCGGGGATGATCGTCGGAATTTTTCAAAAATACCCCGAAAAGATACCGGACGTTTTTCAAAAGGGCATGGCTTCACAAATTTTTCATCTCTAAAAGATACCAAAAGCATGAGTTTCAGTGGCTTTCAACCCCTAAAAGAACCAAAAAGTGAGAATTTGGCAAATTTCATATTTTAAACCGTAAAAGAGACCATGCAAATCGCTGATTTATACCCCTAACAGATACGACGTCATCCCCGATCGCTTACCCTCTGAGTCCCCCACCATATTTATAAATTCAACTATCCGGACTGTTTGCTTGGTCCGGAGTGGTCCGGATAATCGACGTTTGACTGTACTGATGACACTTAGATTGTTGAATAGAAACCATTAGCCTTAAATCCATATTAATCAATGTATCTTTTTTGCCAATTATCTTTCTCAGAATATAACAAATTTCATTTTTACCACGAATCTAGGTTTCTCAGGAAAAAAACATATTGAGATATTGTTCTATATATACTGTACTTACTCATTCTAGCCATTATTACAAATTGCGACAGAGTTATTACAAGTTGCGACAGCTTTTTGGTATTACAAATTGCGACATCAGTTATTACAAATTGCGACAGCTTTTGTTATTACAAATTGCGACAGGTTTATTACAAATTGCGACAGTTATTACAAATTGCGACAAAGTTATTACAAATTGCGACAGGTATTACAAATTGCGACGATTATTACAAATTGCGACAGTACATATGCGCTATATAAGCGCTACATTACATTACATTTGCGTTATGTTGCTGCTGCTGTGTAGTTATTTAGGGCCTGTTTATATGAGGCGAGACAGCCCGGTTAAGCGGGCTGGTTTCTATTGTGCTCAAGCTATCAGAGTGTAAAAACAAAAGAAACCAGCCCGCTAAACTGGGCTGGCTCGCCTGATAAAATAACGCGTTCTTACACAATGTAGTATGAAACAAATTGTAAACACATCCATTTTTGCCCTGAAGATGCGCGATTAGCGCGAAAGCTTGGCTTAAATAAAGCGTGGAAAAAACAACTAATTGACTATATAATGATGCCCACGTACCAACCAATTTTAGGCCCTAAGTCATTTAAATGTCTCATATTCTTCAAACTGCGTATCTGGGGCATTCACTTTTTTGTCAAGTGCAAGTCACGCATTGATGATTGTCCTTTAGTGACAGTAGCCAGTTTTGACTACAATGACATTGGATCCTTGTAAGTCTCGGAAGCATAGATAGTTGTAAAAAAATAATAATAAAAATGAATTTCCTGGTTACTTAGAAAAAAGTAAAAGTTTCTGTTTTGCCTCGGCCATAGGCATAGTAAAGTTAACAGTATTCAGTTCACAAGGATTGTGTTCAAACAGGTCTTCTTTCACTACTACTTATTTCGCAAATAAAACCGGAAAATGAGCGCGCATATATGGTCCAAATGATTTACGCGTACCGCGCGCACTTTTCTGTAACGGACAAACGTGAGAAGATTTCTTTATTCGAAAATGGCGTGGGGAAGATGCGACAGTTGGCATGCAGTTGGGCGCACAACACAAAGCGCGCTGCTTCATGGAATCTATTCTAGAACACTGTCGTGTTCGACGTCACATTCCTATCGTTCTATTTTCCAACCTATTCCAACTAATTGATTCAGGAATGTCTTCTAAAGTTTATTCGGGGGGCGCGCGCGACCCAAAACTTGTTCTGCCGTTACAGTTAAATATTGCGTGAGCGTTTCAAACTTTTTTCTTATTATTTTTCTATGCGCGCGCGCTTTCATGCTTAGCTTCATTGCGGACATCAACTCCAGCAAATGAAATCGGTGCCATCAGGAATTAAATTCCTCTTGAAACCAGAATTAAAGAAATTGACTCTTTACACTCAATATTGCTTTGAGCGTTGTTGCTTCGCTGGGTATGTGCGTAAAGATATCAAGAAACACTTGTGGATGGAAAAGAACGCTTTCAATTGTATTAAAGTTCTATTTTGAGGGCGACTTGAACATTTTGATTTTATAGTAAACAGTAGGTTACCACGTCTAATATGAGTGTTACTATCATGGTTTTGACTGCTTTTGTTGTTATTTGTTGGTGTTGATAACCGTGTACGTTTTCAGTGTACCGTTTCTTGCTCAGGCAAAAACGTAAGTCTGTAGGAAGTTACTATAAATTAGCTAATAATTGGATAATTATTGCTAGATCTAGATGACACCAAGGTGACTTCAGCAAATCAAACAGATACCAAGATCACAAAGACATTAGAAGAGCCTGCGGAGCTGAAAGAGCAACATCAAAACAAAGAAAGGTATAAAAATCCCATATACTAACAAAATACTAACGAACAAAATCAAATGAACAAGCAAACAAAACGATTGATTAGTGAATTCATGAACAACAGACAAGAAGAGAGCATAAGGTAAAAAAATAAATGGTTGGTATTTCTATTTTATCAGTATTTCTTTGTCATTTTTAAATTCTATTGAAAACTTTATCGAAATCGGATTGCTAGCTCGTAAATGCAATACAAAAATATTAAAATAAGTTTTTTCACCGTTCTTTGTTCTAAAGTCCGATTAATTACACCATGCAATTGTCGCGCGCGATTTATAGTACATGTATACGACTATTCAGCCTTAAGAATACAATTAAAAAGGGACAATAAAAGCCCAGTATACCAGGCATGTTTTCTCTTATCTTTTGCGCATGCTCTCTAGCTTGTAAATTATTGATGGATGGAGTAACAATTGACCTAACACTATGAACTTATTATTTCAGGCCTCAAACGAGTCGACCATTACAAAAACGCCATCTAAACCTCATCATAACGAGCAGTCAAGAACAAAAGACTGGTGACGATAACATCAATTCACTGAAACCAAACGAAAACATGTCACGTGACTTACCAAGTCCTTCAAGTGAGCCCGCAAGCTACATCGACTTCGACGTAACTGAGCATGCGTACCAATCTCGTAAACCTGCCCAAACGTTTGACAGCTGGCTCGAAAAAAAGCGAAATAAAGGTCAACTGCGACCTGTTACAGCGCATGCGCCGAAGAAAAGCAAATTGGGCAAAGCAATTGATCCGGACGTTTTTAAAAATTGGTTGAATGGAAAGAAACGTGTAAATCATTATAGGAGCAATTCAGAATCCAGTAGTTCTAACACTAAAAGAACTTACATTAGCTCAGGGTTGACCTTTGAGAGATGGCTTGAAGAAAAAAAGAAGCAGACGAATAAAGAAAGTGAGAATCACGTGACAGAAGCGATTGATTCTGGTCGGCGCGCGCGCGCCGTTTTGGCGGGAAAAACATACGAAGACTGGCTGAACGAGAAAATGAAGCAGGTCCAAGCAACGAATAAAAACGATGAAGAAGAAGGCAAAAAGGATGGAATTAAGAGTGGGAAAACGTTTCAAATGTGGCTGTTAGAAAAGCAGAATCAAAAACACATCGACATGATTCATAAAGCTACTGAAGAAAAAGAAAAACAACGACAACTCGAGCTAGAACAGTATCAGAAATATTTGAATCCCAACTGCAGAACGTTTGAAGAGTGGCTTGCAATTAAAAAGCAGGAACATTTACTCGAAAAAGAACGCTCGGCAAAGAATGAACCGAAAGAAAGTGATCTGAGCAGGGAAGAAAAGAAAAAGGATGCGGACTTGATTTTCAAACTGTGGCTGACTATGAAATTTGAAGAAGAAATGCAAGTTGAAAATGTGAAGTACAATGAGATGAAAGAAAAGTGGGAAAGGAGAGAGAAACAGAGAGCTGCGCTCCGGCGGATGATGCATATCAATCGCTTGATGAAGAGACGCGATATTAATTGTAGTGAGGATAACTGTAAAACACTCAGTCAGTCATGGAGCTAAATTTGATCACTAGGCCAACGCCGGAACCTAAATTCCCCAAAAATCGCGCAAAGTTACTTAAATCACTCAAAATTGCCTTTAATCGCACAAAATTTCCGGAAATCCCCTTAAATTCACAACAAATTTACAGTAAAGACAGGGTGAGAATTGTGGATTGGCATTTTAATTCTCTATTAATAAGAAAATGTGAGAATAGCCAGTAAGCGTGCAAAGTCTAAAATCGCTCAGAATCGCCTTAGCCTTTATTTAGTAGCCCAAAATTTCGGGGACTTTAGGTCCAGAAGAAGACCCACCATCTGCTAGGTTAAAGAGATGAGGAGAGAAAATAATTGAAGAGAAGATAGCCAGAGAAGACGGCTATAAGAAAATATAAAAAAAGAGCAAAGTAATTCACCAAGTGAATTAAAACAAAGGGAATCTTTAGTGGATCAAGTAATATTAGAGAATCAAAGAAGTATATGAATAAATTTATTGTAGTCGTACGTTCTGAAGTACACTCATGATTTTCATTCAAACATCAACATTTAGCTATAGGCCTACACAGGCCTTCTTAATCTAAGCTCGGTAACGTTGCGTCAACACACTAGAGTGCACGCACAAAAGTGTGCAACATAAATACCACTAAATAGTGCTCTTTTATGCTAATTTTGTTTTCTTTTGTTTAAATAGTGCTATTTACTACTACATAGTGACAACTGTTGCACACATTTAGTGTTTGCACTCTAAGAAGGCATGCATTAGAGGCTAGATTGCCAATGGCCTCACATTTGGTTTATTAGGTGGTGGCCGCACATTTGTTTCGGATAGCTGGGGTTGGGGTGGAGAGTTGCCTTAGCTTTTTACGTCGCCATACATACAGTCACCACGCAGTCACATTAATTAAGCCTCAATTGCTTTTATTCTGTATATCATGGCAGTTAAAACACCTTGACACGTTATTGCAAAACAAAGTTAAAAAGTGACAAAACAGAATAGAGTGCACGCACTAAAAGAGTGCAACAGTTGTCACTATTTAGTAGTAAATAGCACTAATTAAACAAAAGAAAATAGAATTAGCAAAAATAGTACTATTCAGTGGTATTTATGTTGCACACATTCAGTGTTTGCACTCTATTGTACACGCTGACAAATTAAGCCTAGTTTATAAGTCGAATTTCACATGTGTCGAATACAATAAATTAATAGTAAAATAATAAAGTAATTTAATTCATGTAAAATTTAACTTACAAACTTTGCCTTTGAAAGTTTATCAAATGTTGAAACATCTACAATTTTTAACGACTATTTCTTTTATTCAGTAGCTATTTAGTAACTATCATTTCAGTTTATTTCTCCTATGTATTGCTGACATTCATAGAGTACAAACACTAAATGTGTACAACAGTTGTCACTATTTAGTAGTAAATAGCACGAAATAAACCAAAGAAATCAATAAAATTAGCATAAAATAGCACTATTTAGTGGTATTTATGTTGCACACTTTTAGTGCTTCCACTCTATAATTGACAAAGTAGAAAGTAGTATGAGCAAAATAGTCACTTAACGTTGTAGACATTGACAAACACTCTACAATAAAAGACATAGATATTACAGTGAATTCCCTCGGTGATCACTGAAGGTAGTGGCCATTAAAGGAAAGGTAACTGTATCCTAGCAAACTAAAAAGACGTCATCTGCATTACGCTGCCATAAACTAAAAAACCACAATGCTTTGTCCATTATCTTTTGTAATGTTAGTAAAAATTTGTATGAAAAAGAAATTTTGACTGGTAAGTAGTCGCAGTGAAATGACGTCACTTGAGACACAAGTATGTGCACAAATAATATACTCAGTTACTTTTTTTCTTTCAATTCTACAGTACAAATGTATGTGAAAAATATGGTACATGAACGATCCTTGAGCTTGAACTTGATTTTTATTGTTTCGAATTTGATGTTGTCTATTCTCGGACTTACGGTCTTTAGGGACGGACCATTAAATATTTGGGGGAGGGGGGTTGGGCAATTTTTTTGCAGAATTTGTTTTCCCATATGATGATTGGGCAGGATATTTTCTTCCTCCCTGCACAGTTTTTATTGGCACATCTGCCGTGCACAATGTTTTTTTCTTTGTTAAAGGCTTTGCTCGATATTAAAAAAATGTAATGGTCGGTCCCTTTTCCAATGTATGTTGTCAGCAAGGACCGGGACAACGTCAACAAAAATGTCACAATGAAAGCTAAAAAGAGATTTTAACATCTGTCTGCGTGTGGTCTACTATACAATGATCTACTTCCTCTTGTCCCAACTTCGACTTCTGCTTCTCCGTCTTACGGGAGACCGTGAACGCGCACCGCCTCGAAAATCACGTGTTCGGTCACGTGATCGATCACGTGCTACACGAGGTTTTGCTTGTTCACGTTCACGTTCTTTTTCACGTTCTTGTCGTCGCTTCTCACGTTCTTCATCGTCACGTTTTCTCTCTTCTTCGCGACGTTTTCGTTTCTCCTCTCGTTCTTGATCTCTCTTCACGATCTACAAAAAAAAACATTTTATTAGAATTAGCTCATTTGACAGAAGAGTTATTGATTGTGATCAAATAACAGAAATGTGCCTCAGATGTGATATGTGACTCTGGTGACGTCTTAGTGTTGTAAACTGCGGGAAGTCCATTGTCATTCACCTCACTATTCTTCTTCAGGGACGATTTTCAGCCTCTTTTATGCTTTCCAAAGGAATACCCTCAGTCCTCACATACAATTTGTCTTACAGAAAAATAATCGAACTACTCGTTCCATTCTCTCTCTTCTGGTTCCTATAGGAAACCCAAATGCCACAGGATGACCCAAGAGGAGGTTGTCATAGTCTATGTTGTTGTGAGGGGGATTAATATACAAAGAGAGTGGACTCTACCTGTTCCGCTGTCAATGGCAACCAATATAAACAAGGCGTGGTTTTAGTTTTACGAAATAAATTATCCAGTAAGTCTGCAGGACTGTTGTCTTCTTCTGCAACTTTCTCTTCTAGAGTGAAAAAAACAACAACCTTGTGTCATATCACAGTGAAAGCACTCTATTCGTTTATAATTTGTGCTTTTTTAAACTTTTTTTCATGTGCACCATTGAAATTGATGACTTGAAGTCGTGAATTGATTGGAGATTTTGACAACTCAGTGTATTTGAGTTCAATCCCACCATTTTTAGAGGAATAAATACCTTCTGGCTCTTTTGATTTTTCTTTTTCTTTTTTTGATTCTACTGGCATTTCTTCGTCTCTTGACTTCTTTCCCAACACACCTCCAGTATCACGTGACATCTACAGACAATGAAACAAAACAAGACCTTTGTTGATGGCTAAAAACCGTTTGACAAAAAATGAGCAAAAATTGGCTGTGATTTGTCTAGTTGAATGTAAAAAATGTTGCCAACATAATCAATAGCGCTTCAACAGTGCACTGCACAATCAGGTGAAAAATGTTAGTATGTGTTTGTGTACCTGGTAGTCGTCCTCAAACTCTAAACTGAGTGTCTTGGGGCTGGTAGGCGGCCATTTGACCCCATGTAATGCTGATCTTGTTGCTCTTGCTCCTTCTATGTCAGTGTACTGAAACAACACAAATATGCATCAGTATTTTTAAACAAACACAATTTATGATAGAGAATAAATAAATAAATAAATAACTAAGTAAATGAATGAATAAATAAATAAATAAATACACATAAATAAATAAATAAATAAATAAACATACATAAATAAATAAATAAACATAAATACATGTAAATAAATAAATGAATAAATAAATAAATAAAATAAATAACTAAGTAAATGAAAGAATGAATGAATAAATAAATAAATAAGTAAATGAAAGAATGAATAAATAAATAAATAAATAAATAAAAGAACAACAGACTGACTAGCTAACTAACTAAATAAAAACAGAACATCCTTAGTGACTTTCAAATTTGTATATATTACTTACAAATCCCTGGGGCAAGTTGCACAAAACCTGAATAAAGTTATCCACTGGATAGCGTTATCCACTCCAAAGACTTTCTTTAGAATTTATTCACTGGATAGGGATTTATCTGGTGGATAGCGCCATTCAGGCTTTGTGTAACCGGTCCCAGATATTTAGAAAGCTAACACAACACCTACCACTGCATAACAATGAGACTTGATTTTATCAATCCAAAACCCATCTTCAACCAATGTGCCATGTTTGCCCAGAAGTTCCTTCAACTGTTTCATAGTAAACGGCCTGACTAGATTCTTTACATGAACATTAACACTCTCTGGATTCCTGGCAGGAGACGGGGACCTCTCTGCTGGGATTGGAGACTGGGACAGGACAGGAATAACAGGCGTTGGCCTTGATTCTGGTTTTGACACTGAAGCACGAACTACAGCGAGACAAGACAAAATGTGAGGGACTGTTACTATGGGCAAATTAGAGGGACAATGTCATTATTAGCATCTAGATTTGTTACAATTCTGCATAGCTATTTCACAGAGATACTGTCAACAGGAATTAGATATACCATAACTCCATAAATTGAAGACTGTTTTCATTCACTTATTTATTTTCTTGTTTTTCTTTCATTCATTCATGTTTACAATTTCAGTCATTTACATTTCATCCAACTGCAGGTATGCGCACTTCATTCACCCATCCATCTTTTCATTCAATCATTCATTTGTTTAAATACTTTTCAATCAATCTGTCTATCCATTTAATCTTTTTTGCAGCCATATTTTTTCAATCATTCATTGCATTTTTTCATTATTCATTCCCTTTTATTTATGAACTTATTGATTCACTTGATCATCCATGAATTCTTCCATTTATCCATCCATTCAGTGATTCATTCATTCATTCATCCATTCAGTGATTCATTCATTCATCCATTCATTCAGTGATTCATTCATTCAGTGACTCATTCATTCAGTCTTCTTCAACATCATCATTCATGGCTGAATGAAATGAAGAATGTCTATTATCTAATACCTTTCTTCATGACAATATCTCCTGAAATGGCTATAAACATTTGAATACTACAAAGTCATTTTATAAAGCAATCCTAGGACTTTTTATAAAAAAAAATGATAATCAGAATTATTGATAGTTGTAATGTGATGTTGAATATAACTGGTTGTAAAGTGAGGCCTGTCTATATCCGACAGTTTTACCATATCTTGCCAGTGGTTTCAGGTTTTGGACCGTTACTACAAGCTCGCTAACACAGCTCAGCTATCATCATCTCTTAAAACAAAGGTTCAGATATGGCTAACATCATCAACATCATCTTATTATTGTGGCTGTGATTTGGCTTTTGAACATCATCTTATGGTTTTGATATCAGCATCATTATCGTATCTTTGGTTTTGATTTGGTAACTATTGTATCTTTTCAAAGTATTATGGATTTCATTTTTTTTTTACTTTCTTTGATTTATATCTAAATCTGTCAGTTCATGTTATTGGTTCATTGGCTTTGAAGATAAACATAACATGTTTCCTTGGGCGGCGTCAATCTTTTCAATTTAATTCATATTTACTGATGAACACAAGAAATTGTTACTTCCAAATCATTAACTTCTTTTCTTCACATAGATCTTTTACAAGTAGTTCTTGAAACTGGTTCATTGTCTTTAGGTAATGGTGTATATTACAATTCCATCACCAATGATCTTTGACTCAATTCATATTCAATGATGAACATAAGATGTTGTTGGTTCAACATGGCATGAAGACTTCTTTCCACAAAGATACTGATTGTTTATAATTTTCAGCTTTTGGTTTGTAGACATTCTTGAGTAGCAATCAAAGCTGAAGATGGTTGATATTTAATATTTGACAGTTTTGCTTACTTTGACGATAAAACTGTTTCAGTTTTTCTGGTAATAACAGTCTATGACGATGGAATGATGAAAAAAATATGCAGCAAAGTTGAAGGAGCCCAATACTCAGTAAATTAATTAATTGGTAATTAAAATATGTCCAGTTCTCAGTTTGTTGTCTTCTCATTGAGCCAAGGATATTCATATGTAGTTGATTAATAGTTTTTTTTTTCAATTCCAAGTAGTAGGCATATAAATCCAATGTCTGTGTTGATTATCTTATAGACAAAGTTCATTTGAAGCAAATCCTTCTTTTGTATTGATGAGATCATTCTGTTGAGCTCATGTTTCAACATCTAGTTTATGTCCACTGTTGCAAATTCAATGGTGCAAGAAGCAAAATAGTTTATGAGTCACAGAGCCATTTGATCTGTAGTTGTTTGTCACTTTCCAATCACTGTTATGTTCTTCTCATTTCGTACAAATCCAGATGTTGATGAATCATGTTGACATTTCATCCACAAACATGTTACTGTGAACGATTCAAATTGAAGATTTTTGTCTCAACATTTTTGTCTCACTTCCAAGTCAATATCACTGTAGCAGAGTCGATGTAATACGCCCATTACATTTTTATATTGTTCAATCAACTGTTGAGTTGTAGATCATACGTTTTACAGAGTTCCATAAATGCTCTGGAGTTATTTGCACTTCTACACGTCTCACATAATTCCATATAATTCAATATTTATATGGTGTAATTGTCTGTGTCATCTGAACATTTTAAATCATGTTGAAGATGGATGAAAGACATAGCAGTTCATGTAGCCTTGACAACAAATTATTCAGCAACAAAACAACGTAGACTTCCAAGAAGTACATGCGGTAGTATGGCCTTAACAAAGGCTGGTATTTTGTTTTATAGCATGCCGCTACAGTTCATGTCAAGTCCAATTCAATTCGGCAATAAAACAATCATGCGCAAACTTGCTTCCAAACAACGCAGCATAGGCCAAAGGTTTTGTGTGGGTCGCAATACTGAAGGTAGAGCATTCAGACAACAAAAAAAAACAATGATGAATTCATGTGTAAAGTGCTGGGATGAAATATTGCAACAGAGAAAACAAAAACAAAAGTAGAGACTTAAGATAAAGCAGAATCAAGTAATAACTACTTTAGCTTACTCAGATTGATTTGTGTTGCATATTTTTGCATGTGTAAAATAAACAGTAGTATTCAATAAATTATGTAAATTTTTTATATCACGTTCCATGATAATTGTCATTTTTTATATGAAACACATTTTATATTTTTTGTTTTGATCTCTCTCTCTGTGTGGAATTAAAATAAGGCAAAATAAATAAATAAATTAATTAATTAATAAATAAACAAGGAACTTGGTCATACTTTTTTTTAAATCTTACAAAATCTTCAGTTTATCTAGTCTCATGTGCTTGTTTATCACAATTTCCATCCCAGCAATTTCACATGATATTGAACAAAACATTACATACATTGTACTAAATCTAGGATCTGAGTCAATGAAATTATTGTTAAAATACCAAGAACCAACACCTACCTTCTTGCTCAACCTCCATTTTAACTTCACCTATTCCCTCGTCATGTTCAGCTGTGTGATTTTTTAACTTAATTTTTCGTCGGCCCTCCTCAAGTTTGACTATGCGTTCTTTTCTCTTTTTTGCCTCAGGTTCTGATGGTTCCGTTTCTTCAACTTCTTTTTCTTTGTTTTCTTTGTCCACATCATCATCATCAACTACTTCACCTGACTCTCTCTCGTCGACATCATCTTGTTCTTCTTTACCAAAATCCATGACAGCTTCAAGGGCTGGAGTCGTGTGCACTTGGACGCCTGGGATGATATCCTATCAAATGGAAATATAGGATAAAGGATTGAGCAATTGAAGATATAAATAATAATTGTATTAAACTCTGTTTCTATTGACCATCTAAATGTGCACTTTAGTAAAAGATTGCGTGACAGGCATATATAAATAAATTGAAAGCTTAGCCAATCAAACAAATCATTTAAATAAAATGATGCATTTCTTGAATTGGACAAACTTTGATCTATTCACACAAACATTTTCCTGAGTACAGATTTAAATGGTCAATTGCATATTTAAATAGTACAATGTTATGAATAAATTGAAAAATTAATGTGATGATGAATGAATGAATGGATGGGTGATTGGTAATGAAGAAACAAAAAATAAACATATCAAACAATGAATGGTTAGAAAAATGAATGAGTAAATGGATGCCTGGATGGTTGAATAAATAAATGAGCCAATGAAAAGGATGAATGACTGGATGGATAACACAAAAAAAGGAATTAACAAAATGAATAAATGAATCAAACAAACAAAAACACAGGTAAACAAAATGAAATATTTGTAAACACTTGTTTACAAAAGTAGGAAGCATTACTTTAAGTGACTCAGTGCTGATAGGCTTAGAAGTCTTGGAGGATGATCCCCATCGTCGTTTCCTTGGTTGATCACTCGCTGAATTAGTGGTTGTTGTTCCAGAGGCTACAAAAACATCAACATATTTTTACAAAATAATACCACAACATCATTCAAGAATTAAACTCCAATGTTTGCTATATCTTTGCATCTAAAATCGTTCAATTGCAACCGGGGACCTTTGCAACTTTAACTGGATTTTTTTTTTGCACCAACAACTGATCCACCAAGGTGGAACCATTGATGTTGCACTGAAAACAAAGGCGTCTGTTCACCATGCAACAATTTAGCTGTAAAGAACTGTTGAATAGCTGTTGTTGGTACCAAGGCCACAAAATAAAAACACAAATAAATGTTTCTTTTAAAGAACAGGTTTGTTACTCTAAAAAAAATCTGACAAGTGAATAATGACTTTTTACTTAGTATACTTAATGCCTTACTTGCTGCTTGACATACTGCCTTACTTGCTGGCTCAATAACTGATTTACTTACTACTCTGTTTACTTACTGACTTATTTTCTTACTGATGTACTTACTGGCTTGAATATTATTGGCTAACTTGACACCTTACTTGTTTACTTACAGCCTTTCTAACTGAGGCAGTTTTACTTACAGTGGATTGATATTTTACGTTTCTTTGTAATCACTGGTGCTTTTGCCTTCTGTAAATCATGAATATAACATAAGTTGAATATTTAATGCATAATGCATGAGGGTCTTGAAATTCAGTACTTTTTTCTCAATAATTCTTGATGAGCTATTTGTCCAATCACAAGCTAAAAATCACAGACAACTTCAAGTTTGAAACCCTGGAAAGAAGGTTTTTCAGTATTTCAAGCCAACTCTTTAGTATTTCAAGTCTGCTATAGAGTACTTAGAAGTCATTTTCATTCTAGTGACTTTATCATACATTTACCTAAATATAAATTTAAGAATTGTTGATATGAAATAATTGCTGAAAAACACCCCCAAAACTAGTAAATTCTAGTATTAAATGATAAATACCCATAAAACAGGGAAATGACAAACTAAGGAAAATGAGAAGTGAAATGAACACAGCAACTGCCTCAGGTTTGTCAACTGAGTTACTGAATAGTGATATTTCAATCTTGTGTACCTTTTCCACAGGTTTTGGTTCATCTACAATGGCTTTTTCTTCCTCTGTGGGTTGAACTACAAAATCAGGCTCATTGCTAGTTTCCTGTATGTCATCTTTATTTTCTTTGCTGTCTTCGCTGCTACTGGCATCAACTTCTCCTTCTTCTAGCCCACTTTCCTCTTTTACACTCTCTTGTTTTGGACTCTCTTGTTTCATGTTTTTTTCTTCCATTACTTCTTCAGGTGGGCTTTCATCTTTTGGACTTTCTTCCATCAAACTATCTTTTGACATTTCTTCTTTGGAGGTTTCTTCTGCTGCCTCTCTTGTACTCTCATCCTCCGTCTTGGAAGTTTCTTCTTTCATACTGCTTTCTCCTTCATTATCTGTCTTTTCTTCATCTTGTCTTGACGTCTCTTCATCAGCAGGACTTTCTTCTTTGTCTGGCATGCATGCTCCATCTGTATTTCTGGCTGTTGGTGGTTGAGTTATTCCACTCAAGCCCTGTTCAGCCGGCCTTATCTCTGTACTTTCTCTGCTCACTTCCTTAACAGGACTATCATTTGCACCCTCTTGGACCATCTCCTCCTCAGGTTCTTCCTGGTTAAGAGCACTACGGCCTGTTTTAGTAGGTGAAAGCTGTTCCACTTCTCCACCAGAGGAGGAAGACGATGATGATGACTGATCATCTCGATCCTGTTCTACCGCTGGTGAAGGTTCTGCAGTGCTGTCTTGAGCGGGTGAAGGTTGTTGGCTTGAAGTTGCACTGGTTTCGTTTGACACTGAGTCATCTTGTTCTTCTGTTGTTTGTTTGTCTGGTTGTTGTAGCTGCTGCTGTACTGGTGGTGTAGGTTCTGGGTCTGATGGGGATGGCTCTTGTTCATCAATGATAGTGGAGGATGATGATGAATCATCATTTGGGTCTTCAGTCATCGGCATCAGTTCACTGGGGATCACCTGTTGATTAAAATTATTATTCACAAATTTTCAAGAACTGACTCATTATTAATCACTGAGATGCTTGTGGTAAAAAAATGTGACAAACAAATTAAGAATACCCCAACATAGTAGCAAGTTTTGTCACAAATCACCGATACATTTCATGCAATAGTTACACACCTCTTGCCGCCATCCGTTAATGTCGCATTTACAGGATCCCACAGTAAACAAACAAACATCCAAACAAATAAACAAACAAACATGCAAACAAACAAAAAAATATGCAAACAAACAAACAAACAAACATGCAAACAAACAAACCTGCTGATTGACTTGGTTGGCTGTTGCCATCATTTCAGGTTGTTGCATCATTCTCTGTTGTATAGGAACCCCTCGAATTTGTTGCTGAGTATCAAAGTTTTGTCCAGGTACAAACTGCTGTAGAAACTGATCTTGCTGGAAATTGGTCTGTCCAAATTGTGCAGTATGCTGAGGAGATTGTTGTGGAAGGAAGTTCTGTTGTTGTTGGTTAAGTTGTTGTAGACTTGGACTTTGGATAGGAATTTGTTGTAGAACCTTTTGCAATAAGATACATCAAATTGAGAATTTGGGGATGAGCAATATTGAATTTAAAGATTATGTGTGCCACACATGACCTTGCAAAAACTGTAGCATTTCTTATAAGACAACTTTGACTGCTTATTTTGTCTAAACTGCTGGACCAAAATTGCTTAAACTTGATAAAAAAGCCTAATGTTAAAATGTCCTTGTAAGCTATCGATCATGTGATTTACAGGTATGGTTAAAAAAGTGACATCTGACAGAACAAATATTTTAATAATAAAAGGCAGCATACCTGTTGTTTTATTACTCCAGTAGGTGATAGTATTGGTTGTTGATAACCTGGTGACTGAAATGGAACCTGGGCTTGTTGCGGTTGGTTAAACTGTTGAAACTGTTGCTGCTGTTGTTGAAATTGTTGGTCAGGAAATGACGGTTGTTGATGCAGCGACTGCTGGGGTACAGCCTGTTGGTGCGGCGTTACAGTCTGCCCAGGAAATCCAACCTGCTGTGGGTGAACAGCTTGCTGGATAGGCTGTTGTTGTACAGGCTGCTGTTGCTGTTGGTTTTCATAAAGCTCTTTGAATAAATACTGAAATAAAAGAATAGCCTGTGATATAACTTTTTTAAACTTTGATTATTAAACATTTAAAGGAAATAATGTTGTTTTGGTGAATGAAAGACTAAATATTTATTCAGGTCATTCAAAGTTATATTCTGCTTATATACATCTTCTTACATTGACTATGAAAATGGGTTTTGAGCACGTCTGAAATAAAAATCAAACACATTTGCTCAAGGTATATGTAGGAAGAACTCTAAATATAAATAAGTGGAACTGCTAACAAGAAATATTGATGGGTAAATTAAATGCCTAATCACGAAATGTGTCAACAAAATACTTATTTGAACATATGTAAATAGAAAGATAAAAAATGGAAGACAAGAAATATTTTCCAAAAAGTTTCAGTAAGAAAAAAAATATATATCTAATATATTTACAGATCAGTTTGTCAAAAAATTAAATAGAATAAATCAATGAAATATATAAGATTATGAAAACATAAAAAGTTCCAAAAAATTGAAATTTTTTCGAAGTATTATAACGTTAATAAAGAAAACGTAAAAATTATAAAAGAAAACTTTGCAGAAAAATATATGATCATATGATTTCTAATAAAACGAAAAAAACGAGTGATTTTTGTTATAGTATACGCCTTCGAGAAGGACTATTGGAAATTCAATATGGAGGTCAAGATCTATCGTTCCTGTGAACGTTAAACCGAAGCCACTATCGAACAACCTTTTACAAACGAACAAGTTTAAACGATAGTGAAAGGCCTATCTTGCGAGGTTGCTTTCAACAAAGAAACCCAACAGATTTAAGGCGAATATGGCCTAAAAACAACGTAGTTTAATAATAAAGCTATCGTATACTTCCGTTCATGGCGGAGAAGACGAAAAACATGTGGCGTTTTCAAGAAAAGAAGTGAGATTTTGATCAATTCTGAGTGTAGTTTGCATTATGTTTATCGTTGAAAATAAACAGTGGAAAAATCTAGTTGATCTTGAAGATCTCACCTCGCTTAGTCGTTCAATAAGTGCTGCTTTGTTTCCACTTTTCTTCAAACCTCTTTTCTCGAGTTCATGCTTTAACTCATCGTTTTTAAGCTGAGCTAATTTTCTGCCTCCGATCAGAAACTGGTCACCGATCTCCGCCATCTTGAATGATGCCGGCGCGCGTGTTTTACAACAACTTTATCTAACGCGTGTTCGGATTGGTTCTCATGGTTCTCGTATATACACACAGGAAACCCAAAATATAATTCGAAATCAAAATTTTCATAATTTACAAAAAAATCATCTTGCTCTTATTTCAACCAAACAGGATGGAAATGAAACTTAATAACTTCAAAAAATGGCATATGAACAAAATATATAATGTCCAAAATTCTTGAATCTTTAAATTATTAATTAATCTATGCGAAAAATATTACGCACCAATCAGAACGCATGTTAGAATCGAATCCAACTTCTCCCGTCATGCTTTTGAAACTTGTTGTAAACATGGCTGATAAAAAGGAAGTACCAGAAGTGTGAAAACTTTTCGGAGTTTTCCTCGAATTATAATGATATATTTGAACGTTTAGCGTCTGGGAGCTAAGAAAACGATGGCGGGAGGATTATCCTCGTGTCTTCCGATTGCAATGCGATTAGTGGGAGATGCAATAAAGCTTGATTCACAAGATTGCAAAAAGGTAAACTTCGCGCCACTCTAAAAGCTGATATCTTAAATAGAGCAAAAGTTTCTTATTTCTACGTCCAAGACAAAACAGTTGACCTTAAATTAAGTAAAAAAAATGTGTTTTTGCTTAATTTGAGATCTGCTATCTTGTCTCAGGACGTAGAAATAAGAAACTTTTGCTCAATTTAAGATTTCTGCTTAAATTGGAGTGCGCGCTATTTCATTCAGTTTTTGCTCGTTTTCAAAAACGTTTTACAAGTTTATTATTTCTTTTTTTTAAGCTAAGTCTGTTTATTTTATTTTGCAAATTGTGTTATCTGGTGTGGGGTGAAATCATGTACTTGTTACCTGTGCTTGGATATATGCTTGCTAAAATATTGTAAACTTACATATTTGTGTGATTGTGTCGTTCGGGATCCACACTTCCCGCCGATAGAATTTTCTAAAACTTTTTCTGAATAAAGACTGGCACATATAAAAAACAGAAATGAAAAAAAAAAAAAAAAAAATAGGGGTCACCGTGCTTGTTTTGTAACTGTGGGGGGTGGTAATAGGCCCATTTTTGCCCAATTTCAACTAAAAGAAGTAACATCAAATTTGTTGAAAATAATATTCTTGCGAACAAATTTGAAAGTTTTTCACAAATCTGCTATAAGAGTCTGACAAAATGCTCCCTTCGCTATAGTTCTCATGAATTTAATTGCTGGAAAAGACATCAACTGAGATATTTTATGGAGATTTAAATGAAGAGCTTCATTATTTTTTTGTACACTTTACCACAAAAAAGTCAAAATTACTCTGTTTTAGTCTCGAAGACCATATATTTTTTATTTCAAAATTTTAAAGCTGGGTTTATGCCAAATAAAAAAATTGAAAAATAATTGGGTGTCACCGTGCTAATTTTGGAGCTATAAGCAAAAAACGTGCAGAAAATAAGATGATTTCAATGTTTTGGACGCGCGGGAACGGACACTAGTTGCTTTTGAGGCCCGTATGCAATGCTATGATATTATTTTTTAACAAAAAGTTCAAGAATGACCATATTTTGGCTCTAACAAAAAAATTATTTTTAATCGCACGAGAAATTTTATTTGATTTCACATGCGTGAGCAGGATGCGCTGTAGCAAGGGTCCCGAACTACCTTAATTATTTGTTTGAATCAGTTGTCAGCTCGACAGACAGTACAACGTTGTCAAAAAAAAAACAGCAATGAAAAATTGTATAAAAGTTGAAGCTTCTTGAAAGGTTTTCATAAAAAAATTGATACCCTGCTTGGCAGAGCTTTCTCAAAAGAAATCTTGTCAAGGACATGTTTTGCGGTCCATCAAAAAGTTTGGATGATTAAGGTAATTCCGTAGTAATAGAACTAGCCATAGAATTTTGATAAAACTTCCTACGGTAAAATATTTTGAGTTTTTCATCAAAAATATAAAATAAAAAAATGGGTCACCGTATTGGATTTCGTGAGAAAAAATTTTAAAGTATACCCACTTTCGTCAATTTAGCGTCTAAGATTCAAAAATGGGCATCAAACATAAAAGTATCTCTTGACTGAGCTTGGTCAATACAAAAAAATTTGAATGTGCTTAAATGTGCTCCTTTTACATTTGGCTACTGATGTAAAGCAAAATATTTTCACTAAAATTCAACAGCGAACAGAAATAAAACAAACATAACAAAATGTTTGAATTTGTACAGGCCTCATTTACGCTTTGAACGAAACACTTTTCGAAATATCGAAAAATCTAGCCATAGAATTTTGTCATCGATCACATATGTTTTAAAAAACATGATTTCAAATGATATTATGAAATAAAAAAAGATAGGTGCCCATATTGGTTTGCGAGATATTTTGAGAAATATTCTCAAATTTCAATAATGTCAAGTCTTTTCCGAGTGTGGACTGGGGCGAGTTTAAAGAAATTTGTAATTTTTCGCTTGAAAATGTGAAAACTGTTCGTATTTTTACTTTAAACATCACAAATAAAAAATCAAAATCAAAATCCAAAACAGGCTTGGAAAACTATCAATAATATACTAGGACGTAAACAAAAACAAGAAAACCACATCAACGAAATTAAACTTCGCAATTCTATTGTAACTTCCTCAGAGGAAATAGCTGATACATTTAATGAATACTTTACAAGTATAGGATCAACTTTAGCTAATAATATTGATGTTAATACAAGCACAGACTTCACTGATTATATTAGAACAGAATATAATGGAAGTTTTTGCTTCACTCCCATAAGTCCATCAACTGTGTATAAGATACTATCCTCATTGGCTGTATCGAAATCAACGGGAATTGATAAAATATCAGCTAGAGTTTTGAAATTATCAGCTTCGGTTATTGCACAATCTTTGACTAATATATTCAATACTTCAATTAATACACAAACATTTCCTTCTGAGTGGAAAGTGGCTGGAGTTATCCCACTGCATAAAAAAGGTCCACGTAATATGCTTGACAATTACCGACCGATATCAATTCTTCCAATAATCACTAAAATTTATGAAAAAATTTTATATGATCAGCTGATGGAATATCTTCTTGTAAATAATATACTATCTGAGCACCAATTTGGGTTCAGACACCATCATTCGACTGCATCAGCTTTATTAGATTGCACAAATGAGCGGTATGTCAACATGGATCGTGGCCTTTATAATTTGGTAGTATTCCTCGACCTAAAGAAGGCCTTTGATACTGTAAACCATGAGATACTGTTTACTAAACTCATGGCGTACGGTATCACTGGGAATTCTATTGAACTGCTTAGCTCTTATCTAAAAGGTCGTATGCAAATGTGCCAGGTAAATGGCAGTTTTTCAAATGAAAAGGCGATAACTTGCGGAATTCCTCAAGGCTCTAATCTGGGGCCGCTATTCTTTCTGATATATATTAATGACTTGCCAAATTGCTTAAGGCACTCGACACCTAGAATGTTTGCAGACGACACTAATATTACAGCAGCAGGTACAACAATACACGAATCAGAAGCCTTATTAAACCTAGACCTAAACAGCGTTAAAATGTGGCTATCAGCAAACAAACTAAGCCTGAACATAGCCAAGACAGAATACGTCTTGATTGGAACAAAAAACCGCTTAAGTAGCCTTGAATATGAACCAAATATAGTTATTAATTGGAAATGATGTAGTCAAAAGAGTTGACTCTACCAAAATGTTAGGGGTTCACATAGATCATAACCTCACATGGGAAAAACATATTGACGATATAGCTAGTAAAGTATCTTCCGGAATTGGTGCTATTAAAAGGATTAGAGAATTTGTAAATCAAGAAACACTAGTTTCTATATATAACGCCTTAATAAGACCACATTTCGAATACTGTTCAGACGTTTGGGACACTCTAGGGAAAGGTCTATCTGATAGATTGCAAAAACTTCAGAACAGGTGCGCTAGGGTTATCATGTGCTGTCCTAATGAAACTGGGCAGTCTGAAAAAGCAATGCAATTACTGGGTTGGACCCCGCTAGCAGAGCGTAGATCTCAGATTAAAGCTAAGACAATGTTCAAGGTCCTCCATAACCAGGCGCCACAAAGGCTTCTGAGCATGTTCGAGGAATCCCATGCGACAAAATGCGCTTATAATTTGCGTAATTCTTCGAATAAAGTTTACATGCCATTACCAAAAACTGATTCTATGAAAAAAAGTTTTTGCTATAGTGGTGCTTGGTTATGGAATTCACTACCCAGTGACTTACGAAATTGTGACTGCCCAGTCTCATTCAATAAAAACCTACTGGCTTACAAACTTTATAGTGATAGTTAGCAATATTATCTATTTATTAATTTAATTATTTATTTTTATATTTTAACACGTAAATTTTAGATATATAATATATTAATAACATATTGTAAAACGTATTATCTGTATTTATTGTAATTTAGTTTTACACGCCCATATTGGAAATCAGCTTTGTAACAGTTGAATATGCTAGCGTGTTTTAAATAACGTTTATCATCATCATCAAAGTGTTTCTCAGACATAGCTCTGTATCTATTGATGATAAGAAATGTAAAACTCTAAAATTCAAAATATGTGCAGAATTGAAGGGTTCAGAGCGAAAACGGCGTAAGTGCATTTTAGGATAAATTTCTTCAAATTTCAAATATTCACCAAATCAATCAAAAGAGGCATCTAATGAGTTATTTTGGTCTAAAAATAAACATCTTCAATTTTTTTCCGAAGAACTTGTCCAAAAATGGTGTAATTCGGCCCGTAGTTACGCTTTTGCTTTGCTTGACAACCGTTCACTCTTGCGTGAAAAGCACAAATTTGTATAGGACGATAAAAATACCCGAGTGAATATGCATAAGTACAAATCTTAGAGTGCGCGCACTAAATAAATACCACTAAATAGTGCTATTTTATGCTAATTCTATTTTTTTGTTTGTTTGTTTGTTTCTTTAATAAGCGCTATTTAGTAATCTTGACATCAGTGTTCATGGGGACAAATAAACCTATTAATATATATGTATTTTTTGGCTAAAAACTTGGCCTTCGAGCAAAAAGTTTAATATCCTAAGAAAATTCATTCCTTCTTCTAATCTTATGCAAGTTTTTCAAGTTTTACTTCATTCTCCTTACACCGCTAAATCACTACGAACATGCCTATTTCGAACTACACGTGTTTTGACAAAAATACCACTGCAATGCATTCTGGGAAATCAACGAAATTTTCGGCAGCCGTCATAGCCTCCCCCCATTTCAAGTTTTTTTTATAAGTCTAACGCTACCTCGGAATTCTGCCGAATTTTCAGGCTTGTTGTGTTCTTTGATCGCCAAAACTTACAAAAATAGCCGCGGCAGTCCAAGAATTTGCCTCTAAAACAGTCTTTAAGTGATCATTTCTTCAACGGTCGCCAAGATTCACGAGTGCGAAAAAAACACTAATTTTTACTCGAAATCATCTCACCTGCTTGATTTCTTTCAAACAGTAGACTCATCACAACTAGAAAGCTTAATGATGCTGTTCCAGAAGCGTTTAGAGGCAAATTAATAGCAAAAAACAACGACGAAATCACGAATGATGCGAATTCGTCAAAGTTCTGATTAAACTGAAAACCTGTTTCAAACGTGTTAAACGTGTTTACCAGTTTCATGCCTCCCCAGTAACACAAAAACACAGAAGTCTTGATCGAAGCCAAAAAGAAACTACCCTAGACGAGCGTAAGGTTTGTACGACTCAAAAAAATCCCTAAAATCGCCAAAAAATGTCCTTTTTCGGACAATTTCTTCGGAAAAAAATAGAAGATATATGTTTTTAGACCAAATTGAATTGTTAGATGCCTTTTTTGATTGATTTGGTGACAATTCAAAAATTTGAAAAAATTATCCTAAAATGCACTTACGCCGTTTTCGCTCTGAACCCTTCAATTGTGCGCAGTGCAAAACCACGGAATTACCTTAAATCAACTCTTATGCCAGTTTTCAACCAGTTTCAAACTCGTATGTAAGTTGATTTATTCAAAACATTGAGACAATATGTGCACATGCATGCCAAATATTTTTGCATTTCTAAAATGACATTAGTAATGTGATGCTTAGTGGCATGAATTCACACTTGCGTGACAGAAACACGTCGTTGCAGAGGCTTCTTTTGAGAAATCTCTGCAAAAGTTATGTAGAAAATGTACCGACTAGTCAATAATTGAAACTCTGGCACATGTTGGAATAGTAGGGAATACAACAGTTCATCAGTGTTAGAAGTTATAATATTAAAGGGGCAAAAGTTAAATGGTTTGTCCCTAAAAGTGACTCAGCCCTTGTGTACAAAATCTTGTTAAAGGTATAGCTTTATTATTTTGGTGAATACAGTGTTAATATATCCCTCGTCTCCACATGAAAGTAGTGCTAAAACAGCTTTAAAACCTTTGCTTGAGGGTGTTAAAATCCTGGGGATGGTTGCACGAAACCCAAATAAAGTTATCCAGTGCCTGATAAACGTTGTGCACGCTATAGACATTCTTTAGAATTTATCCAATAGATAGTGATTTATGCTGTGGATAGCTCTGTTAGGACTTCCTGCAACTGGTACCATTCCTGAGGCTTTGCTTGACTAGTGCATGATGGGTATACTGTATTTTTGTTGTTTCAGGAGGCATATTGTCAGTATCTTAGTTGTTGTGTCTATATATCACAAATACTGAAAGATGATGCTTGGGATAAAGGTAATGCATAAATGGATGGGTCTGGTGTATTCTAATGAAGATCAATAGATGGTTGCAATCTTCATTTCTTATTGGTTAATTTATTGCTTATTATTGGTTGATTGATTGATTGACAGGATAATTGACAATTTGGAACATTGAAGGACAGTATGATTGACATGTTGATTGAAACATTGATTGACACTGGTTGATTGACACTGGCTGATTGAAACATTGATTGACACTGGTTGATTGACAGGCTGATTGAAACATTGATTAACACTGGTTGATTGACAGGCTGATTGAAACATTGATTAACACTGGTTGATTGACAGGCTGATTGAAACATTGATTGACACTTGTTGATTGACAGGCTGATTGAAACATTGATTGACACTGGTTGATTGACATCTAGCTGATTGAAACATTGATTGACAGGTTGATTGACAGGCTGATTGAAACAGTAATTAATCGGTTGACAGACAAGTTGATTGACAGGTTGTACGAAATATTGATTGACACAGTGATTGATACTGGTTGATTGACAGTTTGATTGAAACAGTGATTGGCAGGTTGAATCAGGTTGATGATTTAATGATAAGTGAAATGATTTCATATTGTTATATAATATATCAGATATCAAGTTAGCTTACAATGCAGATTCAGCCAAGCTGTTCAAACTTCTTCAGCAATGCCAAGAAAGAGCTCTCACTATTATATCATCTGAAGGTAACAGCTGCAATAATAATTTTGTCCATTCATAATTTTTTCTTTGAGAACACCCAAACAACGCATAGGGTAAAATATAGACTGGACTCTTGGAACATTGACTATTGGACCTTTGGACTCTTGGACCCATTGATTCCCAAAATAAATAAATTAAAAAAATTAATCAAAATATTAATTTGAGGGATTAAAAATATAAATGAAAAGAAATGTAAATAGTTGCTTTTTCTATCTCCAACAAAAGTACAAAGCATCAACAATTGGCTTTATCTTGATTGATGTGGGTTTTTATACCACTTCACACCCTGTACAAGTCTGAGCCAAATATACCAAGTTGTCGAAATAGAAGTTAAATATTTTTATTTGTTTCACGTAAACAATGCATTATAAAATGTAGTTAAAAGTGTCCAAAGTTTGAGTGTTCTTACTTAGTCAATTTGCATTTATTTATGACATAATATACTACAACTACCTTTGCCTTGGCAACTTTGTTTTGTAGTACAATAATTGCCACAAATTGTTCTGTTTCTCTCCACAGGGATTAAGAATTTAAATATTCATGAAAGAGAATTCACATACTAGAATATTCGTATTTATAGTAAAATGACGGCATAATGCAGACCATGTATAATAATAGATCACCCTGAAATACAAATATGGTACATTATAGTCTAGCTTCAATACAAACATGTTTTGTTCAGTATGTCATATATGGTGTTGTTTGTACTGAAGCTAGACCACAGTGCATTTTTTTTATCAAACTCAGAAAAGGCCTACGTTATTGCTTTTAATCAACTACAAATTTTGTTTCTATTTCTAGTGTCCCATTCAGGCAGTAGCCAAAGCTCATCACCGGTTCTTCCTCAACCACAGATATCACCAGCAGCAAATTCACAAGACAATCTCCACAGACATACAGACACAGCACCCTATTCACCAGGCAAACAATCAATGGGTTACTTGCGCTCTTCATCTGGACAACTACTCAACTTCCCATCACCACCGGCAACCTCGCCATCTGCTGGATATGGGTAAGTTATTGATCTAATTTATCAAGCCATGAGCTATTCGATTATTGCATATTTTATACAATTTGTCAAGGGAGTGAGTGTTTCTGATGGAATTCCAGAGAGTTGCAGTGAAGACAGAGAAAGAACAAGCAAAATAATGTTTCTGTTCTGTTGTTTGGTTTAACAAAACGTTGGCCAGAAGACGAAGAAGTAGGGTACAAGTTGGGCAGTAAAGTGTTTCAAGTTTAGCTATGTAGAAGTGGGGAGAGCATGAAGTTATTTGAATGTAAATGTGAAGATTTCAAAGGAAGCCGAATGGATTTGTTGTCAGCAGTTAAGACTAACTGTCATTGACTCTGATGTATGTCATTACCTTTCATTTTATTGAGCAGTGTGACTGTTATTTTGTTTTGATGTGTAGGAATAGTTCTATGAAGACTACACCAGTATGCCCAAGAGTGGGTTGTCCAGATAAAAGACTGATGGACCACCATTTGAGGGTTACAAAATACAATACCAGTAAAACAGATAAGGTTATCATTCACAGAAATATCATTCAATTATTTGTTTCTTTGTTCATCCGTTCATTTATTTGTTTTATTCATTCATTCATTCCTCCAATTATTCATTCATTTGTTCATCCATTTATGTGTTGGGTTCATTTATTCATCCATTCATCTATGGGATTCATTTATTCATTGATTCAATTATTTATTTTGCCATTTTTCATTCATTCATTCATTCGTTCACTCATTTACTCATTCACTCATTCACTCATTCACTCATTCACTCATTCACTCATTCATTCATTCATTCACTCATTTATTCATTCATTTTTTTGCTTTTAATACTCAATATGCCTGTGTTTATGTATCTTGTAGACACTGACTTATCTAAGAAGAATGGCAGAAAATAATCAAATTGCTAAAGCAAGAGAAGAATCTGTATATCCTTCATACAATTTACATGGAATCACAACTTTGATGCAACTCTTGATCAATGGCAATCAAATTTTAAGACCCATACTCTGTTTTTCACTTTCAAAACTGAGTGAAATTTTCACATTCCTTGTTTTCATTTGTGACTGAAATCTTTGCTTCAATTCAATTTGTAAGGATGTAATCCACATCTAGTATGCAGTCTAGATTGGCCTTACAAATGCTTGTCAGTAACTTGTCACAAACAAAAGAAGTTTGATATGAACACCCACTCTTGAAATAACTATTAAACACCTTGAAAGCAGAATTTTGAATACAAATATACAGCCAGCAAAATCATGTTTGTAAAACCTTGACGTGTCTGTATAGATCAGGAAGAAAGTATGGGAAAGACAACAAAGACTTCAACAAGAAGCAAACAGGTAAATCAGTAGTCCAGTTTCTATTCTTCATTGCTCAGGCTAAGCCTCAGACTATAGTATGTCAGTGATACATGTATATGCTTTTGTTCGAGGTACATCCTGTGGAAATGCACCAATCCAAAAACAATATTCAAAGTACTAGAGTGCACACACTAAAAGTGTGCAGCATAAATAAGTAGTGCTATTTTATGCTAATTTTATTGTTTTCTTTTATTTAATTATATTTACTATTGAATAGTGACAACTGTTACACACATTAAATTTTAGTGTTTGTACTCTAATGTTTTTGTCTTGACTCTTGTTAATTTACCTACATTTGAGGCCTAGTCTGAGCAATTAAGAACTTGAACTGGTTTATTCAATGTATTGTGAACGGGCAATTCTGTTTTTTTAATCTATTTTAAACATTTAAAACTGCTGTGTTGTTTGTTTAAGGCGCTTTGGTTCAGCTGTTTTGGACTCTAAAGAAGAACAAGAACAAAGAGCTTTGTATACCAAGATATTAGAATATGAACAAGATATGGTATATGGTCTCATTCATTTGATTGTTTGCTTGTCAATTCATTATTAATCAATTTTCTCATCCTTTTTTTTTTTCATTCACTATTTTTTTTTCCATTTATTGAAGGTTTGGCCCAGACAACTACGAGCAAAGCTAAAAGAATCTCCTGAAGATGCTGCACTTATCAAACATGTCATCGAAAAAATATTCAGGTAAAAATATTATGTATTAGCAGTGTGTGAGAGAGTCCCTCCTCAGTAAAAATGAACTAGTGAGCTGAGAGGTGTGTACCTAGAGTAGAAGGTAGTGATAATTGAGTGTATAAAAAATTGAGTGTACAAACAAACATAGCAACTGGAAAACAAGCAAACCGATAAACAAACTAGCAAACACAAACACAAAAAAGTAATAAAAGTTGCCTGTGTTCATTTGTTCCTCACCCCTCCCCTTGCAGGGAAAATTACTTCCCCACAGGGGGAAGGGTGGGGAACAGATGAGTGATTGATTTTTAATTTTATTTTCTAGTTCTAAAGACCATCCATTGAGGCAATTTCTTCTTCAATATCAGTATCAAGTTTACAAGAAACTTGTTCCCTTGATGAAGGATGTCAACTTTCCAAAGGAAAATAATCTAAAACAGAATTCTGATTCTGTACCAAATAATGAAATGCCTGGTAAAAGTGATGTTTGTCCTCTTAGTGAAGATAGCAACAAAACATCTGATGGGGAAGAAAAACCTAATGTTGAAGAAGCAAGCGAACACAAAGAAGGGCTTGAAGAACAAACTAGGGAAGATGATAAAAATTCAGTTGTAAATTCTGACGAAAGTCATGAACTGCAACCAAAACAAATGGATGACAGAGATGATGTGAATTCAACTCAGGAAAATGATCAAGTTATTGGTAGAAAAGAAAATGTTTCTAACATAAATCAAGAAGAACAAGAGGAAGAAAGAAAAAAAGAAGATGAAGAGGAAGAAAAAATGGAAGACAAAGGAAACCAAGAAAGAGAAGAAGATGAATTCGAAGGAGAAGACGGAAAAAGAGAGGATATAGAAGAAAATAGCTCAGAAGAAACACAAGACTTGAAGAACATGTGTCAAAACGAAGAGGTTTTCAATATTGTAAGAAATGTTCTGGAAGACATTATAAACGATGCAACTAAAATTGACCTTGACACTCACACAGATAAGGATGATAATAAACAAGATAAAACTTTAATAGACAAAGAAAATGATGATAATAATTTAAAAGAAGAAAAAGATGAAAATAATCAACAATTAGTCAATAGAAATGATGATGATGAAGTTGCCAAAACAACAGTTTATGTTGACAATAAAACAAATTCAACAACAGATTTGAGCAAAGTGGATGGCTTGAGTAAAGGGACAAAACATCAGCTATTAATGCGAATTAAATCATTTGATGTTGAATCAGAGTTTGAAAGTCTGGAAGATGATATGTTTGAGTCAGAAAGTGAGGATGAAGAGGAAAATAGAGAGGAAAAAGAAGAAAAGCATGATGAAAATGTGATGCCAAACAACAAGGATTCATATTCCAAACATGACTCAGGAGATTCCTCTAGTGAAATTTCCCAAAATCACCTTGAGAACACCACCAAAGAAGGGGAAAATTCTGATAAAAATAGGCATGATAGCGATACTTCAAAAAGTGTTCAAAACTCATCAGAACAAGACAATTCTGATAAAAGTTGTGAAAAAACCGAGCCAGTTATTTCCGAGGAGGAAGAACTCGAAATGACAAGAAAGCAGCTAAAAGACATCTTTGTTGATATGCACTTCTTCTTAGGTAAGTTTTCTTTGATTGTGAAAATGGTGTGTGGGTGGCCTAGTGTTAAAAGTACTACACTTCATTGCAAAATTAGTTTGCTCATTACTCACAATTTGTATAGGAAATGGCTTGGTAGTGTCTTCCAACTCCAACCCCTCCCCCCTTGGCAATGTTGACTGTCTTGATGATGAATAACACTATCAAAACAAAGCCACTGCAACATTGTATTGGGGATGGGGGAGTGGTGGAGCAGGGAAAAAACTGTGTATAGAAAGAAAGAGTAATTAGTCAATGTAATAATGTAACCGAGTGTAGCCATTCATTGCTGCAAGCCAGATTTGGTTGCCAGATGGGAGTTTTATGTAGATGATAATGAGAGTCGTTTTCGTATGAGTGGGGGTATTGTATCTTTTTTTCATATTTTTTTCATATTTTTTAACAAATGAATATGTTTGCCCAAGAGCAGAGCTCATCCCGAGGCTTACATAAACTTTAAATTTGTAAGGAAGCAATTTTAGCCATACCTTTTCCCATGCAAAAACGACTTCAAATTTACTATGTATAGTGGTCGAGATGATTCATGTTGAGCTTACTTTCTTTTATTTTAGAAAAGCTGAAAGGTTTCATTATTCTGGCTTACGAAGAACTTGCTACTCCAGTTGGTCATGAACAGTGTTACATTGCTGTAGAGTACCCATTCTTTCAGCCACTCTGGCCATTATTACTGGGTGTTCTAAGGTAACTAGCAATACAGCCCCATTGTATTTGGTCCCTAGTTTTCAGAATTACCAAGGTCAGTATCTCTTGGTGTTCAAAGGTAATAAGCATTACAGCTCCATTGTATTTGGTCCCTAGTTTTCAGAATTACCTAGATCAGTATCTCTTGGTTTTCAAAGGTAATAGGCATGGCAGCTCCATTGTATTTGGTCCCTAATTTTAAGAATTACCAAGATCAGTATATATTGGTGTTCAAAGGTAATAGGCATGGCAGCTCCATTGTATGCTAATTTGGTTTCCTAGCTTTAAAGGGACCCATTAGTTTCTTTTAATATTAAAATTACAGAGGTCAATACTTCTTACTCTTCTAATGTCAGTATCAAACATTACTGTTTTTGGTCCCTGTGGATGCACATAGTTCCTCAGAGCTAATAGCTCACTTTCAATATTCTGGTTGAGCAGCCATGCACACAGCAATTGAAGACGAGGCTCCGTGGAAATAAAATAATATCATTAGGAATATTGATTGATTCCACATATCCTTGTCTTCAATTGTTTTGTGCATGGCTGCTCAGCCACAATTATCGAAAGGGAGCTATTGGGGGATAGAAATCATGATGAATTAAAAAAATAAGAAATGGTGGCAAAGTGTGTAATTGAAACTGAATTCTGTCGTAGGAGAGTCAACTTTGATAAAGAGCTGTTGCTTGGAAGTGCAATGACTAAACGAATCCGACACACCCCTGCTGAGATGGGAGTTATTGATCGATTGTGTCTCACAGATCAGGTTAGACTAATGAAGGATGAATCACATAGACTTCTGGGGCAAGTTGTACGAAGCCTGAATAAATTTATACACTGGATAGAGTTATCCACTCCACAGGATTTGTTTAACATTTATCAGCTGCATAGGGATTTATCCAATGGATCGATAGCGCTATTCAGGTTTTGTGCAACTGGCCCCTGTTGTGCGAGGGGATTGCTCTGAATAATTTCAAGTTCACTTCTTGTTTCCTTCAATATAGAAAGCTCTGAAGTCCACTGGTAACCAGTTTCCCTACCAGACGGTTGTTGATCAGCTACATAAAGTCACAATATCACATTGTCCTTTAGAGAAGATTGACTGCATAGGTAAGGCCTAGTATATTAGCAGTATTTCAAATTATCTATTGTTTGAATTGTATTTAATATTGTTATAATGTAAAATGTCAGACTATCCAATAATTCAAAACCAATCTATCGTCCATTGGATCACTGACCCATTAGCTGATTTTTAATATTATTTCAATATAACATAGTTCTAGATGATTGTACATTGATTGCTATAGATTACTAGATTTTTATTATTTATTTCAGATTTCATGGAAATTAATGTATATTTGATAAAAAGTTTTACCGTGTCTAAATAAAACACTTACTCACTCACTATTTGATGCATGTAAAAAATGCCTGGCTGATAAACTGTGCCGATAAATGTCAGATGCAATTGTGCTTGTTTTGAATTAATGATCCATATATGAATGGACAAGACTGATAACTAAGATTTATAACGGAAAACTGGGTAGCACTTGGCACTCAATCGAGTAGTTATTTGGCTAGTTGATTAATTGATTGTTTTGATGGATCTTTTTTATGAATGGTTCGTTGACTGATGTTTTAATGGATTGATTGTTTTCAAGATTTATTGGTTATGTGATATTTAGGTCGGTATTTTGATTGATCAAGCGATCAGTCAATCAATCAATCATTCAATCAATCAATCAATCAATCATTAATCAATCAATCAATAATTAATCAATCATCAATCAATTAATTAATCAATTAATTAATCAATCAATCCATGGTATTTATTTATTAATCAATGGATTATTGCTTCCAGTGCACGTTCTTCGTGGTATCTGTCAGTGTGTAGAGGATTACTGGGAAGCCAAAGGAAAGCCAAGACACTGTGCGGAGACATCCATGTAAGTTTTTAATTAATAAAGTTTTTACAAATACGGGGCCAAGTGTGTCAATTTTTAGAAAATTGTGAGTGGAAAGATTCTCTCCGAAAACAGATACTTTTTGAACACGCTGGCATAACACTGTCTAATCCAGTCTTTTCCGAGTGAGATAAGCAAACGTGGCGTATCATAAGGTTCTTAGTTTGTGATTGATATGATTATACAAGTGCTATGACCACACTAAGCCAGATAAGTTTGAAAACGCAATTTTTGCACCAATAAAAGGTAACAAAAAAATCTAATTAAACAATAGGTTTGCTAATATCGTCTCGGATTCATTTGGATTATTATGTGCAGGCCTGACCTGATGAATAAAGTTGCGTTTCAAAGTTCATCCGGGTTAGTATGGACGTGGGCTCAGAAGATGGAGAAATCACTTCGTACTTGAATTTATCACAATTAGACGACTTGCTCTATCAGGTAACTGACCTCGTCTCCCTTTAATCAATCCGCTTTGAATATAATGAGGTCATGAAACTGAGAAAGGAAAAAAGCATTCATTTATTTTTCCATTTATTCAATGATCAAGTAATATATGTTGAATATTGACAATTAAATAATAAATAAATAGATAAGTTTGTGTTCTATAATCGAATGTGTTTTTATGTCGTTCACTGTAGGGGTTGTGATGACTTACTCCCAGTGTTAGTTTATGTCATCGTTCGAAGTGGCATGGCCCAGCTGGTATCGGAGTGCGTTGCCATGGAGGAATTCATCCCCGAAGGGTGAGCTTCTGAAAGTCTGGGGACGAGTCTGGATGGTGGATTATGGGGAGTGGGTTAAGTTGATGTTACACCGGCCAACTTGCAACGCCAATTTTTCGCGCAACATTGAATCAATTTTCTAAATATTTCCCGTTTTACGCTGCGAGTTCTTGGAACCAAATCCTAAGTTCACAATATGTTGTCTACGCAATTTTTTGCGAGAAAAATTGTATTTTAAATCATGTTTTACAATATTTAAAAAAATACGGCGTTGCAAGTTAGCCCGTGTAACATCAGCTTTAGGGATGTTACATAGGCTACCAAGGGGGGGGGGGGGGGGGGGATGAGGACGTTATTCACCAAAAAAAGTTAAAAATTGCATGGAGTTTATATGATGATGATGATGATGAAATAAGTGAGGATGTTGTTAATGATGATGCTGACAATGATGATGATGATGATGATGGTGATAATGATAATAATTTCAGGATGATAATAACAAGAGATGACGATGTTGCCTCTATTAACCGTTTTATAGGTATCTAATGGGCGAGGAAGGCTACTGTCTTACAACATTACAGACGGCACTGGCGTATCTCACAAATGTAGACGCTACTACTTGCACCAAAACACAGGAACTAAGCTAACGCAAGTAGATAAAGAATAAATCAAAAACAAATTGTATGTAGTCCTTCGAGTTGGAAATTATTTTAAGCGTTGTCTTCACAATGCAACGTCAAAACGATGGACGAATAGATCAATTTGCAGGATCGAATGGGCGACCGAATATATACTTGAGCAATTGAATGATTATATGAAATAATGAATGCACGAATGAATGAACAAATACACTACTGTATTAAATGAACTGATGAACAAAATATATATAATTTAAGAAATAAACAGTATTGAATAGGTTGTTTATTTATTTATCTTATTTATTTATATATATATTTATTTTTTTATTTGTTTTTTTTTTGTTTTTTTCTTGTTTGTTTGTTTATTTATTTATTCTGATTTATTTGTCTATTTGTTTATTTTATAAATTTATTCTCTTTATTTGTGCTTTTTATATTCATTTGATTTCAATGTTTTCTGCTTGTATGGACATGAATTATTTTTACGTGACTTCATTTCACAGAGGATAAATCAATAAAAAATGGCATGTGACGCTCAAAGGTTATCGGCTGCCATCATATTCTAACCTTTACTATCTAGATACCATATCAAATGTAAAACTCTATTGAATTTGAAGGCCAACCTCTATCAGTTTTCATGTAACGCATATCACTCGTCCAAGCCGAAAATCACGTATGTAAAAGTTGCTGCAAATTTCTCCAATTTTGCTCACTAGAACGCTCAGTAACTCTAAGCAAAGTCAGAAGAGACGTTCCAAACGGTATCTACGTTTTTAGACTTTGTCATTGTGTGTTATTCTTTTGGGATTTCATCGATGTTTTGAGTGGTTTTCGACCGCGAAATGCTGAGAGTTTTTAAAGCAACGTTGGTACTCTTGATCGCCCACCTTGATGCGTTTGTCATAGAAAAGGATCTGGAGCTAAACTACCACGTAAGTAGGCAAGACTCTTGATTCTATCAAATATTTTATGGTAATTCAAATTCTACATAGTTTCAGTTGTTCCATTATTTAATATTATTGAGACATTTGGTTACGCAGTTCAATGAACACGTCGAGACCTTGTTATATATTATTTTTATTTTTGTTTGTTTGTTTATATAACTTATATCACAATTAATTTGTCTTGACTTCAAGAGGGGACTGCCTTATTAAAGTCGTTGAGCGGAGAGAGGGGAGAGCATTGGCGAAATTTTGTATCGAAAACAATGTACAGATATGATCGTTCAAAACTTTAAAAAAAAAACAATTTCCTCTTACCCCGTACCCTAAACCCGGGGAGGGGACTCTGGGGTAAACGATCGGGGATGCCCGTCGTACTTTTTAGGGGTAAAAATCATCGATTTGGTCTCTTAGGGTTTAAGATATGAGATTTGCAAAATTCTCACTATTTGGTATCTTTTACTGGATTGAACAACATCTATTAATAGCACTGAAACTCCTGATTTAGGTATCTTTTAGAGATGAAAAATTTGAAAAACGTCCGGTATCTTTGAAGGGTATTGGAAAAAATTCCGACGAGCATCCCCGATCGTATATCCCAAGAGTCCCTCCCCCCGGGACCTTAAACGCCACACCTCCTCCTTTATTATTCAACTATGCCTTACCTTATTCTATCTCGTGCTATCCCGTACATAACGCCCTCGATCTTCTACCGACAAACCCTTATACCTCTTGCCTCAAAAAATCATTACACCTTTCGGCCCTCAAAAATACCTCGCACAATTAATGTAACGAAACGCATTTTTCTTATAAAAGCACCATATAATTAGTATTTTTGGACATACATCATGGGTTCAAGTGCCTGGACACCTGACCTTTCCCCCCCCTCTCCAAGCTGTGTTGTCTTGTACATCATAACTGCTGTCACTGTGTCGTTAATTTTGGGGGTATTGTTTTCTTTTAGAATTTTGCATTTTTGACAAGTTTTTGTGGGAAGCCAACTGGTGCCGTTCTAAAATATACCATTGACTTTCCATTGGTAAGTTTTGAGAACACTGAACAAAATGAATTGCACTTTTTAATGAATCTCACGCTCATTTTGAATAAAAATAGAGTGCACGCACTAAAAGTGCGCAACATAAATACCACTAAATAGTGCTATTTTGTGCTAATTATTTTTTCTTTTGTTTAATTAGTGCTATTTACTACTAAATAGTGACAACTGTTGCACACATTTAGTGTTTGCCCTCTACTAAATTTGTTTACTGCTAAATAGTGATAACTATCGTAAAGGGTCTACCAGACGCACACTCTCTAACAAACTCACCTTATCTAATTAACGCCCCCTTAGCATTGTAATAATTTATTAAACGCCCCTCTAATAAACGCCCCCTTTTGCTTTCCACCCTAAATATAATGTAAACAAACATCAAACTTGGCAAATGACATTTGTTACTAGTTTCGTGCTTCATCAACAACATATCTTGATGTATCTCGAGTTCAAAGTAACGGTTAAATCAGTGATCACAGTCGACCAAACTCTTTTGCTGGTATAACAGATTAAATACATAGATGAAGCCAACTTATGAAATGAATGCATGAAGAGCATTGATTCTATTTAATTTCCAACTGTGAAAAAATTACTACTTTTATATCAATATTGGTGAACAATTCTTTTTGCTGTTCAGTTTTTAAACAATTTTTTTTCTTTTAACGTTAGCTTGTTAATTTGTTGCTTGAAATAAACGCCTCTTTTGCAATAAAGCACCCCCCCCCCCTACCTCAAACCCTTCGTGTACGGAAATTTAATATTGACACACGCCCCGAGTGTCTATTAGATCATTTACTGTATTGCACAACGTGTTTCGTACTCTATCATATTCTAGCCTGTATGTTTTTATTACTATAGGATAATTGCTGTCCTAGTTTGTTAAGCTATTTTGAAAGACAATGGTGGGAGATTTGGCCTGATCCACATAAGGTATTTATTTAATTACTAACGCAATTAACGCTCTTCTCTGAATATTAGCAAAGTTGGGTAACACTCAATTCACGATTTCAGATGCAAGCGTATGTAAAATGATTCAGATACGGTCTTTGCCTTTGTCTCAGTGGATACAATTTTTCAGGGGCTGACATTGTCTACCCACTGAACATTTGACGGTCTGGCCACCTTGTTCAGTGGAATGATCTGACAATGAAATGATTAGTGGCTGGACAATGTTCTGTCTTTTTCATCACTGATCATTACATACACAAAGCAAGGATGCGCATAAAGTCTCTGGGAAAATCAAACTTAAAGCCAGTCGGATCAAAGGACGCACACTAACAATTTGTATCATTTTTGTCTCTTAGAACTGTACAGAAAAGCAGAGTGTACTAAGTAGAGATTGGGGTCAAGTACAAGAGTTGAGATTGGAAAATAGTTTAGCTGGCTGTGGTGTAAACGTTCTGAATTCGACGAATATCACAACCACATATATATCTTGTGAAGGTAGGGCCTGGGACGATTCCCTTTGGCACAACACAATAACAAAAAATAGTCTTCACATGAACCGAGGAGTCGCCCAGGACAGACACATCGGTCGTTTATTATTTAAAATTTCGTTTTGTCTGAGCAACAAAAATTGAATAACAAGATACTTATATTGATTTTAATGAGGTTGTTATACTTTTATGTGTTGTTTTAGGTGAACGTATCTATGAAGTAGACAGCTACGATCCTTCAAAACCTAAATGTTGGTTTATAGCAGCAAGCAATTGTCAATCTAGAGTAAGTAACGTCACTTATTTGCACTTACAGTTTCAATAAAAGACAACTGTTTGAAGGGCGGTTGAAGGAGACAGGGACAAAATGAAAACGACAAATTATTTTAAAAGTAAGTGTTACAATGAAACACAAGTCAACTTTGCGGTGCAGTTGTCGCCTGTGATTGGAAATATACGACAATAGCAATTCGTAAAATTCTAAACCATGGCTGAAGGCTCAACGATACGACTAGCGTGCAACTAGTTGTAGAACCATTCAAACAGAGCAGCTTTCTAGCTAGGTGTTGTACACAAAAAAATCGTGCGTAACATCTATCAATGCGGCTGATGTAGCTTTTACCACTGAGCCAGGCAGATTACGACCTGCGTCGTTTTTCCACGCTTAGAGCTCCATAATAATTTACGTCCGTTGTCCGAGAAGACGCGTAGAGTGGTTTGATGTCAACAGAGTGAGATAGCCACGTATGTTTGAATTTTTGAAAAAAGTTTACTTTTCAAGAATGGAAAAGTTACTCTTAAATGCATGCAAGAAAGCATCATGTAATAGCGTCATTTTCGCATGAGTGTGAAACAGTATGATTACGATACCGCTACGATACGGTAGATCATTCAAATGTTTTCGTCAAAACTACGGTTACGATACGATCTTATAAAGTACTGTTTCCCACTCATACGAAAACGACTCTATGTTGTATGTCTGTTACAGGGTCTAAAGATGCGGTATACATTCAATATTACAGGTATGGAAACTGTGGCGAACATTTTGACTTCTAATTCATCGATAGAGTCGTATGACTAGGAAAACTAGTAAAAAAATACTAGACTAACAGTACTGCGTCGGTGTTTCTAGAGAAACAGTTGTAAATGTAATGATAAGTTGGACACTGTAGAATGATGATCGAGAAAACTGACGTTTCGGACGTTAGTCTTTCGTCGGAGTAATACGACTAGGAAACGATGCGGTTACGCGATGCCATTACGTACGATACGGCAGATGATCCAAATGTTTTCTGAGAAACTGCAGAGTGGGTATCGTATGAGTGGGAAACAGTGTCTTATCGTAACGTAATTTTCTAAGAAAACATTCAAATCATATATCACAATGAATCACATCGTAAACGTAACGTAACCGTAACTCTTACGAAAACGAGGATTTTATCGATGCATGATTTTTTGAATTTTTCCCATAGGCGCCTATTACAATACGACTGAGAGAAGCACAGCACCTTTGAAGTATATTCTAGTATTACTATTTGTATCAGCGACAAACTATTTCTGGTGAAAAGATTCGGATGGTTACGTTTAGTTTAGAAGAACAAGGTCTTTTATCAGTGATATAGAGAAATCAAGGATATTCCGAGGCGGGTTTAGGGGAGGAGCTATGGGGGTTTCAACCCCCCCTATGTATAGTTAATAGAGTGAGATGGTTAGGAAACCTATTGTGGTTTTTGTACAAGTTTTTCAAGCGTGACAGTGCACAATCTTCTGTTTTAGCCTTGCTTGCTATGGCGGAGTGAACAGACTGAAATCTTTCTTTTGGCTTCTAGTCTTGAATAGCTAAAGATTTCCAATATATATTTGAATTTTCCTCATCATAATAACGTAGACAATTTTAACGATTAGTTGTTTTGCAATTTCGTATGTGAATAAGTCAAAAATTGTGCACTCTCAGGACAAGTTCAACATCAAAAGTAAAACAAAGACAAAAACAAAAGTTTTGTTAACCATCTCCCTCTAATAACTATCCCCTATGAGAGTCAACAACAATTGAAACCATTTCTCCTTAACCTTCTTCTCTCTCCACTATCTTAATCAATTCTACAATCCCCCTTTAAAAAATCATGGATCCTGATATTTAAGAGAAATAAAGAGCATCAAAAATGCATCTTCTTATAGGGTAAATCAGGAGGAATCGAGGTGTAATAAGGGTTCATGAAAATCATTCTATTTGTCTAAAAGGAGGGTGTGGCACATGGTAGGACTAGATCATAGCAATGTGTAGCGGGCTTTTGCATGCACCTAATAAAGTGGGCAAAAACAAACGAACGAACAAACAACTAAACAAACAAACAATGAAACAAATAAACAAACACTTTAACAAATAGACAAACAGTCAAACAAACAATGAAACAAACAATCAAATACGAAGCAAGCAATCAAACAAACAAAAACACAATCAATCAATCAAACAAATAAACAAACACTTTAACAAATAGACAAACAGTCAAACAAACAATGAAACAAACAATCAAATACGAAGCAATCAAACAAACAAACACACAATCAATCAATCAAACAAATAAACAAACAAGTATACAAACAAACAATGAAGACACTTTTGTATATTGTATGCTTATGGAACATCTTTTAATATTTATAATGTGATATAATATATTATGTACAAACTCAACCGTCACTTGATGACATGAAAAATCATTGAAAAATTGTTCTATGAAATTAAAATTGAACTGTGTTGTATGTCCTAAGGTAATTACTTCTTAGACTGATTCTAGAAGTAGCCCCTTGTAGTTTCATGTTTACTATTTAACAATTTTTTTTAAAACTTTCAGTTTTCAGCACAAAGTCCAATCAATTACTCTGATTTGGTACACTGACTGTTTGGCCTGCTGTATTTTGCAGGGATTGCCGCTGCAAACATTATTCAAAAACAAATTCCTTTGTGCACAAGTCTTTTCAATGTTTACCATTTGTAAATTGCATCATAGTCTTTTCGAGGATATCTTGCTGACATTATCTATGTTTTGGGACTGTACCTCACAGTACAGGAATCCCAATCAATGCATTTGACTTGGTAGACTAACTGTCTGCCATTTGTAACTGGGCTCACTGTCTTTTGAAGGATATCTTGCTGACAACATTATCCATGTCGCACAGGCATCTTCAGGATAGTGGTATATTTGTACTCTAAGAGAAAAATACACATGCTCCTCATTGCAATCAATAATTGAATGGAACTCTTGCAGTGACTGAATATCAGCAATGGCTTGTGTCACTTGGTAGTGGTTGATGCAGGTCGAGATACAATGGAATGACATCTTTCTAGTTAAGTACTGGTAAACTGGTTCACGTAGTTCCTCTTGGTCTAGGGCTTGGCCTGTCTTTGCTTCACTCTCATTGGCTGCGAGACATGGAGATAGTATATGTGGGAGGTTGTTATCCCATTGGACAGCAAAACCAATTCCCTGTGAGATAGTAGTAAAACAATCTATGAACAAGTTTACATACTAAATGTACACCAAAGGCCACACACTAACCAACTGTGCCATCCTTGTTTCTTTAACAAGAATGTGAAGTCACTGGGAACCAAACTCAGGACCTCTCACACCAAAGGCCACACACTAACCAACTTTGCCATCCTTGTTCCTTTAACAAGAATGTGAAGTCACTGGGAATCAAACTCAGGACCTCTCACACCAAAGGCCAGGCAATGACAATTCTAAGCCTTATACCATGAGTCAAATCTGACTATCATTCTTGCACAGAAGGGCAATTGATGCATGAAACTAGCTTTGTTCCTATAAATCAGAATCCTTACCGTTCTATAGTCTTCTATAGCAGTTTTTAGCTCCTGTTCAAGTTTAATGCTGGTATTGACTGGATTTATTGTTGATAAGCTCAAACATGGTGGAATGGGTAGAGCAGGCTGAAAGAAAAAGAAATTTTATTGATTGATTAGTTAACTGTGAATTACTTGGTCATTTCTCCCACAATGACTATGTTTAGTGTGGTTAACAAAGGGTGACCATGTGACAAGGTTTGATTCCAAGACAGGGCTACAATTTTGGACATAAATGCTGAGACTCTTTCCACTGAATAGTCATGAAACTGCAATTTTTTAAGAGTCTCAACTATTTATGTCCCAAGATTGTAGGTGATATGTGACATGAGTTTGTTTTAGGTGACTCCCTAGTTTATGTTTAGCGATAGACCATTAGGAAAGTGAAGGGCGGGGGGGGGGGGGGGGGGATGGGGATGTTAAACCTTGCATATTTTTTTTTGGCTTGCCTATTATGCAAGTTTTTTTTCTTAGGCCAAACATTTTTTTGTTCTTTTTCTTTTTTTTGTTTTGATTCAGATGTTTGGGCTCATATGTTTTTTTTTGCCGAGTTGTGCTTGTATGTTTTTTTTAATTTTCAAACCATGTTTGGATTTCCCTCTCCCCCTCCCCTCCTTCACAGTTCTAATGGTCCATCCCTTATCTGTCTGCACAGACTGACCTGAATATCTGCTCCACATACTGCATGTATAGCAGCTGGGTCCATTGCTTTCCACTTGGATGAGTTAGTAACATCAAAATCACATGTACTTATCAAACCACTAGCCTACAAAAATATATTACTATAAATAGAATTTTAAAACTCGCAAATAATTAATGAGTGATTTTTAAAGCAAATCAATGTAACTACTACACCAGTAACTGTCGTAAAGAACATTTTAACATACTAAGAACATTTATTTATGTATTCAAGAACATTTGTACCATATTCATCGTAGGACTATTATTTACTTAAGTTTTGTTTGTATAGTAATAATATATTGATAATTGATTGTAATCGGATAGCATGTTATACTTATATCATGTTACAAAACCTCGTGCTACACACAACGTAATGTCAATCGGTTGAATAACACATGTATTAAATCGTTAAGAATCAAACCATTTTTATTGTCTCCACAGTAACTGCTCAATACCAATCCATTCAAATTTACAACTCTTTGTTAGTGTTGAAAAGTATGATTTTTGGGGCCTTAAGAAGTAACTAAATGAAATTCACATTCCTGTTTTTATGTGCTAGAAATATGCCAGCTTCATTTTGTATCTATATCTGAGGATAAAACACCATCATGTAATGATGCAGTTTTTGTGGATCAATAGTATCCTCAATGGCAAAAAGCATGCAATGTATTCTTTAGAATTTGACCACTGTCTGTGGAACTGAGAACCATGATACCTACCTGTATGTTAGCGTAAAATGATTTATTGTTGAATATACACCCTAATGTCCTGTACTGTGGACATACTGCAGAGGGACTTTGAGTTAATGCATATCTGCAATATGAAAACATATTAATATTTAGAATAACAGCATGTTTAGTGCTGAAATCGTTGCAAAAAAGTCACCATACAATTTCTCTTATTTGATTGTCTGTTTGCACCTTTACGAACCAGGGCTAAAACAAGAAAAAATGAAAGAAATACTTCAACTAAGAAAAAAATGTATGGCAACATTTTTACATTGAACCATAACTAATATTCATTCAATTTTTCTCAAATTTTTGCCATGATGATAACTCATATTTTTGCTTGCACTTGCTAAAAATGGTTTTGAAATCCAAAAAAGTCACAAAAAAGTTATTTTGTGCTGTCACACTTTAGTACTCTATTATTCCTGACAATTACAAACCTTTGTCCTGTCAAGCTTTCCCAGAATACAATTTTTCCACCAAGATGTCTGGTCATGACCCAAGTATGTGGTTGACCAGTGTCTTTGGTACCAAGACAGATGGATGCATCTAAACCAAATCCAAGAAGGATACTGCACAGTAAAATAGCATGGTCTTCACAGCTCTGCAGAGGAAAGGTGGGGAAGTTTTAAAATACATTCTAAAACTCATAAACAATAAATGGGTGATTTTCAAAGCAAATCCGAGTTTAATGATACAGATATTAGATAAATATAGAGAGAGTTATTATTAATATTTATTATTAATATCTGCCTCGATTAGCCTTATGCTATTTGCAGCACAGTACTTAGCCTGCAATATAGAAATTATTTGTAAAAATAAATGATTGTTATTGTTGTTGTTAGTTACTAGAGTGCACGCACTAAATGTGTGCCACAGTTGCCACTATTTAGTAGTGAATAGCACTAATTAAACAAAAGAAAACAATAGAATCAGTATAAAATAGCACTATTTAGTGGTATTTATATTGCTCACTTTTAGTGTGTGCACTCTATTTAGTACAATAATAGTGCTTCTTAAACAATAGAATATGCACAAAATTTTGCTATTTAATTCAATATATGCCTCTGCAAGTCTGAGTTTGTCAATACTGTAACTAACTAGTTGCTACTTAAATACTATTCGACACTAAATCGCTAGTAGTTCTTCCACAGTTTTTAGTTGTGGACTGCTATTGTTTACTGGCTTTATTATAGATCACACCAAGCTTCATAGCAAGGTACACATCCTCTCCCACTCCTTTGTTAAATATCCGGATCTGCCCCAGGTTCGGTATTGATCAATTGCTGTCAAGCACTATGCTGTCATGGCTTGTTTACATGAATAAAAATGCATCTAGTGCTGGCGAAATATTTTTCCTTTAATACATTTGGAATTGTACTTATACTTATAGTTTGTTCCAATATTATAAGTGAACTTTTACCCTATTTTTCATTGATTTTAAGATGTTAAATCCCCTCTTTTGCCCATGATTCTTAGCATTAAAACAATAGATTTGTTTACATGTGACGTCATAGTGCTTGTGGTTAATTGTACTCACCCCTTTCCCTCTGCAAAGGAATGCATGTACACTACTCCAACTCTCGACTTTATTACCAAACATGGAGCACTCTTCCTCATGCTTCAACAAGCTGACAAACCTAGCTGCATGCCGTGGACTCTCCAACAGTCGACAAGCCTTGATAGGAGTAACAAACGAGACTACTGGCTTGCTTGTGCTGCACTCATTCTGTGCAAATATCTTGACTTGTTGTCTGCTGTGGGGCGGACACCCACTCATGTACTCTTTCCACCATTGTCTAGCGTAGCCCATGAAGCGCCTCTCTCGTTCTGATATCCGTGAGTTTACATTGGAGATGTGGCTGTCAACAACTTGTGGCTGAATTAGCTAGAAAAGATAAATGATATCATGCACATACTATGATTGCTTTTATGAGAAATGTAGGCTGAGGCCCTTGGTGTGTAAGATTTTAAATTATTGGATTAAGAGGCCACTGGTTTGTATCACCTTGAATATCTGACTGTACAATTAAAATGCCTAGTGGAATTGACAAGCCCCTGGTTTGTGCCAACTTCAATTTCCACATGTACAGTCGAACCTTGATTATCGGGACTCCTCTGGACCAAGCAAAAAAAAAAAAAAAAAAAAAAATGAGGATAATCGAGAGTCCAGATAATAAAAAATAAGAATGTTAATGAGTCCGGAATGAAATCATTCTAAGACGGTAGAATTATATGGTTAATCAAATTCAAATGAAGTCATATAAAAGATAATTGTATTTAATATATACGATTCAAAATGAGAAGTGTACTGCGTTCAAGTTTTAGCAGCTATTTCTAATTTCTTTCAGTTCTTTTTTTTTGGAAAACCCATTGAGAATACAGGATCATTAAATATTCATGAAAAAAATTGGGAACAAAAAGTCTTGATAATGGAGGACGGTCCTGATAATTGAGGTTGGACTGGACATACACTTGCTTGTCATTGGCCACTGGTGAAAGGGTACCAGTGAAAGTCTGAATCCTTGTGAAAACATTTACAGTAACATGTTAGCCAATTAGGTTTATTAAGCTTAAGACAAGCATTGTTCACAGAAGTAATGTTGTAACTTTGGTCCACAACACTAAAATGGAAAAAAAGTTAATAAATTTTGGACTGAAACTACAGTGTTCTCCAGAGTGTTAGTGTTGGCAGACGATTGAGAATTATGGCTCATTACACCTGGAAACAATTTACAGTATTGAAATTCCTGCACACACACTTACAGGGTTTTCAATAACAGATGACTACCGGTGGTATAGGGCCGCATATTTTACCTCTTACTGCCAGCTATTTTGTGTCCTTCATAAAAAAAATATGATTGTAAATTTTGGGATACAGACGCCTATTTCATTTACTCAGACGCTTATTCAAAAAGATATTGAAAACCCTGCACTTACTGGTTTTTGACCATTGGTTAAAATCTGGATCCTCATTTGCAAAGCACCAATCATCATCTTACTCTCTTCCCCCATGCCGTTTACATCTACCATGGTCACCAACACTCCATTGGCTTCCCTAAGAACTTTCTGCCAATTAAAGTAATGTGAGCCAATCAGAGAAATGGATTGATTGACTTCTGTCTTAGATAGGATGAGGCTGACTGGGTCTGTGATGTTGAGCAAAGTAGAACTATCTGGTGATGGGCTGTCATGAAGTTCTAGGTAAAAGTCTAGAAACAATATAACAACGTTGATGATATGCTATCAGCTGTATCATTTCTATCATTTTTTTGGCTATTTTCATGACATATAAGAGCTTGCTTCTATCTACAAAATGAGTTACTAGTTTGATAGATCACACCAAGCTTCATGCAGATCCAAGTGGGGGTCTGGGGCATGGGTGTGCCTTACTTCTATTGGAAAAGGCCTGAATTGTGGAATCTATTGGTGCCCCTCCCCCCTCTTTCTCCCTTTCTAAATCCAGATCTTCCCCTGGTTTGGTATTGATCAAGAAAAAATTATGAACTACAATCTCACTCAAGTTTCACTAGACACCAAATTTTGTGAAATTTTGTGATTTTACAAAAAAAATTGATGTGATTTTGAAACTAGTGACTCTCACGCTAGCCAGCACTAAATTGATAGAACCTAGCCCAGGTTAAGGTATTGTTTTTCTTGGAAGGAGTACTAAGGGAGTGGTTGCCGATCTCTTCCAAGCCAGGCTGGTCTTCATGTATAAAGCTTTCAAAGGTGTAAACTTTTACCCCCTCTCCCTGGTTATGCTCCTTTGTTTGGGTATGTAAAATTAAAGCTTCTAAAAGCTACATTGAACAGAAAGAAGTTGAAACATGGATGTGGGGTCACTAGGAATCACACTTGTGGCATCTTACACAGAAGGCTGTGCACTAATCAACTGTGCCATCCTTGCTTTCACAATATGAATTCAAAGAAATTTTTAATCAATAAAAATAAAGAAATTGTTTGACTAATACCTTGTTTGAAGTTAGGGTTCACACAACATGGTGTTGGATGTGATTTAAATCTCTGTCCTCTGAAGTGTACATGTAGTGTAACGGTGGGAGACTGCTGACCAGAGGTTGATTGGTTATGCTCAAACTCTATGAATGACTTTCCACCAAGTACTTCAATGTGTAGATATGTTTTCATTTGTAAATCAGATGGTGAAGAAGATGATCCTGTAAAAAAAATTACAAGTTGAGAAATACATTCCTGGTGAATTGTTTTGCTACAAGGAAATAGGTAAGTGTTTATTGGAGAAAATCAACTAGGTGTATAAGGTGTAAAATACCGTCAATTTTTGCTCTATTTTACCTCAAATTTGAAAGTTTTGAAGAAAAATCGAAGTGTTGAACACTAATATAAATGAGGTCGACTTATACAAAGGATATGGACAAAATCGGGAATTTTAACCATTTTTTTAGGGGGTCGACTTATACACCAAGTCGACTTATACACCGGTATATATGGTAGTTTAAGCTGCACAAGCAAGGTCACAATAGTAAGTTGTTTTTTAAAAGACAATACTCCTTTTGTTTCTCTGTTATTGTGACCTCACTTGTGAGAATAAATTCACACCAGAGATAAGTCGTTTATGTCCTTATCATGTGGCGCAGTTGAAAGGGCTGGAGTGAGGTACACCTTTTGAATTAATTAATTATTGAGGTTATGGCAACATCAACAGTTTTATGCACAAGCTGAATCTCAAGTCAGATCGAAAAGTTTCAGTATGATTTATGCTAACCCAGAAAGAGCACTGACAAATTGAATATACCAACGGAATGTCATTTCAGTCAGGGCAGAAAATAAACACTATTATAGTTGTTTTATCAGCTATAGCCCTGTCAATTGCTAGCATAAGCCTGGGTGATTGACTTTCAATAATCTCAGCACTTTATCAATGATATTGTACACACATTTTACTAATCAGTGAGGACACTCCAACAAGGACCATGTTGTGTTTTTTTCAATACTTTTAAAACTGGAATCCTTTAATTGAATTGAATAGAAATATCATTTGGTCACTCAATGTATTTAAATTGAATCCTAGTTTATCAGAAGGTTTGAAACAGTAGAAATTAAGCGCAGAAAATAAAAATATAAATAATGCCAGATGGTCCTGTTTGGAGTGTTTGCACTGTAACAATGATTGTAAGACCTGGATATCCAACTGTTCAACATTTCTTTTTACCAATGAGCAATATGCTGTTTGGCTATGCTCTGGGAGGGATAGATATTTTATGTAATCTTACACACAGGTTTAAGTTGCCATAGAAGTACAAAACAAATTACAGTGAGAATCTAAAAAATATGAGCAGAAAGCAGACTAGTGAACTAATTATGATTGGATAAAGAAATATTCCTGGAATATTTCAACTGCTGATGGTGTTTGGAAATGATACTACCTAGATTGACTGAATATCATCTAGCTCTATAATCTTACAAATGCAGTATGCCGAAGCAGCTATCACACCCAGAATACATTGAGACTTCAGACTTGCACATGAATACTCCGCAGAATGCAGCAATTTTCAAAATATAATCAATGGTAAAAATTTTATAAACTAAGTGGAACTGCTGTAACACTTGTGCAAAATGCATTCTAGGTGAGATCACTCCTTTAACAGTTAAACAGATCCTACTTACCAGGGGTAGGGATAGTGGATTGACACCTTGGATTTTGTACTACCTCTCTCTTGGGTGAAATAGTTTCAGTGACAGAAGGAAAATCAATAGATTCACTTGGAAACATTGGCTGAACACCCATTGATGTCCCTTCGCATACACTTGTACCACCGCCTTCCAGCTTAATAGTCGGCATACACACTCCTATTGCTGTCCGATGTTGACCAGTCATGGTATCGCTAGGGACGTATGACTGTTGACTACGTTTTGCAGTCTGGTATGTGTTTGGTTTTATCATATTAACTGAGTTGCTAGCTTGAGGGTATGGTTGATTTGATGATGGTGATGGAAATGTTGGGTAAGGCTGTTTGTTGTCAACTGGAAATTGGAATGGTGAGCTTGGGTCACCTGTTGAAGAACAACGGGAACCCACACCTGATGGCGAGGGCAGTTGATGTAATCGTTCTTGTGTGCTTTGACCAAATGATGGCATACCAGATGATGATGCATTTGCACTGGTAGGAGTCATCGGTGATTGTGGTTCGCTGGAAATATTTCGAGGATCAAATCCAAAGCCACATTGTAAATAAACCAAAGATGAGGACTTTCTCAGACACCCATTAGAATACACCCTTGACAAACCAGCTTCCTTAGACAAGCATGTCATCATTCCTTCCAATGCATGCACCCCAACCGCTTGTTTCTCATACCAAACTGGGATTGAATCATCTACCTTGTATTGCACTGGACACTGAAACAGGGCATCAGATTCTGGGTGTAATTTTGAGAGGTATTTCTTCAACAGTGCAACTGGACAGAGAGGGTGCCCTGGTACTGAATGCATTGTGTTTGAAGAGCTAACATTACCCACCATACCATACTTGCCTTGATCAAAGGGAAAGTTCACCATTTTGACATGTTCTATACCCGATGAATCGCAGTGGATTACAAGCTGCTGTTTAGACAACCGTCTTTGTTTCAAATGGTCGCCAACATCAAAATGCAGCAATACATTAAACCAGCAAGCTCGCAGTAGCTGCAGAGGAGTGCCACCTCCAAAGACTCCACTTGCTAGAATTCTTTGCATGTCTTGTGGATTTATTGAGACAGAATTCCTCCAAGGACTTGCTGCATTACCTTCTATTGTTCCAATCTTTTCATCAAATGCTTGATTTGCTTCTTCAAACTCAGACGTTTTTAATATAGTAAAATTGCAAACTGATTTGATATAGCGATCCAGAGCATTTCTAATGTTCGATAGTCCAGGTTTTGAGAAGTCACAGCCGTCTTTTCTCTTGGCTTGTTTGTAAAATTTCTTCAGGTGTTGGTTTAATTCATGTTGATTCATTTCTTCTATGGACTTGGTAATCCCTTCTGTTTCTAGGAATACTGAAAACATAAGCACAAAATTATTAAACACTATTCTAACCAATTTAATCAGGTTAATGAACAATCTGGATGCAGTAATTATGGGTATGAAAGTTATGATTAAAGTAGCTTTACTTGTGATTTGTACAATAAAAACTAACGCAAGTCGAAATGTCTAAAGTAATAAAATCGTGGATTCAAACTTTCTTGCATTAGTTTTTGTTCTACAAATCATATGAAAATTATGTTAAGAAAGACAGTTAGCTTTATTGTCTGTTGTTGGTTTGAACCATTACAGTAAATGTGTGCCATGTACATTCCTTGCTCTGAGATATTCAAACTGCTTAGTTTATTTTGATACAATAATTTGGTACTCAAATCTCAATTTGAGCAAGCAGGTCTGTTGTACAAAAGAAATGTGAATGCGATATATTAGAAACAATAGCCATGTTTTGTCCAGTATCAAATAAATTTAAACAAAGCTTTTTCACAGATCAGTTTTCAAAATTAAATAGACTTTTGGCTTTAATCATATATTTGTATACATTTAATTTGTAAACATTGATATTACCAGTAAGTATTGAGATTTTGTATCAGATGAACATACAATATTTATTTATTCAGAGTAGTATACATACAGTTTTCAAGGGGAATATACAGATATATCCTTAAGTAATGAGGGCAATATGATTTCTGAATATTGCCCTTGAATACTAATGTATTCCCTTCAATAGGTAATGAGCAAGTCTCAGGATAAATTGAAATAACAATAAATTATTGTCTTTCAATTTCTTAATTTAAATTTACAAAGAAATTACATTTGGTCGCAATATAAAAGTTGTCATACATAGCTTCATATTAGCATAAAACCTTATGAAATCAAATGAAAAGCATGTGAAGACGAAATAAAAGAAAATAAATAAATTAATGAACATGATTGTAGATTGTAGCACAGATTTAAACTAATGAAAATTGATCTGTTAGCAACTATGTTTAAGGATACTTTCTTTTAACGAGAAAAAAAAAAATTGGTAGTGAATCAAATAATTTTACATAACAAAGTTAATAATCAATCGATTTCATTCACAATATGTCAACACAGAGTTGTATTGTATTGTAAGTCTTACCTTTGACCGGCAGAAAATAGATTACGATTTTTAATCAAACGCTTTATACATTTATACATTGAATTACGAAGTCGACTTACATGAAAAGGTCCTCACAGCCCATTTTCGTTGCTTCTGTGCAGTGCTTTCTCGTCTAGTAGGAGCAACACTTCGAGCTCCACCAACATTACGACCAACACTACCATATGGACTAGGAATAGACGAAAATCCGCCATCAGGATCATTCGATTCGTCAGTTATGCTTTCCTCAGACTCTGCTGGACTCTCAGGATAATCACCAGTCAAAGAGTACATCGTTTTAAACCATTTAAAATTGTTTTTGGACGGTTTTTTTGAATACCATATGTTGTGTTTATAAAACCTGCACTTTGAAGCTTGTCTTCCAAACCACGTGGTATATGACGTCACGGTCTTTTGATATTTTTAATTTTCGGGCTTCCTGTAACGAGAGACAAATAACAAAACAAATAACAGGCTTTGCAATTTATTTGAATGAGCAAACAGAAAGAATTTATTTCAGTAATATTCATTCACGGCCATTCAAATAAGTTTTACTGAGCCTATATTTCTTCTGGTTTATAGAAAAATCGGTCTGTCCACGTACGATCGAGAACCTGGATGCAAGACGATGCTGCGCCTGCATTACATGATGGGATACGGGAATTTCCCTGAAGCTCGTCGTTTCGCAAACGTTTCAGGTTCGCATTGGTTGCATGAAGTATGAAGCCTACTGAAAGAGTTCTTCATCCTGGCTGAAATTTGTTTCAATGTTGCATTTCAAGTCAACCATTCAAAGTTTTTTTCAAATATTTAGAGTTACTCGAAGTGTCTTGGTCGGTCTTGGTAGTCAAAAAAGCACTCGAGAAGTATCGATCAAGTAATCAAGCCAACTCATTGCTTCTCAGTTCAGAAAAGCATCGCCACGTTGCGAGAACAACGACTTGAAACACTCGAAATGGAAAAAGAACATTCTAGTTATCCCAATAGTTAAATCATCTTGATTGCAAGGCCCAGGGTCACAACAATAGCAACGGCAAACTGCTAGACGACCCAGTAAACGGAAGTTCCATAACATGGCCGATCGAGTTGTTGTCAAATTTGTCATTATCAACGATATTCTCCAGATTGTGCTGTTTTATAGAGTCATTCTTGTCGGAACTATTTAAATGGTGAGTTAGTACATAAAATACGTATTACTTCTCATTATTTTGGAATATTGGACAAAAAACTGGCTAGGACACGATCAGCCAAAATCGCCTTTCAAACGGTCGAACTTTTGGCTGATCGTGTCCTTCCTTTAGTCTTTTAGTGTATGGTAGGCGAATACTATCAAAACCCAACGAAATGAGCTCAAATTCATACATGACACTCTTAAATATATCAGCGACACAAGATAAGAGTTTTATTGAAGTTTATTGATTTTAAAGTAGAAAAAAGTTGACCTAAAAGTACCCATGCAATCCACATCAAATGCACATATATTTTTCGTCTGTCTGTCTAGCTACAACACTGCTGCTAAACAACACTGTTAATAAGCTTGGGCTACCTGTGATTAAAGGGGATGGATAGCGCAGTTCCATGCTCCGAAATATTTTGTTTTCCTTCTTTGTCTTCCTGCTTTCAATTTTCTTTTCGGAATATTTTAACTTCAATCTGCGGAAGATAGTTTATGGAAGATTGCTATCAAGTGTAAATGCACAAAATGTGCTGTTGCAGTGACATGTAGATGAGTACAGGCCAATATTTATTATTACAAGGAAATTAAATCGCAGTGGCTTAGTACAGGTACGTCACCCGTACCCCGACTTGATTTGCTATTCGTACGGGTGTCAAAAATAGCTGGAATTTATTTTCTGGATGTCTCCTAGCATGCAAAACTTTTTAGAAGAGATTTTATGAAGTTTTCAAAGTGTGTGACATTTCGCTCGAGTTGAAAATATTTCGAAGTGTCGCAAACGTTTCGTTTGTCACCTATGTGGAGACTCATAAAATCATTCTAAAATCTTTTAACTCAGCTTATAATAATCGCTTAGCCTATCTAAATGATTATATCATATTTTCTTTAGTAAAAAGATAAAGATTCACTGTGAAAATCTAAAATATTTTTGACTCCCGTACGAATAGCAAATCAAGTCGGGGTACGGGTGACGTACCCGTAGCCACTGCGAAATTAAATGGGAAGTTAACACTTTGGAAAAGTTGATTTTCGCACATATACCTTAAACATTCAATGTTAATTAAAATCTGATTTGAACCACAGAAAGAGTATGTCGTTTATAGTAATTTGACAGAGTTTTAATTTTATAGGTTGAACAACTACAGAGCTTTGAGCTTTTAAAATGTATGATTGGGAAACATAAAAACGAGGCTGTATCTTTGTTATTTCAAACAGCTGTAAATTTTGATTTTTAAATAATCCAATGATGAAATTTTGGAATCTTCCTCATTCTGATATGCTCTTTGAAATTGAAGCAGTGATATTTTCTATAATGCATAAACTAAGATGTTACCATAAGCACATTTATAGCGTCTAGAATCTGAAATGTTATTCGACCTTGCCTTCATTGATAAGGATTTCTGATGGAAAAAAGTAAATTATTGCATAATATTATGTTTATTTCATTCGATCGTTTCAAACTAGAGAAGTCTGTTATTTTGTTTTCTAGCGATTTTTGTAACTTTCCAGCACGATGCTGCTGCCCTTATATTTAAACAAAATAAAACTACATATGCCTAGAAGCCCGAAAAAGATAAAAAACACTCATGAATGTTAATAAAAATTTACATAATAGTCCAGTCATCCAGTGGTTTGGGTTGGAACAAATTGCAAAAGAATTTTTGACACTGCAGTTTGAACAGTTATGGTAAGCTAAACAACATACTAAAAGTCCCAAAAAATCCCTTTGGTGGAACCCTCTATTAACTATGATCTACGATGGACGAGACGGGTCATTTCAAACTTCAATGTTTAAACTTCAATGTTCAAACTTCAATGTTCAAACTTCAATGTTCAAACTTCAATGTTCAAACTTCAATGTTCAAACTTCAATGTTCAAACTTCAATGTTCAAACTTCAATGTTCAAACTTCAATGTTCAAACTTCAATGTTCAAACTTCAATGTTCAAACTTCAATGTTTATTCGATACTGAGAATTATCTATGTACTACGAAAGAATGAATTTAGCATCAATAGCTGTTCTTTAGCCAGCTTGTTTATGTGAATATTTTATGAATCATTTGTTGATTTCGCGACCATTCTTGAATCTGCTCGGCCGAGGTGCTCTCTAGGTTCTAGAATGCTGTCGTGACCTGTTTCCTTTTCCCTTCCCATGTCGGACTTTTTTGTGATTGCGAAATACATAATTTACATGCACGGAATTTCGAAAACGTTAAAAAAATCATTTTTATTGTAACTCAAAACTGGCGGAGGAAAATGAAAATACTTGATATTTTGTCAGCTAAGTATCGTAAAAGTAGTTGACACTTTTATTGTTTTTCATTTGAACTACGGATATTAGAAAAAGGTGGACTTTTTCTGGGTGTTTTTTTTTAGTTACAATCGGAACACAAAACATAAAAAAGAAAAGGTATATTCCAGGTTCACCCGTAACAAATAATGAAAAATACTTGCGATTTTGTTTTGTAAAATGTCTACTTTACTACCAGTTTATTTCACAAAGACTTGTTTCAAGGATGAGGCTGTTTTTGTTTTGAGTTTTTAAATGCTACAATCACTGAAAATGTGAATAGCGGAATGGTACACACATTATTGAACATTGAAGTTTGAACATTGAACATTGAAGTTTGAGCCTCGCACATTGCACATTGAACATTGAAGTTTGAACATTGAAGTTTGAACATTGAAGTTTGATGTATTTTGTGTGAGAAAGACTGACGGTAAAGCTTAACGTAACTCATATTTGGTACGTCTTCAATCAAATTTTGATTTTTTGGCTTACCATTCAATGCAAGTATGGGTCGATATGGAATTTTCCTGTATTTACTATGATGATACAAACTTGTAAGTTTGAACATTGAAGTTTGAACATTGAAGTTTGAAATAACCCTTGTCGTCCATCGTAATCATACTTTACAAACTCTCCCCAAATAATTACAACGATCATCTTGATCATGATCATCTTTTGTATTAGCCTTACCCACAACACGAATAAATCACACAATATATAGTTTTCCTTATTCAAAGTTTTTTAATTGATTTCGATGGGAGTGACTAAACGTCGTGGGTCGTGGGTAGAATGTCGTGGGTCGTGGGTAGAATGTCGTGGGTCGTGGGTAAAATGTCGTGGGTCGTGGGTAAAATTTCGTGGGTCGTGGGTAGGATGTCGTGGGTCCAAAATAAAAATTAAAATAAATGAAATACAATAAATTAAACTTAAAATTAATTGGCACGAGGAAAGCAACATACATTAAATACGGCAACAGAAATTGTAATTCAAGCCTTTTCATTTAAGTTGCCAGCAGTCTACTCCAGAGATTGGGCAGCCTGATGTGATAAACGACTTCATTTTGTGCCCACCAGAAAAATAATACAAAAAAGAAACGAATTTATAACTCTTGGGGTCCTTTGGAAACGTTTTTAAAAACACAAACGTACTCAACTTTCAAATTGTTTGATGTTTATTGTCAAATGTCAAGTTAATTCCTCATATCACATCAAACACCTATAAAGGTGTTATCCTCATGTATCCTGCTTCACATCCGTTAAAGTGGTCTCTTGCAATGTTCTGATTGATTGACACAATTATAAAGATTTTACAAAACGTTTAGTTTGAAGGGTTACAGTATCCATACCTCGATAGAGTCGTTTTCGCATGAGACAGAGTGGTAAACAGTACGGCTATACGATACCGCTGCGATACGGCAGATGATTCTTATGTTTTCTTAGAAACTATGGCTACGATACGATACGTACTGTTTCCCACTCATACGAACGACATTGCCAATGTAATGATAACAATGATGATAATTATACCTCCATTTTATCTGAAAATTCTTTTTGTAACGTTTTTAGCTCTTCATCCAGCTTGAGATTCCAAAACAGATTGAACTTATTTTCACGTTTATCACAATATATTACACAATAAAACACTTAATATATTCTTTCGTCTCCGTGTATGCCTATGTTCTTTTCATTAGTTTGCCGTTTTTTTAGTGTTTTGTTTTTCCGATTCCGTTTCACTTTCCTGATTTATTGGGGGAGATTTTTTATTATAGGTGTTTGATATGAGGAATTAACCTCGCATTAGGTATAAACATGCATGAACAGTTACTAATTTCTGGTCACATAAAAAACAAGTGTAAACACAAGTAAACACAACAAAAATAGTTAACGCACATGAAGAACAAGACTTCGGTAAATATAATTATATTGGATGGCGGATAGCAGATTGATAGTAGATGATTTCACACGATCCTAAAGCACGCAGATTTCCGTTTATTGAAGCTTACTCAGTAATTTTCGTGTTTGTGGGAACTAAAATAGATATAAAAGTCTTTCGTAACAATATAGTTCACTTATTTAGCATCACAATATCACAATCATGTTAACAAAATGTACAAGTGTGAATGATCTAAAATAACTACACAACAACGATCGATAATCAATAGGAATTTCACTTAAAGTGCTAGTCTGACGAAAATCAAAGATCGAAATTTTAAACTTTCTGTACATCATGGGCTTTATTATGTGCTGAAAAATTAACATGGTTGAAAAAAGTTTCAAAAATCGTCTTTTTTAAGCTTGAATTTTGCTTTTAAAAAGACGCGATTTTTGCTCATTTTTGATCGATCTTGATTCTGCACAGCGGTTGCATTTTAAGACCAATGACGTCATATGCGCAAGTCGTATTTTGTACACGTACATTCTTCACTTATTTTACTCAAAATGTAAGTTATTTTAGAAGCAGATTTCCCGATTTATAAGTAAATAAAATTGAGGATATACATTCAACAATGTCTTTTATGATCAAACCAACATTTTCCATTAATCGATCTACAAGTTATATCGTATTTTTAGAGTCCAAGTTTATAACTTCTTATCACCATATTGTCAGAACGTAGCGCCATTAGCGCACGAAAAAAGGGTAATAAAAAATCCTAATTTGACTTTAAGCAATTTGTCTGTAAATCATCTAATACTCGAACCACTTTCATTTTAACTTAAATTAATTTAAATTCTGATTTAACTTTGAAATTCCGATCTAAAGTGATACATCATAGAGTAACATGCATGCCTATTTGCAAGGAGAAAAGTAAAGTCATTGACAACTTTGACGTACGTAAGAGAACATGAAAATCGAGTGAGAGACAAAACAAAATAAGATATCTAAATTTTTGACAGCAAATTAGAATTCAAAACTAGCGCACGCAAAGATGATTAACTTGTTCTTTTTGTTCCTATTGACTAAAGTAAATTACTTTATTGTATATATACGTTCAAGCGTAAAATAACACGTTATTGACGTTTAATAAATACTATGTCTCTACCTGACTATAATCATTTTTCTAAAACAATGCATTAAATAAAAAAAGTTTTGTATGTGATCGTTAAAATATGTTTTAAAACTAGATTCAATTGTGGAGTTGTTCCGATTCACTATAACTATGGTCAATGAGAGTGAGACTTGATCTGACTGATAAGCTATCTATTTATTTGTTACATGCATTTATTATATATACGGTAGTTAAACATCGCAACCAATACAATATTATTATACTGAATCTGAGCTGGGCACTACAAATGATCCGAGTCTTGCTATGTGTGTAAATGTGTGTAGTTATCAGAATACTGCGTCTTCTAGTTGGTCGATGACTGTTGTTATACTCGATTCATAAGCTGTACACAAACTCATTTGAAAAAAGTATTGTTTTGAGTCTCTTGCAGTCAACCTTTTTAATGAGTTGGTGGTTTTCAAAAAAACAATTATTTAGCTATCTCAAAAGTGTCTTGGATAAATGGGTCTTTCTTGTATATTTCATGCGAACTTGATAAATATTCTGTACTGAAAGCAACTCGAGACTAAAGACTCAAATATATCAAAATCTCATCGTTTTCCCAGATGTAACGGGGTGTCCTTGAAGTATACATTGTATAGAAGCCATATTTGTTGTTGGATGTTGAATAAAAATAGATAATAACAAGAAATATCATGTAAATCGAAAAAAACTAAGGTAAGTTACAGTGAAAGTATACAAACATCGGCGGACTTCCGGCGCATATGAAGCAGGCTCAAGTACACGCTCTGGAATCAAGTCGGGTGACGTAATTCGAAAATTTGTAAACTTTAAGATAAAAAATGAACGTCTTGCCGGTCTCCCATTGATAAAAAAATTTCACAGTGATTTTATAGGTATATAAAGATTTAAAAACAGTCATTTGCAGAACTTTTTCGGACTAGCACTTTAAATGTTAACTACGTATAAATAAATTAGCATCACTCACTTTGGTGTGCCTTTGTAGCGAGTAAAATTAGATATACATGTAGAAATAAACGAGTTAGATCGAAGGTATTGCTTCACAAAGCTAAACAATGATTCCGCTTGTGTAAATATAAAGGTTTTAGATTACAGTACGTGACACTCGGTACTCTTAAAATTCATAATTAATCGTAGAGTAACACAAAGTAATAGAAACTAAATTATTCGTCCCCTTAAAAGCATTGCTGCCTTTACAATGCTAACTGGAGCTTAGGCAAATAAACTGTAACAGATGTATTAATGTTCCATATGATTATACCAATAACAAGTTCACTAATTTCATTGTACTTTCTGTTGCCGTATTTAATTTATGTTGCTTTTCTCGTGCAGCCGATTAATTTTAAGTTTAATTTATTGTATTTCATTTATTTAAATTTGTAGTTTTTCGCATTTCATTTATTTTAATTTTTATTTTGGACCTACGACATCTTACCCACGACCCACGACATTTTACCCACGACCCACGACATTCTACCCACGACCCACGACATTTTACCCACGACCCACGACATTCTACCCACGACCCACGACATTCTACCCACGACCCACGACCCACGACGTTTAGTCACTCCCGATTTCGATAACTAAATATACAACTTCGCAAAACTACGACACCTCTGAATATCTTAGAAGTGAGTATAAGTATACAATGTAGATTTATATAGATATTTATAAAATTCATGAATAATTAATGAACCCAGAACAATAGAAAATCACTACCGTGAAGGCATCTGTATATTTTATACAGAAATCGTCCTGATTTGCATAAGGTTCAGCTTGAAATATCTCGGCCAAATTAAATCTAATTTCAAAAACATTACTCTAGAATAGCAGCATTAATCTAGACATTTTATAAGTAATATACAATATTCGCGTCCGATCTGTATGGAATATAAAATGTCTCGCCTTCGGCTCGACATTGTATATTCCATACAGATCGGCCGCTCATATTGTATATATTACATAAAGATGGTCTTTTACTACCACACTCACAGACGGTAAAGAATATACTGAACATTCAAAACACATACGACGAGTGGTTAAGCTTCTCTTATTAAATAATCAAGACAAATACTCCAAAAAAATTATCTTTAAACATGTCAGTTGCTATGTTCTCTTATTATTTATTTAGTATTTTTTGTTTGTTTGATTTGGTTTTGTGTTTGATTTATTGTGTTAAAGGAGCCACAGAATTATTGGAGCCAGCCCTTGCCGTGTAGGACTCCTACGCATGTTATTTTAAACAAATAAATAAGGACCTTAAGCATGCAAACGACAAAGACGACGAGTTTGGACTTTATTTTTGCACCAAAAAATATGTGTAATGAGTAACATCTAGCCAAAACGCCTTCATTGTTAACAACAACTACTGAAAATACAATTACTATCTCAAAGAAAGACTCAATGCACATGTTAATCAACTAAGTCCTCATTGCCTCTCGTCCTCATGCTTAATATCCTTAATATTCAAGATTCAGTACTAGTAGTCAATAAAGTTTAAAAACAGTGCCGAAGCTAAAAAGACCGAATTCTAAAACAAAACAACACAAAGCGTCTTAGTTTAGTATCAACGAACAATCAACGAAGCTCAAATAGTTCAAATCGTTCAAATCGTATTTTATTTAACATGCATTCAAGTTACTTTTCTTCTGTTTTACTTCGAATTCAAGATTCAGTACTAGTAGTCAATAAAGTTTAAAAACAGTGCCGAAACTAAGAAGACCGAATTCTAAAACAAAACGACACAAAGCGTCTTTAGTAAGCATGATTATCAAAAAAAAGCTATGATGAGCTAGTCCATAAATTAAACTTTTTTTACACACTTTTCAATGCAAATAAAATAATACAAGGAGTATCCAACAAAATCGATTTTGATAAACACGGGAATCACAATTCACGGATCGACACGAGTAGATACGATTCGTGAAGGCCTTTCACGATTCGTACGAATCGTATCGATTCGTACGGATCGAGAGGAGTGTTTGGCTTGGTGGTTCATGCTAAATTTTCTAAAATAAACCGATAATTATTCTGGGTGACCTACATTGTAACAAGCTCGTGAAATCCTGCACAGAGTTCAAAGCACTGGAGAAATTTTACACTGAAATGAACTTAAACAACTCATCACAACACCAACCACGATAACTCCAACTACACAATCACTGCTCGACGTCATCCTTGTATCTTCCAACTGCACAGTAAATGACAGTGGTGTAATACATCGCCAAATTCGTGACCACTCAGTTGTCTTTGCGAAACCCAAAGTCAAGAAACCCAAGATCATCCCTAAATACATAACAACACGAAGTTACAAGAACTACAATAGAGAACTTTTTGCATGCGACTTAGCAAAGGAAGCAGATATACTACTCACAACATTTGATAAACCAGACGTCGATTTCAAACTGACAATCTTAATGGACACTCTGCAGCGCGTCTTGAATTTACATGCTCCTTTGAAAGAAATCAAAGTCCGAGATAGACCCTGTCCTTTTGTTAATCAAGAAATCAAAGACCTCATGAAATCCCGTGATGTCCTCCTCAAAAAGTTCATACAAACACGCAAAGAAACTGACTGGCTAAATTTCAAACAGTCTCGCGATAGGGTCAAGAAATTGTTGCGCGAAGCTGAAAACAACTACACGAATCATGAAGTTAAAGCAAACAAGAACAATCCTAGCTCATTATGGAAAATTATCAACCATGCTGTTCCATCTAAAGAAAGCCAGGAGTTATCTTACACAAAAGACACGTCAATTATCGCCAACGAATTTAATTTGTTCTTCTCTAAAGTCAGCCAAAACGCCGCTGATGCATCTCAACAGCTGATGGAAAAGAATAACATTATAGCTACAACCACTTCAACTGAAGCCAACTCAAAGACAGCCTCGATGTTATACTAGGCCCACTAACAGATATCATCAACTGTTCTATCCTTACCAGTACGTTTCCGACCAAATGGAAAGAGGCGGAGTTATCCCGATCCTGAAGGCCGGAGACCACGAAGTAGCAGCCAACAACAGACCGACCTCTCTTCTACCTATAGCCTCTAAAGTATGTGAAAGGATTGTCTTGGATCAGTTCAACACCTACCTCACAGAGAACCATCTTCTTACCCCACACCAAAGCGGGAACAAAAAAGCCCACTCGACAGAGACTTTAAACATCCTTCATATCGACAATATCCTCGAAGCAATGGACAAGAAAATGGTTACTGCATTAGTCCTACTGGACCTTTCCAAGGCCTTTGGTTGTATGCGCCATTGTTCGAGGCAGCTAGTCGTGTCCTGTGTTCGTCCCTTTAACTTTAAATAATTGCTATCCTGTACATTGTAATGGCTTATTTCCGTCCTCCAAGTACTTTCAATGCATTTTTCCACAAAGCATGGCCTTGTTATCGTGGTACCAGAGCAGGAAAACAAGTAACATCGAAGATCTCAAGAATATACACTGTTCAACCAGGGCAATTCAAGCGTAAAAAAATCATTCAACTCACATCCCGCTAAATTGCATTTTGGTGAAACCATCTGACCAAAATAATATGACAAATTACCACAGATATTATTCCGCTCATAAAGCTTTTGTTCCAAGCATTTTGCTTTCCAATGTGATGTCCCTGGCTCCAAAAATTGACGAGGTTCGCCACCATATTCAAAATGCAAAGCTGGACATTGTTTGTATAACGGAGACATGGCTGAAAGACCACATTGATGACAACATTGATGACAGCTAATTTTCATCTCAAGCAACTCGTTAATTTCCCGACAAGAGGCAACTACATATTGGATCTTGTTCTCACAAATCTACACGAGTTCTACCAACTTTCTGACAAAAGACCACCTTTTGGACTTTCCGATCATGTTACTATTGAGGTCAAGCCAAAAGCACGCAATTTACTTCAACAAAGAAAAGTGAAAATCAAAACAAGAGATCTAAATAAGAACAACCGACTCGCTTTAAGCCTCTGCCTTCAAACCGTCGACATCAATGCATGTATTTCCAACAATCAATCGTGTGAAGAAAAAGTTTATATTCTTGAAACGGTCATAAAAACTGGCCTTGATGCGATCCTTCCAACTAAAACAAAAACCATTCACTCAAATGAGCCCCCCCCTGGATTAATTCACGTTTTAAAGACCTAATTAATCAACGACAGAACGCCCTAGCGAAGGGGGATCTCCCCTTATTTCGTCGTCTTAGAAACCTTGTCAACCGCAAGAGAAAGAACTGCAGAGGAAATTATTACAACGCTAAGGTAAAGCAGTTGAAAGACAGCAAACCGTCTATGTGGTGGCGAGAAGTTAAAAAACTAAGCTGCGTGTCCCCAGCTATTCAAAGACCCGAAGAATTTACGTCGCTACTTCAAACTTCAAATGGGACTATCACCAAACAAGAACTAGCTAATACTATAAACAACGCATTCATTTCACCAATGCTCAGCTTCGATCCACTCCCAGCGGACTTTCGTCCTTTCAATGACGTTGATCTCTTGGCACATCCCAGTCCGCTTGTAATATCAGTCCAATCTACATTGAAAAAAACTATCTAAGCTAAATCCATCTAAGGCGCAAGGTCCAGACGGCATACCTGCATGGGTACTTAAAGAGAATGCTGACCTACTAGCTGAAGCGATCACAGACATCCTTAACTGTTCTTACCGTGAAGGTCGACTACCCCCAGCTGTAAAGAGGCTGACGTTGTTCCTCTGCCAAAGCAAAATCCTGTGAAAGACGTCAACAAGCACCTCCGGCCAATATCGCTCACTCCTATACTCTCTAAAATTGCTGAAGAATTCGTAGTCGAGAACCACGTCAAACCAGCCATGTTAAAGAAAATCTGTCCGAACCAGTATGGCTGTATCCCACGATCATCTACGACCCATGCATCAATTAGCATGATTCACACTTGGTCTAAACTGACGGACGGTAATGGAACAACTATCAGAGTGGTACTCTTCGACTCCCGATTTGGGAGTTTTACTCGACCAATTTAATTTACGATCATCGTATCTCGAGCACAGTTGCATCGTGCTTCTCCACACTTTGCCAAATAAAGAAAGCTTCGACAGAGAGACACTCGAGCTACTAATAAAATCACTTGTCTTTAGTAAAATGCTTTACTGTTCATCAGACTCAAAACTTCGCTTGTAAGATCATTACAGACTCCAAGAAATATGATCGGGTAACACCCCTACTACGTGAACTGAACTGCCTCACTGTTCAAGAACAACTGAAATACAGAGACTCTTAGCATTTAAATGCATTAACAACCTGGTACCGCAATACCTGACAGACAAGTTCAAAAGACGCTCAAGTGTCCACTCCAGAAACACTCGGAACATGAACAATCTACAAATTCCTCTCTTCAAAACAGCTGCAGCTCAACGTACATTTTCTTATAGAGGTGCTAAAATCTGGAACAATTTGAACATTGAAGTCAAGCAACAAACATCTATCAGAGGCTTCAAACAAGCTCTGAAAAACTCTATGCAAGAAGATAATTGGCATATATTATGAGAATATTATTGTTATCACTGTAAATTTTATTTCATTACTGTAAATTATTAGGTTATTTTATTACTTTGACTATAAAATTCAGCGATAAAATTCTAGAGAACATGTTTTCTAACATGTTTAATAAATACAAAATATATAAAATATAAAATACACGACGTTTTGATGCTAGCTAACATCATTATCAAGTGATAAGAAAATAAAAATGAGCAAAAATGTAAAAAATGTACATGTATAACAATAGACAAAGAGAAATTATATACAATAAAATGACAACACAATTAAATACTAATAAAAGACTTTGGCCCGAATAGAGTCACTTTGAATATTTAAATTAGGTTTCAGTTTGTTTATGAGTAACATTTCATTTATCAAGCAGTCCCATTTAGATGGACATTTCTTTAAAATAGTAAAATGTTTTAGGCTTAAAGAAGAAATGTCCCCATGTTTTTGTTTTAGATGTTTGGCAATAGATGATGTTTTCAGTTTATGTTCCTCAATGCGTTGGTGTAAATGTCGCGTCGTGTAACCGACGTAATCCACATCACACAGATCACATTTGAAATGATAGACAACGCAGTGTTGATTTACTATTGGTGGTTTTTGTTCTTTATGTTTCAAATCACGTTCGAGTTTTCTACTTGTAAACACGGGTTGAAGTCCAATATCAATCCTTCCTGCTATCTCCAAAATACTCGAAAGACACGTTTATTACTCACTGTATGGCTTCCTGTCCACTAATAACCTTATTTCTAATCAATAGCCAGGTTTTTGGAAGCATCACTCTTAACTTGCCAGTCTGTCCTAATCAAGATAACTGACTACCTGCTTGAAAGTATGGATAAAGGACTAATCTCTGGCCTAGCCCTTATTTATCTATGATCTATTGATCTAAAATTTATCTAGAGGTGTTTCACAGGGCTCTATACTGGGGCCTTTAATGTTTATTGTGTTCAAGAATAACTTTACTTTGTTCTTAAACAACACTCACATTGATCACTACGCTGATGATTCTAACAGCTACGTATCGGCTGCCACAGTTCATGACGTAAAACATAAACTATCTAAATAATTATTACCAATTAACAAATGGTACAATTGAAATAATATGCCTTTAAATCGGAAGAAAAACCCCTTAGAAGGGGGGTGAGTCTGGGAATAAACGATCGTGGATGCTCGTCGGAATTTTTTCAAATCTCATATTTTAAAACCCTAAAAGAGACCAAATCGCTGATTTTAACCCCTAAAAGATACCACGAGCATCCCCGATCGTTTACCACCCACCCCCCCTAAAAAACAAGTCCATGGCTATTGCATTTACACGAAGACTTCCATCTCAATTCAGTGTCACTACCAACGGAACATCCATTGAATCTGTAAGTACCGAACACGCATTTTTGGGGATTGAGCTAGATCAGTCACTGTCCTGGTAGCAAGTCATTGATAAAATTTGCAAGATATTACAGCGTTAAGACATTCTCCAAAGGATCAAAAATTTTCTACCATTACAAGCTAGACTTGAAACCAGAGCCATTCGACAGTTTAGCATATAAAAGAAGGATAGATAAACCGAGAAAGGAATTCATCGTTTTAACGTGAATTCAACTTTTCAGGAAAAACGCGACGAACGAGTTGAAACTATATTTCGTCTTTATTAGCATGATTATGTCTTTGTAATAAAGACGAAATATAGTTTCAACTCGTTCGTCACGTTTTTTCCTGATAATTCACGTTAAAACGATGATTTCATTTCTCGGTTTATCAAGCCAGTTTTTACAACGTCTTTATACTTTCTATAATGGACTATGCATGTGTTGGTCTAAGGGAAATACTAACAAAGAATACACGGATCGAATATTTCGCTTGCAGAAATAGGCAGCCATACTTGTACTAGATGTTAACCATAAAAATCCATCCTTACCACTTTTTTACCCCTTTCATGAGCGTGTTAAGTACCTACACTGTGTTACTGACTATAAGCCTTAACACCAAGCTCCAGAATATCTGTCAAAGATGCTAAATCCTTCTAACAAGGTACATACATGAACCACCAGAGGAGCAAAAAACTTAGCACTTCCAAAAGTAAACACAAACTTTGAAAAAAAAAAACATTTATATTCCTTTCAACTACTGACTGGAGCTCTCTTAGAATTTAATTTTTTTTCTTCTTTCCTGTAATTTTATACTATATATAACATGGTTAAGATGGATATTTGAAATCAGCGTTGACTTGAATATAGTGAGAGTGTTTCAGGAAATGTACATAAACCCACTACTATAGAATGATACAAGTTATGTACTTCATTTAAAAAGGGCATTCCAATCTTTCTAATTCTCCTAAAACAATAAAAATCTAGGATAATGTAGGTGATTGCCAGAGTACATTCCCAACATTTGAAGTTGATTGCTTAGAAGCTGAATATTACGATTTTTTCCGGAAATGATGACAGGTCATACCAAAGAGTTCAAAATATTTGACTCTCGCACAAGAGGTTCATGTACTGGTAGAATTCACACTTGAGATAATTATCAGCTTCTGTAACTAAACCCTTATGACAAGTTTTTTTAAAGTGCTACCAATGCTACAGAAAAGTGGACCATTGCACTACAAAGATAATCAACAGTTTGAAGTTTCACATGGACCGTGGAGAGGGAGGGGCTGCAGCCCCCCAACTTTTTAGCACTAAAGAATAGAAATACAAGTAATCCAAATAATAATTATCCTCAAAAGTTTTTTTTTCTTCTTTTTTATTATATTTTTTTAATATCATCATTTTTTTATGTGGATGCATGCTGTGGGTGATTTGTTCTTTGCGACCCAAAAAAAAAAAGTTATTTGGCTGTCAGCCAACCCAACCCCCCCCCCCCCTCCCCCCCCACTTTTCAACATACTCCGCGGTTCCTGCTTCATGAGCACTGTACCAAACATTTATTAACTGCAGCTTTGCCTAATGACTCACAGAAAACAATCCTTAAAAACTGTGAACTCAATCCATAACAAAACGCTTCCCACCAGAGATATTTGATTTAAATTTCCCATCAAAACTTATAGTCCAGTCATCCAGTGAAAATTGGGGGGGGGGGGGGGGGGGTTGGGGTTGGATCAAATTGCAAAAGAATTTTTGACACTGCAGTTTGAACAGTTATGGTAAGCTAAACAACATACTAAAAGTCCCAAAAAATCCCTATGGTGAAACATCCTCAAAAACGGATTTGAAAATTGCAAAAATTACACGGGAAGCCCAATTCGAGCAAAATTATGAATTTAATTAAAATAAAGCCAAATTTCGTCAAGAACTGTACTATGATATGTAATATAGTGTAAATGACCTCAATAAGCAAGGTAAGATTGTTTGTGTTGATACAAGACAGTCAGTAATGTTGATTTTTATTTAAATATGTTGTATTCATACACAGGAAGCCCAATTGTGAAAAAATATATGCTAAATGAAATATAGTTATTGTAAATGTCTCAAAGTAATGTAATCTAGCCTTCTGTCATTATTGAACGCTAATAATCTATAAAGCAAAGACTCTGATAAAACAGGACTAAATTTAACACTGACATGACGTGTTTCTTCATATAATTAAAGGAATGCCTTGTACATTTGGTCACTTTACTGGGAATTGTGGAAGTCTCGAAATAGATTTGACATTCATGTATGAGATCGAAGCTCTTTTAACTTTCTTAGTCTTTTTTATTGAACTATATTGTAGAAGCCTTTCTCCAGCAATAGTTAAGTCCGCTTTACCCATTCAAACTGGTTAGTTTGAATGGGAAACAAACCCTGATGTGTCACGCAATATTCGTTCAAAATATCGGACCAGGCTATTACTCTGGCAGATAAAGCGTGCGTTTCACAGTTTTGTTCTAGTTGTAATGAGAAATATGTCACGAGGACATTTTACGAGTTTTCATAATCATTTTAGTTTGAATAGGAGAAATAGTTTTGTTAATTTCTTATTATCATCAAGATAAAATTACATTGAGTAAGGTTTGCAATGGAATAGCTTTTCACGTTTACTGTCAATCGGTTTATTTTGCTGTCAAGTAATTTGAGCATTTTATGATATGAACTAAATTAAATGATTGGTGATTTGTGATGAGCTTCGTTGACGGCACTAAGTCTAGAGTGCGGACAAGTAAATGACAAATCGTTCAGAATCAACACGTAGCTTGCTTACACCTGCTATTTGTTTGTTTTGGTGTTGTTCTACTTTCAGTTAATGCGAAATTGACGCGAACCTTTCTCATCTTGTTTCGTATTCTCTACCTTTAGTATTATAACTAAACAGTTGTTACAGATGAGGCTTAGTTGTGTCTCAGTTTGTAGCGTATTCTGTTAAGTTCTTCCTTAAGAACTAAGGCGTTAAAAGACCGCACCTATATTAATGTATGCTTACGCTATGAACATCTTAGCCAATCACAACTCAGCTTTATCTGTCATTTTCGTGGGATAACATTTGTAAAAAATGGTATAAATATGTCATATCTCCTTGTACTAGTGCGAACTATCTTAGGAGAATAAATATTGAAGTATAAGTTGTGTTAGTTAGTGAAGATATGGTAGGAGAATATAGTAGGAAAGTAAGTTAGAGAACAGAAGAGTTAACGATTTTATTAGAAGAGCAGAAGACCAACGCTAATAAAGACTAGTTCCCTTGAACAACCAAGACCAAAATCTTGTTGTTACAAATATATGAGAATTCCAACAAAACTGTTTGAGTATGAATTGCGCAGCTACCCATCTGCATTTTTTGACACTTTTCTTCTGACAAAACTGTTAGACAAATCCGCATTGGCAAATACCTTTGGGATCATGTGCCTCAGACACACTCTCCATGACCAAACCTATGAGTTTGTATTAGATGTCAGTGCTCTTCTTCATCGTTGGGCATGTCCTAGTGGATTAACCTAATAAATCAATTTCTGATCTCTACATACAGTATGTCTAGTACAGATATTCTGAGAAGGTAACAGTGGTATGGAGGGTATGAGGATGGTCCAAGCACAAAAGACTGTGCGCACAAGATGTACAGAGGTAAATCCTCATTTAAAGCACATCCCATGATAACTATTTTTTAAGCCAGAACAAAAGGCAAGGTCTAAGAAAAGAGCAAAAATCTGAAACACACTGAAAGTACGTACCTAAAAGCATTTTGTTGCTACATGCAACAATGACATTAGTAAAGGCGTGTCACGGAAAAAGTTCCAAAAAAAGATACGAACGTGCGACATCATGCGCTGGTGTTTGATTGTGATGGGAAAACAATAAGAAGAGAAATTACGTTTCTTTAAAACATCCAAAGTGAGACCACCCTCAGCAATTTGTGACAAACGATGTTTTATCCTCACATGTCAAAGCCGTAACTCGTCCACCAACAACAGTAGCTGCTGCCTTGTACAGCATGAGCGGATATTAACAACAAGCTACCGCACGTCAAAACTAGTCTTCCTGCTGCTCATAAGTCAATCCTGAAGGTAATAAGATACAACTGCAAGTCAGGTTGTTCTACAAACCGACATACATGCTACCACTACAACCTTGACTGTACTGCTGCTTTTGGAGACAACTGCACAAATTCAACTGGACAGGGAGAATTGGTTGGGGTTCTCATCGGAATTTTTTTTAAAACACATGTACCCCTACAAGTTACTGAACGTTTTTCAAAAGGGCGTGGCTTCACAAAATTTTTCATCTCTAAAAGATACCAAAATTATGAGTTTCAGTGTCTAGCCCCTTAAACATGCCAAAAAGTGAGGCTTTGGCATATCTCATATTTTAAACCCTAAAAGAGACCAAAGCGCTGATTTTTACTCTTAAATATAAAATACGACGGACATTCCCAATCGTTTACTCCCGGAGTCTCCCCCCCCCCCCCTGAGAAATTCAACAAGACCAAAAGAACTTTAATGGAATGGACTAGCTTACCCCAGTGAAATGAAAGAATCATTGATAACAATATAGATAAAAGCAATTTGTTGTATATTGAGAAAGACAAAAATCAGATACTGTATTTCTGTAATAACATTTTGTAACATCCCGATTCCCGTGAAAAATCTAAAATTTCCTTTTCTACAAAAAAAAATTCCATATTGTACACACATTTGTAAAATTGTATTGCTATTTTCACTATTAAATAGCGCAGAACTATTATTGAAATAGTCACCGCGCCACTTTATTTGCAATTTGCAATAGTTATAGATCTGAACGATTTTGCTCCAGTTGGGCTTCCTGTGTAAAAAGACAAATATTTTTAAAAATAAAAATCAACATTACTGACTACCTTGTATACATATAAACAATCTTACCTTGCTTATTGAGGTCATTTACACTACATTACTTATCAAAGTGCAGTTTTTGACGTAATTTGGCTTTATTTTAATTAAATTCATAATTTTGGTCGAATTGGGCTTCCTGTGTAATTACTCGTGCCCGGGCTCTTAGGCCGAGGGCACGAGTATTAAATTAGGTTCAGTTTTTTTTTGATTCCAAGTCGAAAGTCTATGCAAGTTCAGACAAGCCTGAATTGCCTATGTCATTGTCCAACATCACCCTCCCTATCCTAGTTTATATCTAACCTCCCCCTCCCCATCCATTAACCTTACACGTGTGGTGAGAACTCAGACTTTATCCCTCTGCGATTTTTTTCAGCGAAACGTGTGGGAATATTATAATTTCTAATTCCAAAAAAAAAAAATAATAAAGCGTCGTATCAGTTTTTTTGTTTATATAAGAAATTACGATATTTAGACTCTATTCTCTTTTTTGTGCGGTCGTTTGCAAAAAATACCCCTTTTCAGTTTGTTTATTTTTTTAAACATGCACATGCGCAATGTCATGCGTTATTCCAAATATCGACAAAACAAACTACAAAATAGTATAAATTGCAGTAACCTGTTCACAAATAAGAGATCTAACTAGCAGTATATTCATAGGTTCGATTTTAGTAGCATTTGTTTTGTTTACACGACGTTTGTTCCCTACGTTACTCGTCGAGAATCAGTTGTGACTAGGCGTTCCTTTCTGTCAGAAGAAGAGGGAAGAAGATTGGTAGTTAGTAATCAACCACGAGGGATTTTTCATCGATCTGGCTTGTTCGAATTGTTTTTGCGGGCGATGAAAGTAAATCAAACCATGATAATACCCCTTCCCAATGTAAGGGAGCTCTTTTAGGAGCTAAAAGACGAAGAGAACAGCAAAAATGTGGTCGCTACTCCTTCCATTCTTGAGGAAACTGCCCTGGCAGTGAAAAACGAAGAGACCAACATGGTCGCCACTCCTGTCTTAGCATCAAATTAACGGAATTAACGAAGAGAGTGACAGTATACTCGATCTGATAAAGTTAAAATAAGCAAAAATTGTATAAGAAATCTGCTAGAGATAATTGCATGTTGTTGATTCGTGACTGGATATATAAGGTAACTCTTTTTTGCTGTTATTAGTATATTCGGTAGTGTTGAATGTAAGAAAATTTAATATATTAAAATACCTTGCAAAATGTTTGTAAAAATAAAATCCATATTGTTGTAAAACATAAACTCAGTTTTTGCGTGAATTACATTTTTTATTATTTTACCCTTGTTATGTCATTTTCACTGTCAAGTTGTTGATTTTTTTTGTTTTAATTCTTATGTTTAAAATGTTTAAATATGAATTATGGAGTCCATGTACATGCGATCAAATGTACAGTTTGATATGTGTTTGTCAGTAACTGGACATATGGGATATATTGGCCTTATTTTTATGGGCTATATTCAAAGAAATTCCTAAAACCGGGAATGGAATGAGGGATAAGAATTACATCAAGGCAGTAGGTTAACATGATTACCGAAGAAATAAAAATAAAATGACTTTCCTTCCTTTTCAACTTTTTTTGTTTTGTTTTGTTTTGTCTTGTTTTTTTGTTTCTTGTTTTTTCTTCTTCAGTTTTTTAAGAAACCTCCGTTCTTGGGCACGAGTAAACCCTGAATTCAGGGTCTAGTTTTTTGCAAATTTTCAAATCGGTTTTTGAGGATGTTCCACCATAGTTAATAGAGGGGAATGGTTAGGAAGCCCGGCAAACTTCAAAGAGACAACTCTTTGTTATGATTTATGCTTGGTCACGTGGTTCTGAAGGTGCACACAATCAGCAGTCTGTCTAAAGCAACAAGGGAGTCCTATGACAACAAACTATATTCTACGTCGATTTTAATGACTTATGTTGTTTTTAGGAAAGTTTTAAGTAGTCAGAGTTTTAATGAACCATGTCAGGTCGTAATTGTGAGGTATTTGGTTGTGGTTCATGTCGAAGAACGAAAGGAATTGGCACACGAAAGTTCCCTTCGCCCGCTGTCAACGAGAAGCATAGGAAATAGCGCGAAGATTGGCTGTAAAAGTCAAGAAAGACATGAGACTAACTATGGTATGATATTATAGGAGTGTAAAGGGAGGGGAGTATAAAACCTCAAGACCGCACACAAAAAGTGAAAACCGGTTAAGGCAAAAAATATTCTCAAAGATTAAAAATACTTTTCGGGCGCTATAAAAACGACGAAAATATACATTATGTATCTCAGTGCTTTACATTGACTGTAGAGCGTTTACTAAATTTGACTGATCGCGAGTTATGAAGCTTTCGTGCGCTTTAAAAAATTATATATTATAATGTTTCACATTGACTGTAGAACGTTTTGTTTTGACTGTAGATGGTGAGTCATCAAGTTACGGGCGCTTTAAAAACGACGAAATTATACATTATGTATTATAATGTTTTACATTGATTGTAGAGCGTTTATTTTTGATTGTAGATTGCGAGTTATGAAGATTTCAGCGCTTTAAAAACGACGAAAATTTACATGCATTATATTGTTTTACATTGACAGTAGAGCGTTTAGTTTTGACTGTAGAGCGTTTAGTTTTGACTGTAGATCTAGGTCGCGAGTTATGAAGATTTCGGGGGCTTTAAAAACGACGAAAATATACATTTACTGGTATTATAATGTTTTACATTGATTGTAGAGCGTTTATTTTCTATTCTAGAATGGAAGTTAAGAAGTTTTCGGCCGCTTTAAAAACGACTAAAATCACAATGTTTTAGTTTGAGTTCAGAGCGTTTTATCAATTTTCGAGGCTCTAAGATCGCCAGTTATGAAGATTTCGATCGGGCGCTTTAAAAACGACGAAAATATACATTTACTGGAATTATAATGTTTTACATTGATTGTAGAGCGTTTATTTTCTATTGTAGAACACAAGTTAAGAAGTTTTCGGGCGCTTTTAAAACGACTAAAATCACAATGTTTTTTATCAATTTTCGAGGCTCTAAAAACGAAGAAAACTAATAATAACGTTTTAGTTTTAGTTCGACTAAGACCCTGAAATGGCAAGCAGGAATTCTGTTTAGTTTTGGTATGAGAAATTTTTGATTTTTAGTTAATGAGTAGAAATTTCACGAATCGACACGATTCGTAAAAGCACTTTACGAATCGTACGAATCGACTCGATTCCTACGAATCGAGAGGGGGTCTGTCTTGATGGCGAAGTAAATTTATTCAAAGATAAAGGAATCCCAATCTGCCAAAAACAATTAGCAAAGGAATACCGATATGTTCTTGATATATCAATCTATGCATAAACTATTCATATATTAATATCTTATGCATTTAAATTAGTTTTGCGAATCAACAGAAAGGTTTACGAATCGAGACGATTCGTATTGATTCGTGTGTGTTGGACATGTATGGTCTTCCGGTTTACAGACTAAAACACTCCCAACTGAACTAACCTGCCAATTAATAGAACAATTTGTGCTAACTGCACTACAAAAATGAGTAAGCAAAGCATTTTCGTAGTTGTAGTATATGACGTCATAATGTAATCGCCTCTTTCACATGTAATACGTATACAGTTTTATGAAGCTAATGTATGGAATGTTTTAGTGTGTATGATCATCCGTCCGTACAAAATTCTGAAATAACCTTTAATTCTTATAATAGAGACACAAGATGAAGGTCAATACCTTTCCAGATAGAAGAAAGCCCTATCATGAGAGTATGTCAAGACTGCATTGTTAGTATTTTTTTAGATGTGCAATGTTCTCTGGAAGCGATGATAGTGCTGTCTCGCACGCATCAGAGAATGATTTACGTGGTGACACAACTTTGATAAAAGCTATATTTAATTGCAACAATCAACTTGCATTCCAGCTTATTGCTGCTGGTAAGAATATAAATGTTAAAGACGCCGAGGGACGTACAGCGTTCGTTTATGCTGTGAAAAACAATATGACAGAGATCGTTAAAGAGTTACTGCCAACATGTGATGATGTCAATGTGTCTGATAAATATGGAGATAGTGCTTTTTTATTGGCAGTGTGTAATAACAATAAAGATATGGTAAAACTGTTGATTGATAACGGTGCTGATACCAATGTATGTGGTAGCCGTGGAAACCCTGCCTTGATATATGCGGTGATTATTGACAACCAAGAGATGGCAAAACTGTTGATTGATAACGGTGCTGATACCAATGGACGTAATAGCGATGGAGACCCTGCCTTAATATTTGCAGTGATTATTGACAACCAAGAGATGGCAAAACTGTTGATTGATAACGGTGCTGATATCAATGCATGTGATAGCTATGGACACCCTCCCTTAATATTTGCAGTGATTAATGACTACCAAGAGATGGCAAAACTGTTGATTGATAACGGTGCTGATATCAATGCATGTGATGGTGATCGAGACCCTGCCTTAATACGTGCAGTGTGTAAAAACAACAAAGAGATGGCAAAACTGTTGATTGATAACGGTGCTGATACCAATGTATGTGATGGCGATCGAGTCCCTGCCTTAATACGTGCAGTGATTAATGACAACCAAGAGATGGCAAAACTGTTGATTGATAACGGTGCTGATATCAATGGACGTGATAGCGATCGAGACCCTGCCTTAATACGTGCAATGATTAATGACAACCAAGAGATGGCAAAACTGTTGATTGATAACGGTGCTGATATCAATGCATGTGATGGTGATCGAGACCCTGCCTTAATACGTGCAGTGTGTAAAAACAACAAAGAGATGGCAAAACTGTTGATTGATAACGGTGCTGATATCAATGGACGTGATAGCGATCGAGACCCTGCCTTAATACGTGCAATGATTAATGACAACCAAGAGATGGCAAAACTGTTGATTGATAACGGTGCTGATATCAATGCATGTGATGGTGATCGAGACCCTGCCTTAATACGTGCAGTGTGTAAAAACAACAAAGAGATGGCAAAACTGTTGATTGATAACGGTGCTGATACCAATGTATGTGATGGCGATCGAGTCCCTGCCTTAATACGTGCAGTGATTAGAGACAACCAAGAGATGGCAAAACTGTTGATTGATAACGGTGCTGATATCAATGCATGTGATGGTGATCGAGACCCTGCCTTAATACGTGCAGTGTGTAAAAACAACAAAGAGATGGCAAAACTGTTGATTGATAACGGTGCTGATACCAATGTATGTGATGGCGATCGAGTCCCTGCCTTAATACGTGCAGTGATTAATGACAACCAAGAGATGGCAAAACTGTTGATTGATAACGGTGCTGATATCAATGGACGTGATAGCGATCGAGACCCTGCCTTAATACGTGCAATGATTAATGACAACCAAGAGATGGCAAAACTGTTGATTGATAACGGTGCTGATATCAATGCATGTGATGGTGATCGAGACCCTGCCTTAATACGTGCAGTGTGTAAAAACAACAAAGAGATGGCAAAACTGTTGATTGATAACGGTGCTGATACCAATGTATGTGATAGCGATCGAGACCCTGCCTTAATATTTGCAGTGATTAATGACAACCAAGAGATGGCAAAACTGTTGATTGATAACGGTGCTGATACCAATGTATGTGATAGCGATGGAGACCCTGCCTTTATAAGTGCCGTGATTAATGACAACCAACAGATGGCAAAACTGTTGATTGATAACGGTGCTGATACCAATCTATGTGATATCTTTGTACACCCTGCCTTAATGCGTGCAGTGTTTAATGACAACCAAGAGATGGCAAAACTGTTGATTGATAACGGTGCTGATACCAATGTATGTGATAGCTATGGACGCCCTGCCTTAATACGTGCAGTGTTTAATGACAACCAAGAGATGGCAAAACTGTTGATTGATAACGGTGCTGATACCAATGTATGTGATAGCGATGGAGACCCTGCCTTTATAAGTGCCGTGATTAATGACAACCAAGAGATGGCAAAACTGTTGATTGATAACGGTGCTGATATCAATGTATGTGATATCTTTGGACACCCTGCCTTAATATTTGCAGTGATTAGAGACAACCAAGAGATGGCAAAACTGTTGATTGATAACGGTGCTGATATCAATGTATGTGATAGCGATGGAGACCCTGCCTTAATACGTGCAGCGATTAATGACTACCAAGAGATGGCAAAACTGTTGATTGATAACGGTGCTGATATCAATGCATGTGATGGTGATCGAGACCCTGCCTTAATACGTGCAGTGTGTAAAAACAACAAAGAGATGGCAAAACTGTTGATTGATAACGGTGCTGATACCAATGTATGTGATAGCGATCGAGACCCTGCCTTAATATTTGCAGTGATTAATGACAACCAAGAGATGGCAAAACTGTTGATTGATAACGGTGCTGATACCAATGTATGTGATAGCGATGGAGACCCTGCCTTTATAAGTGCCGTGATTAATGACAACCAACAGATGGCAAAACTGTTGATTGATAACGGTGCTGATACCAATCTATGTGATATCTTTGGACACCCTGCCTTAATGCGTGCAGTGTTTAATGACAACCAAGAGATGGCAAAACTGTTGATTGATAACGGTGCTGATACCAATGTATGTGATAGCTATGGACACCCTGCCTTAATACGTGCAGTGTTTAATGACAACCAAGAGATGGCAAAACTGTTGATTGATAACGGTGCTGATATCAATGCACGTGATAGCGATCGAGGCCCTGCCTTACCAATTGTAGTGGTTAGAGACAACCAAGATATTATAAAACTGTTGATTGATAATGACGCTGTTATCAATATGTCAAAGAAATTTGGGGAAAATGCCCTATTTTTAGCAGCCAGAAATAATAACGAAGAAATGGTCAAGCTGTTGCTTGAAAATGGGATAGATGTCAATGCACATGATAAGTCTGGACAGTCCGCTCTCTTTTTTGCTGCAGGGAGTAGTAATTTCATAGTTTCTCTGTTAAATGACGCTGGTGTTAAAATCGATGCTCGAGACAACAATGGAGAAACAGCTTTATTCTATGCTATAAGACATGGTAATATGGATGTTATTAAGACGCTTATTGATAGAAATGCCTCCTTAAGAGTAAGGAATGACAAGGGCAGAACACCGTTATTTTATGCAATTGATGCAACAGACCCTTTACGTACATTTTGTCTTCTCATTTTGAAAGGAGCAAAGTTGAGAGATACTGACAGTAAGCATTTTAGTGTTTTGACGTATTATATAGAGCGTATCTGTCGGCGTGAGCTGAATGATAACGATTCTAAAATACTTGATGTATTCGCAAAGGATGGACAAACAAACACGATATTCAATGCTGTAATTAACGTATTATACTGCAAACTTCCACTTTTTTCCAATGACTGTGAAATGGAATTTGAATTTCTGTCAAATGGAATATCATTGTTAAGAAAATATGTCGGTACATACCAACAGGAAATGGTAAATAAGCTATGCCAGGTATTTGACGCTAGGCCTCACCCTGATAAGATTCCAAATATGCTTGGAATCTTGCTAAATCTTGGTGCAGATTGCAACACTGTCGATTCAGACGGCAATACTGCTCTTCATAATGTAGTTGCAGTTCCAGTTAATGGTTCTTCAGAGGTATCAATCAAAAGTACAATCAGCAAATTAGAGCAACAAGGATTACTGTATGATGTCAGAAACTTTAACGACCACACACCAATCTTGCATGCTCTTTTTGTTTGGGACTGGGATCATGACGATGCAGTGTGGCTTAATTTCGAAAAAACAAAGGTCATTTGTGAGAGTTTGCTTGATTACGTTTCGCGTGTCAATGAAACAGCAAGTAATGGCGAGTCTGTTTTTCATCTACTTCTAAAACTATTTGCAAGAATAATGGTTTTGGATGATCGTAATATACAAGCGGAGGTGCTACAACACATGGTTGCACTTTTCAAAAGCTTCTGCCCACCTCACATCAACTATGGAGTTTCTGTAAACATTCCCAATAAAAATTTGCAAACTCCTCTTCATCTTTGGGCTCTTCTCTCTATTCAGCCGTTTGACCGCTATGAAGACAAAATAACAGGGGATCTAACGTTTGAAGGAGTTCTCAGAGAAATATTTGGTCATCTCAAAACTTGTGGAATTAAGTTAAATGTGACAGATGCTGGAGATAGGACGCCAATGCACTGCTGTGCGACTTGGAACGCTATGAAGTGTTTAGTTCAAGAAGAAGCGAAGCGACATTATCTCGACTCTAACGGAAGACATCCCCTCCTGGCCGCTGCTCACAACAAAATCTTCCAGATAAAAAGGGGGTACTTTTTTCCAGATCTCACGATTGAGCCCAAAGCGTTTTTCCAAATGTGTGTTGAGATGGATCTTGATCTGTGGGCTTGCGATCACGATGGTATTTCAATTTTAAGTTTGTTGTTATCGTCTGACTCATTTATACTCGCTAAAGCTTTAGTGGAAGTTGCTAGTTCGTTAAAGCTGGTAGTTTTGAATCAACTTTTGCTAACTGTTTGCCAAGACCAAGCTACAAAAAACTTCTGGAAGAGTTCTTTGGTAGAGAAAATGTTACACAGCACGCTACCTGACAAGTTTAATCTTTGCTCAGCTCTTCATAGCTGCTGCCTTAATATCAAGAGATTGTGTGACAAAGGGGAGCTGGAGCTCCGAAAGGAGAAAGAGAATGACGGGTACGAACCACCTATAAAGAGATTAAAAAGAGACACGTCAAGCAGAACAGACGAAGGAAAATCGTTCTCGTCACCAGTATCTGTCCATGTCGATATTGCTCTCCAACTCCTACCATTACATAGCGCCAGTTGTGAGTGTTGGATTGAGTTAAGCTCGAGCTTTCCAGAATTTAATATTTTACTGGAGGAAGTTGACCACGAAAGCGTTCCGATAAGAATTCCGTGGTCATCGCGGTCTGAGACGCACAAAGAAAAGCTCAACCAAGTAGCAAGAGGACAGAATATAGTCTCTATAAATTCATTCTGGTATCATGGATATCCAATTGGAAACGGTGCATTTGGTCACGTGTTTGCTGGAATCAGCGAGAAGGACGGGAGAGAGATTGCCATCAAGAAAATTGAAAAACTTCGTATGGAACGGCCGGAAGACAAACGGGAGATAAAAAGTCTAATAACTTTAGCATACTGTCCATGGGTTGTTCAGTACATCTCTTTTGATGAAACTAATAAGGACTTTACATATATTGTTTTAGAACTTATGGAAGGACATCTTGACGACTATTTTGAAAGCTCTTTATACCATCCAGATCAGGGTATTTTCCTTTGTAGAGATTTGGTTATGGGATTAAAGTATTTACATGATCAGAAACCAGGCGGAATTCTTCACCGTGATCTCAAGCCAAGCAACATTCTTTACAAAGGTCATCCAAAGCTTTGTCTGAAGATTGCTGATTTTGGTCTTAGCAGGTCACTAACTACTGCTGATACTACTGTGCTTGGAAAAAATGCTGGCACTCGATGTTGGATTGCACCTGAAGTAATCAAGTCAATTAACTATCAACACACCAAGGAATCTGACAACTACTCATGTGGACTTCTAATACACTATATTCTCTCACCACAGAAACATCCATTCAGCCCTGCGGATTGTTCCAACAAGAGTACAGCAACTATCAATCTAGAACTGCAGAACAACATGATAAACAACACGATGGAAGGGTGGGATGTCAAGATTTCTCCAGAGGCGACAGATCTGATCAAAGATCTGTTATCATGGGAACCAAATGAACGACCCTCTGCTGCCGACTCGTTGGTACATCCCATGTTTTGGAGCAACGACAAGAAGATGGAGTTTCTTTGTAAATTTTCAGAACAGCCTAGGGAGAAACGCGTCACACAGGATATAAAAAGGAAGTCCAAAATAATTGTAGATTATGACACATGGGTTGATGATAACTACCAGAAAATGTCTGATATCTACACGAAATTAACGGAGAAAAGAGAATACGACACTCGCTCAGTACAGGACTTAATTGCTTTTATAAGAAACGCAAGAGCCCATGAGCATAGTCTAGGAACTAAGCTGAGAAGTGCGATTCTCAAAAAGCATGTTTTTCTAAAGAACTTCCCGCACCTTGTAATAGAAGTTTATAAGACTGTCATCGAAAACAGATGGAATGACAAGATATCTATCAAACAAATCATGTCAAGAGAAGATCTCTAGATGGATGTAAGTTTATTTTTTAAGAAACTGTTTTAGTTTGTATTGTTATTTTTGCCTTCTTTTACTAGTCATCTTAACAATTCATTCATATGTTATTTCATGCAATAATTCATTTATTCATACATTCATTCATTCATTCATTCATTCACTCATTCACTCATTCATTCATACATTTATCATTCATTCATTCATTCATTCATTCATTCATACATACACACATTCATACATTCATTCATTCATTCATCAATTATTTACTGTATGAACCGTGCTTTCACTAATTGTACTGCGTAAATCTATTTCAAATTACGTTGTCGTAGAGAATGACGAATGTCGGGTGTTCGAATGTTGGTTGTTCAAAGCTGACACCAAAACTAAAACATTGAAAAACGGCAAGGTATTATAATGAAATCAAAGCAGTTCAAAAAAGGTGTTCTACGAAAACATTTCAGTGCAGAAATTTGCACACGACATCTGTCATTCTCTCCGTCAACGCTTTTTCAAATTAGGGGCTGTTTATATGGAGTGAGCCAGCCCGGTTTAGCGGGCTGGTTTCTTTTGTGTTCAAACTATCAGAGCGTAAAAACAAAAACAGCCCGCTTAACCGGACTGGCTCGCCTCATATAAACAGGCCCTTAATGTATATGTTCTTTTGCTTGTTAAACAGCGTTCCCGTAGTTGTACCAACCCTGCATGAGATGAACCAACAACTTTGGGACGAACGAATCGACGATGTACATACCTATAATCATTTTTAGCAGAATAAACCTGAAGAAACCTGCTAATGTCAAAGAAAACTACATGTAACGTGCATAAGCCGTAGATATTCCAAATGCACTTAACATTTTAATTCTTGGTGAATGCCATAAAACTGTGTCGTCTTCTGGTCAAGTTGACGTTGGATGTCGCATTTATAAGGTAAACAATGTTTCTAGCTCGTTTTGATGTTCAATACCATACGTGGGCAAATAGCCATAAATATCTTGGGACTGATGTCACAATTTTTGACTACATAGTACTAAGTGGCTAGCTCAACAAGGGACGGACCATTATTTGAGGGGTGGGAGGGAGGGGGGGATGGGCAAATACAAAAAAAATAGAGCAAAGCCTTAAACATAAAAAAAATCGTGCACTGCAGATGTGCTAAAAATGCCAAACATGATGGAAAAAGATAGACTACACAGCCATTGTACTGAAAAAAATATCCTGCAAACAAAACTTGCCCTCCCCTTTCAAATATCTAATAAACCATCCCTAAGAATCTGGTGACAGATTGCGTAGGTTGTTAAAACAAATCCTTAAATAATGACTTTTCAGAAAATAGCTCCTGGTCTGCAGATTCTATTGTTTAATTCTTTTCGGTATAAAAATTTAATTTTGTTTCGGTTTCGTTGTTGCGTTCTTAAAATTATCAAGCTTAGTATCCACGAGGTCTTTGTTTTATATATAGAATAAACAAGAGGGATTTGTGTTAAGATGACTAACAGAATCCATTCGGAGAGATTTTATTGGTTCCTACACATAACGGGTTACAATTGGTATCTCGAAAAATGCTGAAATCGGCGAATTTTGAACCGTGATCTCTAAGTTGACTTGAATGCGTTTTTTTATGAGACTCCGATTCTGTTTTTTTTTATTTGTTTTTGAGTTGAAACATGTGAAGTGGATTGTCTTAGTTGTTCATCGTGATTTTTTTCACATATTTACAGAAAGAGAGTGTCTTCTGTCTGCAAGTGTCTCCATTGCTTTTAAAGGCCGGTACACACTAGGCGACAAGTCGCAGCGACTTGTCGTCACGACATGTTGCCTCACGGTGCATTGGTTCAATATTTGTCGCCAATACATCTGATTTTGTCGCTGCGACAATTTCCGCCAAAAATACCTAGTACACACGGGTGGAAATTGTCGCTACGACCTATCGCGGGAACAAGTCGCTGCGACATGTCGCCTAGTGTGTGCCGGCCTTAGTGCTTATCATAGCTTTCATATTAATTATAAATAGCGTATATAGAATTTAAACATTAAAGTTGTGCAATAATTCTCGCTAGTTAGCAGTACATAGCAAAAGAAAAAAATACTAGAGTGCACGCACTAAAAGTGTGCAACATAAATACCGCTAAATAGTGCTATTTTATGCTAAATCTATTGTTTTCTGTTGTTTAATTAGTGCTATTCACTACTAAATAGTGACAACTGTTGCACACTTTTAGTGCGTGCACTCTATTAGTCGATACGATAGTACTATTTAGTGGTATTTAGTGTGTGCATTCTAATATCGGCTATACACTGTAACTACAGATAAGTTAACCAGGCTATAGAAAATTTAATATTAAAATATACGAGCTTCACGTAAATAGATTTACAAAACCAGAATATAAGTTGAGAGAAGATGGGATAGTAAAATAAAAGAGGACTTAATGAGAATATTTAACGTTGGATCAAGTATGATAAAAATCAAACTAAATCGCATAAGTGTTAATAAATATTTCGTATAAAAATATCGTTCGTTTACTGGCGAAAATAATTGATTGCAAACTATAGGACACTAGATTGTTGAAGTAAAACTCAAATGAAAAACAAATGAGAAGAACACTAAGAATAAATGGGTACATTTAATAACCATTTTCATGCTTTAAAATCATTTTATTGTCAAAACGTCATGCACAATACAAAATTGCGTAATCTGATTGGTTCTCTCGATGGACTCTTCAATGCAGAGTCTTATTTCATTATTTAAATTGCTTTCATCATCGTGACGATCATTCAATTTATTGCACTCATTACCCACGGTTCAAACCATTATGTAATATATAAAATATGAGCAGCTGCGTTGTAAACCTCATAAAGATGAGTTGCTCAATTTTTATATTGCTTAAGGTTGGTGCCTATTATTGTCATTGCGCATCGAGTACTGCACATGCTGCTGACGAAGTTTGAAAAACAAACACTTTCAAAGGCCGATCGTTTTGTGTTAAAAAACGTCCAGAAACAAGCTAATTTAGTAATCAATTAACTCCCATAAATCTTTTCCTCAAAGAAGAACATTTAATCTTTGCAAAACTGACCTGAAAATGCACTTTTGTTTAAAAAACAGCTTCAAAAACGACTGTTATGCCAATCAAACTTCCGACAATCTTTCCCCGGGCGCCATCTTGAAAATCTCCCAAAATGCACTGTTACTTCCTCTACTGTCTAGGGAGGGGTAGGGACTTTTGGGCATTTTTGCAAATTTTGGTAAAATTTTGTGCTTTTAAAACGATTATCTTGTGATAAGAAATCTTTCATATGGTGAGTTTTTTGAAAATTTAAAATTGAAAGATCATAGAAATATTGGTGATTTCTTTTAGGGTAGCTAATTTGAGAATGTTAATATTCATGCGTTCAACTGCTCTCGAAAAAATATATTTTTAATTTTCTTACCTTTAAAGACATTTATCTACAAGAATATTATGTGTGTTATGATTTAAGAGATATTTCCTTTAGAAATTAAAATTATATGACAATTTATGATTTTTTTCCCTTTCAGTTACAAATTGTCTAATTTGTAATATTTGATGACGTATAACTCATTAAAATGCGCGGTGACCCCAATTTTTTTCTTTTGAACTATCAAGTGCTGAACTAGTTCTTTACAGATAGAAAGGAATTTCGTGAAATTTTTTAATTAGTCATCACCAACCTTAAAAAAATCATTTCATAAATCATATTTAGCTGAGATATGGAACAACAAACTTGTCCCCTTCCCCTAGTGAATAACTTGCGTTTCTTTAAATAATTGACGTTTGACGTAGCTCCATGACTTCATTTCATGATCAGCTAACTTCGATCCCGTACACCCGTATCCGGATATTTTCGACAACTGATTTTTTTCTCCAATTGAAGACGCAAATACGTTGCTTTAGAAATATAAGAAATAGTCATTGTATTCAAAATCCTTGATTCGGATTGCCGGCCGTTGACGTGGATACGATGAGCAAGCTTTTTAAAAATATCCGCTTTCAGATGCGCCATTAGGTCTGGATACGTGTAAACGGGGCCTTTGTGAATGGTTTGTCTGTATCGATTTAGATATTCACCACTATCAATGAACTTGATGGGCTACCTGTGTTTATACGCTTCCAATATATGCGTGATTCTCAGAATTTACGAAGCTAGCGTGTCACTTCCAGCTGCATTACGCCCTTATAGTGATGCTGAAAAAGAGCAAGAAAACCACGGAGCTGGTTCAATAAGCAACAATGAAACGACTACAAAATGGCTGCTTTATCGTTCTCTTTTTCTCGCTGCAATTTTTTGTTTGGACATTGCAAGGTAATCTTAATCCATGTCAAATGAAAGCTTGCTACTTGTTGCTTGTTAGTTGTAGTACAACTACGTACAGGTTGACTAGCCTTTGAATTAATGTAAGCAGCAGTTAAATATATAAAGGGTGTGAATGGTTTTGATCAGGTAACATAAGGACCGACTTAAGCGAAACGCCATAATCATTTTTCTTAGAAAGATATTTAATTTTAAAGAGAATTTATCGCTGAATTGAAAAATGGAAAGAAACGTCCATTGTCCCGTGCTCACTTTTGAGAATTTTGACTAGAACGTTTTTGACTTTTTTTTGTTGTAAAAAATGGCGAAATATGTATTTTTGGACAAAAGCATTATGTACTCAAAAAACAATAGAGCTATTGTAATTTTCACCAGGATATTGGTTTAGACATATATGAGAAAATGAACTATGTACGGTTTAAAAATTGGTTCAAATTTACAGTTATGTTTTTGTCAGACTTAAAATGGCTTCCAAAAGTGAAAACGTACCATCGCATCTTTATATTGAAAAGTCATCCAAAATTTTTCAAATCTCGTCAAAAAGAGCGAGTATTTGAGCGCGGGCACAGGTTTAAGCGTTCAAAAGTAGTCAGGTTGCGTGTTTTGACGGTGTCGAGACTCTTTCAAAATTCTATACAGATTTCACTGTAAAGAAAGTCAGCTTACTCGCGCAATGGCTT